>WBMY01006402.1:252606-262724 GCA_013397315.1 Donacobius atricapilla | reverse complement strand
TGTGTGTGTTTGTGTGTGTGTTTGTGTGTTTGTGTGTGTGTGTCTCCGAGCAGCCGCTGGCCGCTCGCTGTGTTGTGGCAGCAATAGCGTGTAAAGCGCTGTCTGGGCCGGAGGAATCGCGTGTCAAGCGCTCCCCGGGGCCGCGGGATCGCTGCCGCAGCGCCGGCAGAGCCCAGGCACAGCAGCGGGAAGGGGCTGCCGGAGCATCCCCGCAGGCAGCCCACCCGCCGGGCGGGGAGGCGGCGCAGCCTGGGCACCCCCAGACTGGAAATACAAAACATTTCTTCCTTCGCTGCACAAAAACCCGTTACAGAATATACCCGTACAGAGAAAAGACTTTGCTGTCACAATGGAGAGTAAAACAGAGGAAATTTTTTAATTAGAATCATTTACTGTATTTACATCTAAGCTGTATTTCAGTATTCTGTTAATATTAAAAGTAATTTCTGTATGGTTTGGTTTAAGTTTAGGTCCTGTAAAATATAAGTTAAGTCTCGGTTTTATTTATAAACTTTAAGTGATAATAGATTTATATTCTATCAATTTAAGGTTTTTACATCTAAGTTCTGTAAAGTTTTTACATGTAGGTTCTATAAAGTTTTTAAGTTCTATAAATAAGTCAATTTAAGATTCTTTTACCAAAATCTATTCCTATTAAGTACTGTTTAATTTAAAGATTATCTTACATTATAAGAATATAATACTGTGATAGGTTTCTGTACAACAAAAGGATGAATGGCTGCTGTCTTCCCTTCAGGTCCTTTAACTGTAATCATGCTCTGGCTTTGTAGACCTCTGGCGGCTTTGATATCTGCAAGGGGGTCTAAAGGTGTCACTAGAGTCCAGTCCTTTGGCCAGCACAGACGAGAAATCACTGTTACCCGCGCCTGTATCCAGGATTCCTGTAACTTTGTTTTGTTATTAGGGATTAGACTGCAAGTTCGTTGTTGTTGGCCCCGTTGTTCTTTTTGACAGTGGCTGCATTCCCTAGAGCCGGGCTGGAGGAGCCTGGGAGGGATGCCAGGCAGGGCTTTGCTGCCCCCAGAGGGATGCCAGGCAGGGGTTTGCTGCCCCCAGGAGGGATGCCAGGCAGGGCTTTGCTGCCCCCAGGAGGGATGCCAGGCAGGGGTTTGCTGTCTCCAGGAGGGATGCCAGGCAGGGGTTTGCTGTCCCCAGAGGGATGCCAGGCAGGGGTTTGCTGCCCCCAGGAGGGATGCCAGGCAGGGGTTTGCTGTCCCCAGGAGGGATGCCAGGCAGGGGTTTCCCATTTAAAGCTAGCTTGGAGCTGCACTGATTTGCATGATGCCTCTTCTTATTACATCTAGGGCAACAGTAAGGTGATCTTGTGCCTCCTGCCAGTCCTGGGCAATATTTACTGGTTTTTTTTTTGGTGACATGCTCCCAAAACCCACCCAGCCAAGAGAGGGGAGGCAGTGGGAGCTGGGGGTAAGAAGTGGGGCAGTGCATTTCAGCTGCTCATCTCAGCTCTCATCCTGTCGTGACTCTGTTTATTCTGCCTTGGACCTGTAGTGTGTTGGAGGTCGTTGCTGCTGCAGCACATCTCCTCCCCTCAGGATGTGGGCAGGAGGGCATGGAAAGCCCTGTGCCCTTGGCTGAGGGCATGGAGAGCTGGGGGACATGATCCCCCCCCGTTAAAGGTCAAAAATCTTGAGCTGCACCCAATGGTCACAGCACGTGTAGGCAGACAGAAAAATCACCCCCGGAGCTGAGTGATGGTCTCTGAATGGCACTTGTTGAAGGTCAGTGAGTCAACCTGTGAGAAAGGCCAGAGCTTTTCCCAGAGCAAAGAAACTCTAAAGAGAATGGACTAGATTGTTCCAGCCGGGAAAGAGCAAAAATCACACACTCCAGGGGGTTTGTGGTGCTGGGGCTGTCATGAAACAAGATTCAGCCAAGGATTTTTGTTGGAAGGGCTCCCTGAAGATCCACAGTCCAGCCCCCAGCTCCAAGCACAGCTACTTCAAAAGTAGATCAAGATTGCCCTTGAGCCAAAAATCTTCACCAGCACAGATTTTTTGGCCCCCACCAGCACTGCCTTGGAAATTTTACACGTGCACACAATCAGCAGCACAGGTGCCATTCGGGGGGTCAAAAGGCAGAGGAAACTTTTCATCTCACCTACAAAATTACCCACCCCGTTTCAGAGACCCGAACATTTACATTTGTGCAAAGTTCTGGTGCCTTGGATGCCTCCTGCAGCTGGTTGCTTGAGAAGAAGGCTGCCAATGTCCTGCCAAGCGTGAGCCATGTTCTCAGGTGTGTGGATGGAGCTAGGAAGGAATGGCTGCTCCTGCACAAGAAAAGCTGAGGGGAACTGGGATGCCGAGTTTCCAAACTGAAGGTACACATCAGCTCCAAGGTTACCTTGGGAAAGCGTAGGGACGCGGAGAGGCACAGGAGCACTGCAGTCTCTGCTGTGTCCCCTCTCCCAGCCCCTCAGAGCAGCTCTGGGAAGCTGTTAGCACTCATGTTGCCCCAGATAAGTGAAAATTTGAACAGTAGGAACGTCCTTGCTTGGTACAATTAGCTGCCTGAAATAGCCTGGCAGAATTCTCCAGAGCCAGGCCTGGTCATTAGGAAAATCATCAGGACCTTACTGAAGAGAGAGCATTTATCAGCCTATCTGGGAGCTGAGCCTGCATCCCTGGAGCAGAGGCAGGAACTGTGTCCTTGGTGCAGGAGGCCTCTGGTCGCACACCTTGAACTGCATCCTCCACCGCAGGCAGGCTCCAGCTGAGCAGCGCTGCTCCGTGTCCCACCAGGTGCTGAAAACCCCTCTGCACCTGGCCTGGGAGTGAGCCCTGGGAGTGCCAGCTCAGGGACAGGCAGGTGCCAGCTCCCTCCAGAGCTGAGGAGCTGGGACAGCGGTGGCAGGGCCAGGGGCAGCCCAGAGGAGAGGAGGGCTGGATGTGGCAGCAGGCAGCAGCAGCAGTGGGTGGTTAATCAGCCAGCTGCTTCCGTGACTGAGCTCCGGGCTCACAGCAAAGAGCTCCAGAGAGGAAAAAGCCTCTCACTCATGAAAGAAACATCAGGGCTAATTGAATCGGGGTCCAGCCCAGCAGCACGCGACAGGCCACGATGCCTCATTCATATTTCATGCTTTGCTCCACTTTGGCAACATAAAGCACGGGGCTAAAGGTAGGGGAGCCCTGCCTGGCATGGGGAGAAGCCCAGCAGGAATGGCCAGGGCAGAGGGGAGCCAAGGGCTGAACCACACGTGGGCTGGGACTCGCCAGCAAGTCAGCGATGTCCCAGGTGAGCTCGAGTCACTGCTCACCCATTTCAGGTTCTGGCCTCGGCAGGTCAACAAAGCAGGTGGGTTGCATGGGAGTCTGTGCCTGCTGAAGGCTTTTCCTGGCCCCTGGATTTGGGCAGTGTCTCCTCAGTGCTGCTGGAGGTGGGTGAGAGCCCAAAGAAGTCCAAGCTGACCACAGCTAGCAAGGTGAGGAGAAGGCAGCGCCGGTGGCAGACAATGACTGAGGTCTGTTTGCCTCCATCTCTTTAGGGGCTTTACCCTTGTCTGGAAGAGACTGCGGGGGATGCTGCTTGATGTGAGGTGGGGTGTGGGGCACAGACCCCACCAGCAGGCACAGGGACAGTGCTGGTGCTGGGGAGGCAGATTGCAGGACCCCCAGTCCATGGCGGGAGCTGGACTGAGGTGCTGGAGCACTCAATGGAGCAATGGTGGCAATGGAGCTTGGGCAGGGCTGGAGCACAAGCCTGAATATAAACAGCTGAGGGAGCTCAGGAGCTCAGCTGGGAGAAAAGGAGGCTCAGGGGGATCTCATCACTCTCTGCATCTACCTGAAAGGAGCCTGGAGCCACGTGGGGTCAGGCTCTGCTCCCAGGTACCTGTGCCAGGGGAAGTTCCGGTTGGATATTAGAGAGAATTTCTTCACTGCAAGGGCTGCCAGGCATTGGCACAGGCTGTCCAGGGCAGTGGTGAAGTCACCACCCCTGAAAGTTTTCAGAAACCTTACAGATGTGGCCCTTGGCTGCAGGGTTTAGTGGTGGCCCTGGCAGTGCTGGGTTTAATGGTTGGACTCGATGACCTTGGAGGGCTTTTCCAGCCTTAGTGTTTCCGTGATTCCAAAGTTTCTGCTGTGCAGCAGCAGAGCAGTTTCTGTGTGCGAGTAGCTGTTGGGGGACTTGCCTTCCAACTCCCAGCAGGAATGGTGGAGGCAGGTGTGCAGGGAAGGCTGATGGAACCCATGATCAAGGCTGATGAGCAGGAAGAAATAAAGCGGGATTAAAGGACACACAAGCTGGAGATAACACAAACGGGCAGGGAGCCATTCCCACTCTTTTTGGAGCTCTGACAGAAGGCACAGAGGACCAAGACAGGAAACTCCCATTTTAGCTGCACCTGGCCCATTCCTGGTGCTTCTCGCCAGCATGCCCAGACCAGTAGAGCAGCTGGTGGCAGCTGGTGAGCCTGGCACTGGGAGAGGCTGCTGCTTTTCCCTTTCCTGCACCAGGTTTCCATCTCCAGCAGTACTTTCTGCTTTGACCTTTGATAGAATCACAGAATCATTAAGGCTCACAGGCAAATCATAAGGAAAAGCCCTTTAAGACCATCAAGTCCAACCATTAACCCAGCACTACCAACTCCACCACTAAATCGTGTCCCCAAGTGCCACATTCACACATCTTTTAGATCCCACCAAGGATGCTGACTCCACCACTGCCCTGGGAATCCTGTGCCAGTGCCTGACTGCCCTTTCAGGGAAGAAATTGTTCCTAATATCCAGTCTAAACCTCCTTGGCCCAACTTGAGGCTGTTTCCTCTTATCCTTCCACGTGGCTCAGGGATGCCGTGGAGATTGCATGGAGAAGCAGCTGGTTTTGGTGGAAATATCACTGGTGGTGGCCCAGAGGAACCCATGCGTGTCTGGGCCCAACTCCATCCATCCCACCACCCCTCCAACCCTGCCTTACTTCCACCCCTACTCTGAGCCTCTGTCAGGAGCACAAAAACCAGCAGAGATCCTCCTGCAGTTCAGTGGCAGCTGGTGGGTCCTGCCCTCTCCGAGGTGTGTCTTGGCCACCGGCCAGGTGTCCTGAGCCCTCAGGGGGTCCAGGCTCCTTGCTGTGGCCAGATGTGTGGTGGGAGCTCCAAGAGTAGAGTGCAGGCATGTGCCAGTGAAAAATCTGTACCGCTTTGCTGTCTCCCCGGGCCTGCAGCCTGCTTTCAGCCAGAAACCACTGCCTGGCTCCCAAAGCTGTCCATCCAAACCTGATGACTGCTTTTGGCAGCAAGGGCAGCTCCCCCAGCTCTGTGGTGCCAGAGGGTCGGTGGCAGGGAGGACACCTTCCCCCCAGAGCGGGTCAGGAAGAGGCTGAAGCAGGAGATTTGCCAGTCCAGGCTCGGGGGTAACAGAGCTGTGCAGGAGCAGAGAGATGCCATCGTGGGGGAAGAGCAAAGGAAGGACTGGCAGGAGCAGCTGCCAAGGCTGGGGCTCATCAGGGATTCTGTGGCATCTCTCACCCTCCTTCCAGGGCCACAGAGGACGCTGAAATGTTCAGGGGTCGTGGCTGAAAAGGTGATTGGACACTCCACTCCTCCCACAGGTCTGGGGTGCTAAGCAGAATCCCACAGTGTGACCTGACTGTCCTTTCAGGGAAGGAATTGCTCCTAACATCCAACCCCAACCTCCCTGGTCCAACTTGAGGCTGTTTCCTCTTGTCATATCTTGACCTGTGTGCAGGCAGAGGGCTGAACTGAGCACCAACAACCCCACACAGCAGCACGGGGCTCACTCGTGGGCAAACCCAACCTCCAACAGGGCAGGCTGTACCTGCCTCGGCCCCACAAGCTGCAGGTTTGCATCCCCAGCTCTGCCCCAAGGGAAGATACTGAAGCCACAACACGGAAAAGAAGGGTTCAGGGAAAAAAAACAAAATGAAACAAAACAAAACGAAACAACCAAAAAAAAACCCAACCAAAAAAAAACCCCACCCCAAGCAAACAAACAAAAAATACCAGCAATTTCCTGCATGGCCTCTCCAGATGGAGCCATCCCACCCTCCTCTTCCCATCGAGTATAAGCTCACAACATGTCTGCCGCACCTGCTCCCATGTCCTACACCTACAGACCCTCTTGTCTTCCCAAGACTGTTTCCAAAGGCCACACAAAAACAGGCACAGTGAGAGAGCCACAGCAAGATCCATGGGCAGCCAGCACAGGTGCCTCCCATGGACACTGGACATGCTTCAGAAACTGGGAATGTCACCCCAGCTGTAATGCCTTGAAAACCTGTCCCAGGTGCCAAGCCTGTGTACCAGTGTACCCTTTCCACTGCTCCTAAATTTCAGTGTCCCCCAAGCCCCCCAACACCCCTCGCAAAGCTCTGGGATGTAGAGAGGCTTGAAAATTAAATGTTTCACCCCAACAGCTTGTTCCTCAGCACAGGCCCTCCTCATTGAATCACAGACCCAAAGGGAAATGTGGGTTGGAAAATACCTTAAAGCTCGTTACATTCAACCCCCTGCCAGGGGCAGGGACACCGTCCTCTATCCCAGGGTGTTCCCAGCCCTGTCCAACCTGGCCTTGGACAATTGCAGGGATCCAGGGGCAGCCACAGCTTCTCTGGGCACCCTGTGCCAGGGCTTCCCCACCCTCACAATGAAGAATTTCTTCCCTAGATCCCGTCTAAACCAAGTCTCTCTCAGTTTGAAGTTATTCTCCTTTGTCCTGTCACTCTCTGCCCATGAAAAAAGTTAATATCCCTTCTTTTTGTAAGCCACCTTTCAGTACTGGAAGGCCACAATGAGGTGTCCCAGTCAGAGGCTGTGAGAATAAAGGTTTTTTTCAGACTGCAGCAGAGCTCTGGGACAGAACAGGATCCAGCTGTGGATTCTTAACAAGGGCAGGGCGAGCAGGGAGTGCTCTGTTCAGGGACAGGATCAGTCCCTCTTCCAAAGCAGCCATGTCAGGTCTTTGCTGCTGAAAGGAGGATTTATTAAAGCTGAGGATGAGATTTTGTCAGTGGTGGGGAGAGGATCAGACTGAAGGCTCAGCTTTGCAAGGGCAGGGAGCTGTCAGCACTGGAGGGCTCATCAAAGCTCCCTGAGCTCCCAGAAGCACACCCCGGGCATTGCTCAGCCCAGCCACGTCTGTCTGTCCATCCTGTACTCCCAGGGGTGGCTGTTTCTGACAGGCTCTCTGCAGAGAGAAAACAAAACTCAGCTCCCCCCAGCCCAGGCCCCCTCCTGAATACGTGTGCGGGAATTCAAAATGTGCTGCAACTCTGCTTTTCCCAGGGAGGGGCTTGGTGCTGCCACGCTCCTGCAGGCAGTGCACCGGCCCTGTCACAGTGGCTGTCCTGGGGCACTGCCCTGCTCCCAGGACACTCGCAGGGACTCACAGAACATGAGCCTGGGAGAGATCCTGCCATGGCAGGGACACCTTCCACTGTCCCAGGCTGCTCCCAGCCCTGTCCAGCCTGGCCTTGGGCACTGCCAGGGATCCAGGGGCAGCCACAGCTGCTCTGGGCACCCTGTGCCAGGCCCTTGCCACCCTCCCAGGGGAGAATTTCTTCACAATATCTAGTCCTCATATCCTAATATCTATCTTAATACCTATCATCCTAATTCCTAACATCTGGAATGGGCGCTTTGCCTAACCCTGCCTTCTTTCATTTGAAAACCATTCCCCCTTTTCCTATCATCACATGGGCACCACAGAATCGCTGACCACCCCAGATGTTTCCCCGCGCTGCCCGCTGCCCTCAGCGGGCTGTGAGGAAGCTGAAGGAGAGGAGGTGGGAGCCTTCCAGGGAGCAGCTGAACACAGGCTCAGGAGAGCAGGGGCACGGGAGGGCCATGGAAAGCAGGGCAGGGGAGCGATGAGAAGTCTCGCCGTCGCTTCCTTCCAGGACAGCATCTCCAGGCTGGTTGCGAGCTGGAAGCAAAGCTCTGCCCTCAGGGAGCTGTCCCAGCTGCCTGCCCGTGCCCTCTCCCGGCCATGGCCAGGCACAAGCTGAGGCTCCGCCGTCCTGTCTGTGGGGCACCGCTGCCCGAGCGCTGCCAGCTCTCGGACAAGCGCCAGCCCTGTGCTGCTGCCCCTCCACACCTGCCCGGGACCCGCGGCTGCTCCGGGGGATGCAGGACAGGAGCGGCTCGGGGGGAGGATGCTGCTGCCTACTGCTGAAGTGCCGAGCCCTTGCTGCTGGAAAAGGTGGAAGGCGTGGAAATGTCTCGGAAAGCTGTGTGATAACATTTAGGTGCTTTATGTGCAGCATTTGTCAATGAGTTCTGCTACTTATGGAGGTTTCACTGCCTGGGAGTTTCATAGGATGGGGCAGGGCTGGTGAAAGGGAGCTCAAGGTTCTCCTGTCCGGCATCACGTTTATGGTGTCGCTGTCACTTGTCCCAGGTCAGGCAGTCCTGCAGCACTGCGTGTCCCATCCAGGGATGTGGCATGTCCTGGCTGAGCACGGCTGGAGCACTGCCGGCCTCTCCTGATTACAAACCCTTCTGCTGCCTGTCCGCTGCCAGCCCCACGCCGGGGCTCTCCGAGCAGCAATCCCAGCCCGCTGCAAGCACAGGGGTGTGTTGGTCACTGTCAGACACAGGGTAGGCAAAGGACCTGTGACACGCAGGGGAGAGAGCTGAGCTTCTGGCTCAGAAAGGAGCAGGACTCAGAAAGCACCAGGAAACAGAGGCAGGAACAGCACTGAGAGACTCACACCTCCCCTCAGGATGGATGTCCCTTATCCCAACAAAGCCTGAGAGGCAATGACAATGTTCTGGGAATGACAAACCATGTCTGTGCCTATTCCCTGAAGTACCAGAGCACTGATAAAGCAGTGAACTGAACTGAAAGGGCCTGGAAAAGCAAGGATTCAGGGAGGAAGGTCAGGTATTGATAGGAGCAGGGCTGGGGTTTTTTTGCTTGGTGAGAACATGCCCAGAAACGTGCCCATGGCCAGAGAAGGGGCCACACACCAGCAAGTCCCATCCTGTTTTCATCTCTCTGAGCAGGGAAGCCAAAGATTTTACTAGACCTTTTGTTTCCTTTGCAAAGCCTGCGCTCAATAAGCTGCTGCCTCTACTTATGAAAAGCCCTTTTCCACACCAGACGTAGCTTGTCCCGGGCTCCTGTTTCAGCTACTGCCCCACTCAGGGCTACCTTGAGCTCCCTCTCTCCTGTTCCTCCTCCTGCCCCAGCCACATCCTGCTTCACCTGAATCTGTCCTAGCCACCTCCCTTTTCCCACCACCCATCCCTTCCCCTCTCCTGAAGAACTCCACTCCCTGAGCAAGGCGCTTTGCACCTCTCAGTGACAGAACTGCAGCAATGGAACTGGCAGACTGGTGTCTCCTCTGGAGCATCTGGAGTCAAGGAGGCTGCTGCTCTGCTCCCGAGACCCTGCAGAGCCCAGAGATTTCCACGTCCCCAGGTTCACCCCTCCCAACACCCCAGCAGTGTCACATCAAAGAGCACAGCCTTTTGTTTAGGCCCTGTTTGAAGTTTGCTGCTAATTTTTGGTATGCACGGAGTGGTGTTTGGCTCCTGCTTGTTCCCGGAATAAATGCTCATTGCATTGCTCTTAAATGATTGGAGACCTCCAATTTTAATCTTTTATTCATAATCTTCTTCCAGCTCAGACACAGAAAAAACATGTAAATTCAAAACCTGCGAGAATTGAAAATTTCATAAGTGCTGTTGACCCTTCGCTGGCAGCTCTGAATGTGAGAGAAATAAAGGAATTGTAATGAGGAACATTACATTTCATTTTTGATAACAGGTTTAGAGGACCTGGGCATTAAATGGGGTTCCACACGTTCCTGCTGAGTGTCCATGAGAGATGTCATCAGTCTGGCTGGGCAGGGACCCTAATCCTGCTGCTCCGGCCTCTCCGTCAACTCTTGCACCTCTGTCATCTTCTGTCTCTCTGTCATCTCCTGCCTCTCCATCTCCTCCTGCCCCTCTGTCACCTGCTGCCTCTCTGTCGTCTCCTGCCTCTCCATTTCCTCCTGCCCCTCTTTCATCTTCTGCCTCTCTGTCATCTCCTGCCTCTCCATTTCCTCCTGCCCCTCTGTCATCTTCTGCCTCTCCATCTCCTCCCTCCTCTCCATCTTCTGCCTCTCTG
>WBMY01006402.1:229835-252446 GCA_013397315.1 Donacobius atricapilla | reverse complement strand
CAGCCTGAACACCCCCTCTGTCATCTCCTGTCTCTCTGTCACCTGCTGCCCCTCTGTCATCTCCTGCCTCTCCATCTCCTCCTGCCTCTCCATCTCTTGCCTCTCTGTCATCTTCTGCCCCTCTGTCAACTCCTACCTCTCTGTCAGCTGCTGCCTCTCCATCTCATCCCCTCTGCACTGAGGTGTGAGCTCTCCTGGTGATCCCCTGGTGACTTTGGGACATGCCCTGCCTGTGTTGTCTCACCCGTTGGTCCCCAAGGTCACGTCCCATTGGTCACCAAAGCCCACCCACCCAAACTGTCTGTCCTCCCATGTTCCCTCAGCTGCTGTCCAGGCATGAAGGCCACTGCTCCCCACAGCCTGCACCACATCCCTCACCTCTCCTTTTCTAGAATCATGGGATCATAGAATCATGGAACATTCTCAGTTGGAATGGGCCCACAGGGATCATCCAGTCCAGCCCCTGGCCCTGCACAGACACCCCAGCAATCCCAGCCTGGGCATCCCTGGCAGCGTTTTCCAAAGGCTCCTGGAGCTCTGGCAGCCTCAGGGCCGTGCCCATTCCCTGGGCAGTGCCCAGCACCCTCTGGGGGATGAACCTTTCCCTGATGTCCAGCCTCAGCCTCCCCAAGCACCTCGTCTGCCATTCCTTTGGGGTCTTGGTTCACCCATCCTCTGCACCTTTCTGTGCTTGGGAAGGAATACTTCCTGTTGTTACCTGCTCAGTGCTGCTCCCCTGCCCACTCCCTGCAAGGTCCGCTTTTCAGGACAACTTTGTGAGAGGTGGCACAGAGGAGGGCACAGAGGAAATGAGACACATGATGAGTAATAAGAAGTAAGAGTAAAGATCTCTGGGGTCAGGCAGACAGCAGTGAATGCTGGGAACAATTTCACCTTCTGTCAGCATTAGCAAAATGCAAATAGCTGGGATTTGAGATCAACAAGTTCCAAAGCTTTTGCTCTTTTCACAAGTTTCCTATGTGGTGTGCAACCTCTTTATCCTTTTAACTCAGTAAACAAATTCTTGCTTTTTTTTTTTTTTTTTTTTTAATTCCTGGAAAAGGCAGGACAGTGTGTAGGGAATACTCCCAGCTCTGCACCCAGAAACTTTTCTGGCACTTGCAGGTTGTCTGCAATTCTGTTCTGAAAGGACCACCATAAACAGGAGATGTGCACAGGGATTTCCCAAAACACAACTGCCAGGAGTTTTCACCCCGGAGATTTAAGGGGCTTTGCTGTTTGACTGGATATTGGGGATTTTTGACATCCTTTTCAGAGGACGTTGCTGTATGAGGGCCCAACAAAGTGCTGAGGGTGTAGAGATGAGGATCCTGCTCACATGCACAGAAAACTCCCCCATCCCAGGCCGGGGGCTGGGACATGGGGCCCTGAGGAGCTGGGCTGTTGGGCTGTCCTCTGGCACTCCCCTCGGGGTGGGATGCTTCAGGGTGCCCCCCATGGACGGGTGGGGCTGCCGGGGACGTACATCGTGTGGCTGGAGGTTCAGTCAGGCTGCTTGGTCCGGGTTTACGCCCAAAGGAGAGCGGGAGTCCCCCTCGCAGGCAGGGGGTGAAGTGCCATTGCCTTCCTCCTTTTTCCTGTTCTGAGGGAGCCCTCCTAAAGTGAGACCTGCCTCTCTGCCGAGTCCTGCCCCATATTCCCAGCCCTGCAGGGTAGCTGCAGTCCTGGCTCATCTCTACCCGGGCCTGGCTGGTTTGAGGTGAGGAGACACAGCGCTGGTGGCAGATCGGGAACTTCTGCCATCCTGGGATGAGCCATGCTGTTATCTCAATCCTTGATGGTGCTGTTCAAGACATGACCTGTGGGACACTTCAAAACGCACGCAGAACTTAACCCATAATCCTTCCAAGAGTTAAAGCAGCAGCTGGGGCTGATATTTCTATCTTACACCAGATTATGCTCAGTAATTTACTCGGACATGATGCTAAACGACTGTTCTAAAAGCAAGGAGAGAAGGTGGTTTGGGAATACAGCCTTCCTTGGCAGGCTAAGCTGCTATGTGACCAGACAGGAATGATACCAGGAAATCCGAGGCCGAGTTCACCATCTGTTCCCTCCAGCCCCGGAACGCATCTGACCCCTGCAAACCTGGCAGCGAGCGGCGGTGCGGGAGAGCCGGGGCGGCTCCGCGCAGGGCTCCGCAGGTGCTCCGCAGGTCCAGACTGCCACCTCCAGGCACACAGAGCTCACGGAGCCGCGCTTCCCACTGACACAGCCAAGCAGGGCCCGGGCAGCTGCAGAGGAAATGCTTCCGAGATGCCTGGAAGCCTGGGCTAATGCTGGGTGGGAGTAGAAATGGAAAGATATTTTACCAGGGAAAGACCATCTCCCGGTGGTGCAAGATGGAATAAAATCCTCTCGGGGGACATTAAAATAGGTGTGAAAATCCTGAGGGCTCTTTTGGGACAGGAAGGGGTTTATTTGCTGGTGGATATGAACCAGGGTGTCCATTACCTCTCTTTGGATGGAAGACTTTGCCCCTTCCCCAGGGGTTTCCTGCTGAGCCAGTTTCTCTCAGCCAGCAGGATCCCTGGGTGCCAGCCCTGGCCAGATGGGAATGCAGGAGGTCTGAAAACATGGCTCTGTGTCCTGCAGGAGTGTCCCCAGAGATGGGCCTTTGCCAAGACTGCAATTTATTTAAAAATGACACAACTGTGCCTCATCTTCTCGAGGCTGGGAGCAGGGTGATGCCCGGGTGCGATGCTCACAGGCTTGGACAGAGTGAGGCTGTAGTGGCTGTGGTCCCCTCCCCACACAAAGACATGCACAGCAGCCTGGCTGAGTGCCCCTGCCCCTTTCCGTGCCCCTGTCCCTGTCCCTGTCCCTGTCCCTGCCCCTGCTCCTGTCCCTGTCCCTGCCCCTGTCCCTTTCCCTGTTCCCTGTCCCTGCCCACGTCCGCAGCTCCCTGACCTGCATTTCNCCCTGCCCCTGTCCCTGTCCTGTCCCTGTCCCTGCCCCTGCCCCTGCCCCTGTCCCTGCTCCTGCCCCTGCTCCTGTCACTGTCCCCGTCCCTGTCCCTGCCCCTGTCCCTGCCCCTGTTCCTGCTCCTTGTCCCTGCCTGGGGAAGGAGCCAGGCACCAGCATCATCCATCCTTCCAAATGTTTGGTCTCAGAAACGTGAGAAAACCTTGTATGTTTTGCACAGGGTGGCCACCGGCTTTATTAAAAACTAAATTATAGTGCAGTGTGTGTCCTCAGTGAGCAGAAACAGGTCCCAGCGTGCCCAGGCTGTCCCACTGTGCACAGTGACAGCACTGGGCCATGAGCAAGGCATGATGCAGTGGCTGCCCGTGTCTGCATGATGTGATGAGGGTCTGAGCAGAACCTGCACAGGCGTGTGCACTGCACGGGCACCTGGAAGGGCAGGATGAGGTGGCCTTCAGTGATTCCTTCTAAGCACATTTATCACAGAATGGTTTGGGTTGGAAGGGGCCTCAAAGCCCATCTTGTTCCCCACTCCCTGCCATGGGCAGGGACACCTCCCACTGTCCCAGGCTGCTCCAAACCCCATCCAGCCTGGCCTTGGACACTGCCAGGGATCCCGGGGCAGCCACAGCTGCTCTGCAGTGTAGGCAAAGGACCTGTGGCACGCAGGGGAGAAAGCTGAGCTTCTGGCTCAGAAAGGAGCAGGACTCAGAAAGCACCAGGAAACAGAGACAGGAACAGCACTGAGAGACTCACACCTCCCCTCAGGATGGATGTCCCTTATCCCAACAAAGCCTGAGAGGCAATGACAATGTTCTGGGAATGACAAACCATGTCTGTGCCTATTCCCTGAAGTACCAGAGCACTGATAAAGCAGTGAACTGAACTGAAAGGGCCTGGAAAAGCAAGGATTCAGGGAGGAAGGTCAGGTATTGATAGGAGCAGGGCTGGGTTTTTTTTGCTTGGTGAGAACATGCACAGAAACGTGCCCATGGCCAGAGAAGGGGCCACACACCAGCAAGACCCACCCGGTTTTCATCTCTCAGAGCAGAGAAGCCACCCTGTTCTGTGGGGCCCTTTTCCTTTTATAGGACATTTCCTGAAAATGGTGCTTCCTTTGTCCTGCAACTCATTTGCTGGCAAATCCTTCACTGAACGGCAGCTGGAACACAGTTAAACACCTGCAGGAAGAGTTTTGCAAGCCCACCTACAACATACTTCAGCTCAGACTTCAGGAGATGAGGGCTGAGGCTTGACTGGTTTGGGTTTTTTTGTTAATGTTTCTTCTTTCATCAAAAGATTCTGCATTTCCAGAAGGTAAGGCTGAGCCTAGGAAAACCTGCAAGACTCCCTTGAGGTTCAGAGGAGCCTTTGCACATGGGATATCCTGTGCTTGCACCACGTCCTGCATGAGATGCTCCTACATAGCAATGACTGGTGGTTTTGGGGAGTCCTGTCCCAGCCCCCAGCACCCCTCCTCCCCTGGGAGCCTACAAACATCTTCTAGGCTCTTCCCTGTCCCTGGGGGCCCATCCCGTGGATGCTCCTGCTTTGAAGTGTCCTTCACATGTGGGAGGCTTTCTGGAGCAAGGAAGGTGGTGACTAGCAGTCCCCCTGAAGCAGCTGGGGTGTCCCCTATCCTCACTGCAAGTGGTGACAGCTCTGTGCAGCCCACTGGCAATAACAGGCAAGGAGATGGATCACGGAAAGAGGGAGGTTTATTGTCCAGGAGGAAGTGCACACTCTGAACAGAAAAGGCAAACCCTGCCCCACCATCCCCACAGCCAGGAGCAGCCCAGTGGCCCCACGCTGCAGGATCTGACTCATGAACCACCTGGAAAGGGGCCATCTGGCAGCTCCCAGCCTCAGATCCTGCAGCCCACCCGGCTGGGGTTGCCCAGCAAACCCCAAGGACACCGGTGTGGCACTGGTCTGCCCTCTGCTCTCACCAGTGTGTCCGTGATGGAGTCCCAAATGTTGGGAAGAGAGGACGGGGCCAGCAGCCAGCCCCCTGTGCTGCAGGGCTGGGCTGAGCTTCACGGCACCTGCCTGTGGGGAGGGAGTGTGCCAGGGCGGAGTGCAGGACGCAGGGTGCAATACAAATGAAACAACACATTGCATCTGTCCCCCTTACAAACAGCTTCCATAGGAAGAAGTAAAGTGCCCGCCATCGTCAGAGAATCCATCAGGACACAGGTGCCCTGCATGGAAAGCCAAGCCAGCCCTGGACAGGCTGGTTTAGCCAGGATTATTGCAGCTGAGAAATGGCTTTAACCCACCCCCGCCCCCCCTGTGCCCCAACAGGCCTGGCAGGAGCAGCCCTCAGGCCACATCCCTGCAGCACCTGCTCTGCAGTGACGCTGGGTTTGCTGTGCCCGTGTGAAGGACAGGTGCTGTGGGCCAGGCTGGGCCCTGGCAGGGGGCATGGCTCCCCTCCAGTCCCTCTCCCCTCCGGTCACCCCCCACCCCAGCCATGCTCCCAGCAGACTTTTTTTGCAGTGAGTTCAGCCCCACGACTGAGGCTTCTGTGCTTTGAGACCATTTTGTGTACTTAACATCCTACTTCAGTAAAGCAGTTCCCAAACCCATAGAAAATCGTATTTACACCCAAAGGAAACTCCCACAGCCCACAGCCTGCCCCACTCCCCAGTTCCTCTGCACCTCTGCACCCAGCTCAGCCTCTTGGACCAGCTCCACACATCTTCAGAGACCACTGCTCAGCACCAGGCAAGCTCACCCAGAGAGATGCTCCTGTGGAGGACAGGGGGGTCACCAGCAGTGAGATCCTCTGTGCCCAGAGCCCCTGTCCCCAGCCACAGGATGCTGTCATTGCAGCTGGAAATACTGTCAGGACCCTTCCGTGCAGGTGATGCAGCAGCCCTGAGCACTGGCAGCCAGGTGATGGCACAGCTCTTGGGTTTCTCTAGGACAATGAAAGAACAAAGAAGAGTTGTTTCTCTGTCCTTCCATCATGTGACACGGGACCACACTCTCCCACTCCTCTCTATTCTGGGGGAGGCCAGGACGATTCTGCTGGCAGAGAAACCTGAGCTTGTGACTAGAAAATACGCCTGGGCTGCCTGGAGGGCTGTGCTGGATTCATGGAGGAGCAGAGCTGGTGAGTTAAAGAGGTGAAGAGTGTCCTGCAGCACTCCAGGGCTTCTTGAGTCTCCAGGCAGAAGGCCCGGGGCAATTCTCCTCCAAGCTGGGAAGTGTGGTTCTGAAGGCAGAGCCAGCTGCTCCTGGCACTGCCACCTTCTATTCTGTCCCCTGTCCTCCTGCTCTTGGTAGAGGTGGACCGTGAAGTCACCCTCAGGCTGGTGCAGTTCAGGAGGTCCAGGCTGGACAGGAAGCAGGGCTGTCTCTGCTGTGTGCAGTATGTGGAGCCCTGCTCAGTTTAGACATCCAAGGAACTCCCCAGCTGCCTGATCCAAAGGAGCCGTGTGCCACAGCAAGCCCAGCCCACTGCTTATTGCTGATGTGTCTGATACCCCTCCACCTGCAGGAGCAGCTGGACCATCCCACTGGGTGAAGGGGTTGTCTCCTGTCCTGCATAGTTGTGGGGAGACCCCCAGTCCCACAGAGAAATAGCAGAGTCGTGACGTGTCCTCTTGGAAAGCTGCTCCCTCCTTCAGGTGGGGGAAGGAGGCAACAGGACCACCAAGGTAACTGGAATACCATGTTTCCACCAATGCTGAAGTCACAGAGATGCTGGCAGGGCTCCAGCTCCTGGTGCCCCTGTTCCTGCTCACCACCCTGCTGCCCCTTTGCCAGGGTGAGTGTTGAGGAATGCCTGACGCAGCTCTGCAGAGCTCGTGATCAGAGATGCCTCCTGGGGCCATTTGTGTTCAGCAGCTGGGATCTCATGGCCTGGATGCTGCTCAAGATCTTCTTCTGGTGGCCCATCATGGTGATGCCCAGACTCCGAACATCCCTGGAGAACAAAGACACTGTCAGAGACTCCTGTGCCAGGCCCCAGGGAGACAACTGCCCCCCCTGGACCAGCCCAGGAACGCACGCCTGGGTCTTCTCCACTTGCCCACCAGCACAAGGCTGGTCCTGATGAGGGTACATGGGCATCCTCCCAGGGACAGAGAGGCTGCCATTCCCTTGGGCATGTCCTCCTGACAAGGCGCCTGTGACAACCCTACGGGGAGCAGGAGCAGGATCACTCCTGACAGGCTGGTAGGTGCCAAAATCGATGCTGGGAAATTGGATTCAGTTTTAGTGAGATGCCCTCAGACAACCCAGTCAGAAAGACGGATGGATGATGAGCCTTCCCCATTCAAAAGATTCTCTGATGTGCATGAGAAACAAGGATCACTATCAGCTCAATCCCAGAGCAAAGGCCCCACGTGCAGCCCCGATCAATACACACGACAACCTTCTGCCTGTGTCTCTCTGCCCTCCCTTACACTTCCAGCAGCTCCATGCCTTTGGACAGGGAACAAGGCTCCTCAGAGGCTGAACAGGTTGCTGCCCAGCCCTGTCGCTACTGGTAACAGCAAGGGATGAGGGATATAAGCAGGTATAAGGGCAGGAACTGGCATCGTTGCCTTCTTTTCTGGTACTGCTTGGATGGTCCACCTTGGAAACTCCCTAGACAGGTGGGAGATCGAGTTCCCTACAGCAGGAGGGTGGTGAGATGGATCTTCTCCAGCTCTCCTTACTTAACCCACCCTTGGCCATGTGTTAATGACCTTCCAGTGATGTCTCCCTCCTGGCTGCACTGAGCAGGGAGCAAGTCCTGTGCACGGGGGTCTGACAAAAGCTCCAAGGTAATGCCCAGCTACGATTGTTTCCCAGTCATCCTAGAGAAGCTGTGCAGAATAGCACAGCCACTCTCTAGTCCAGAGCATTTTGCATGGGAAAAAAAGATGAGAAGCACAAGGAGACAGCAACCTCCAGCCTGACCCTGCTGTGACCAGGAGGTTGGGTTAGGTGACCTCCTGGAGCACCTTGCAACCTGAATCACCTCCTGTGGGTGACATTGGAGAGGCACCACGGAGCACTGGAGGGGACTTGGGGCTCACAGCCTCTCAGTACAACTCCCACACCTTCCCTCAAAGCTCAGCACAGCTCTAGTGGTTTCACATTCACCAATTTCCTGTTTGCCAAATTTTTGTGTAGTGGTCTAAGTGTCTACCATAATCATTTACTTTTTTTCTACTGTGAGATAGGACTAGGAGCAAAGCAAAGCAAAGCAAAATATCCCATATTTAATTGGTTAATCCAGTTGTCAATTTCAAAGCCAGTCACTAATTGGTTTTTGCTATCCGTGCTAAACCAGCACAAGAGCCTTGGACATTGTCCCAAGTCTCAAGACCGTTTGCCCAGAGACGCGTCTCTGGCACCAGGGCCCAGCTAGAGCAAGGCAGCTGAGGCAGGACGGTGACTGTCTGGGGCTGGCAGGCTGGTGCAGGGCACCCAGGCAGGGCTGTTTGTCCCGTTACTCACTCGATGTTCATGCGCATCACCATGCCCAGGGAGGAGTACCCGGCCATGGCAAAGTTGTCCCGGTAGTGCCCCAGCCGGATGGAGTCCAGCCACTCCTCCACAGTCAGGCAGCTGGTCAGGTCCAGGAGCCCCCTGTCCAGGCGTGTCTGGGTAAACCTGGGAGCAGAAGAGAAGGGGTTACACAAGAAAGGTTGGTCCAAGATGACTAGGCTGTGAGGGCCACGCAAATGCACCTACAGACCAAGGGAAACATTAAGGTTGGAAAAGCCCACTAAGATCATCGACTCCAACTGTTGACTCAGCACTGCCAGGGCTACCACTAAACCATGTCCCCCAAGTGCCACTTCCACACCTCCAGGGGTGGTGACTTTACCACTGCCCTGGGCAGCCTGTGCCACGGCCTGATCACCCTTTTCATTAAAAATTTTCCCTAACATCAAACCTAAACCTGCAGTGGCACAACTTGAGGCCATTTTCTCTTCTCCTGTCCCTTATTCCCTGGGATCAGAGGCCAACAGCTGCCTGGCTGCGCTCTCTTGTCAGGGAGTTGTGAAGAGCCAGAAGGACCCCCTGAGCCTCCTTTTCCCCAGGCCAAACCCCTCCCAGCTCCCTCAGTCTGGAGCCAGGGTGCTCCAGACCCTTCCCCAGCTCTGTTCCCTTCTCTGGACATGCTCCATACCCTCTATTTTTGTCTTGTCATGAAGACCCGAGAAGTGACCCCAGGATTCAAGGTGGGACCTCACCAGTGCCCAGCACAGGGGGCCAACCACTGCCCTGGTCCTGCTGGCCACAGTATTCCTGATCCAGGCCAGATGCCATTGGCCTCTTGCCCACCTGGGCACACAGCTGTGACCCTGCAGATCCTGCAGAGCAGGACATGGAGCCCTTGCAGGCAGGTGAAGGTAGGGATGCTGCTGCATGGGCATTGCTGTACTTTGCACAGGGATGCCATGGTGGCGGCAAGGGAGTGAAGTGCAGGACTCTCCTCACTGCCCACCACAACCTATGCCCACAGGCCCTGTGCGTGCCCATGCTTCTAAGGGCAGCCATGGGTGCTACAGCCAGTCAGAAATATCCCTTATTCCTGCAACCCACATGCTCTGACCAGTATCAAGTCATCAGCTGTAGCAACGTGGGATTTAGGTGGTGCTTGCTGGTACCGATTTCCCAATAAGCATCTCTTTTGGAAAGGCACTTAGGTAGGCATTTAGGCAAAGCAGTCAAGTCCACACACCACACACACCATGGCTAGCTCAGCCAAGAGAGGCAAGAAGGGCCTTTTGTATGATAAATTCCAGCAAAGCTTCGTTCCAACACGCTGAAGGGGGTCAGGGACAAAAGACCCAACCATGTGGTGTGCACAGGGTGAAGTATGGGGTCAGGAACCAATGGTCTGAGGGCACAGGGTCGGCACAAAGGGCAGTGCCCTATACAGGACACGGGACAGGCCACCAGGGATACCATAACCAATGGGGAAACAGGGAAAGGAGAAACCACGAGAATTAGGGGCATATGGGGAGAGCAAAACTGGGGTAGATCACACAGTGTTGCAAGGCACCAGGGGGGGAAGTCTTTTCTTTCAGCCTAGGTGGAGACTCTACGGTATCTCTGTCTTGGAGTGAAATATGTAACCAAAAGTGTGTATTCTATTTGCCACCTGTTGAAATCAGTTTGGGAGGTGTTTTTCTTTATCTCTTCTATGACCCATTCCTCAGTACTCTGAGCGGGGGGAGCAGGCACCTTCTGTCCATGGGCAGCTGTTAAACCAGGTGGGGCAGGGTTCTTTATCCCTTCCAGGACCCACCATCCCTGNATCCCTTCCAGGACCCATCCTCCCTCCAGGGGATACCTGCTGTTCATGGGCCATCCAGGCTCAGTGCATGGCTGAGAACATTACATCATCCATTGGGAGAGGCTCCGCCCAGGGGGAGGAGCCAAACATTCCTATCAGGATAAAACCTGGGATTCAGAACCCCAGGGCAGCCTGTTTCCACTGGATTCCCAGAGGAGGAACAGACCCATCTCACCACCTCTGGACCCTTCTACAGGATCATCTCTACTCCCAACAGAACCATATCTGTTACTCCAGGAGGACTTATTTTGGGACTGCTCCCAACACCCTGACCAGCAGGGTGTCAGGTCATTTTCTGACTCTGTCAGTGTTTCTAGGATTTATTTTTGTTTGTTTGCTTGGGTTTTTTTTGGTACTACTACATTTGTATTTTTAATATTCCTAGTAAAGTGCTATTATTCCCATTTGCATATCTTTGCCTGAAAGCCCCTTAATTGCAAAATTATAATAATTTGGAGGGAGGGGGTTCACATTCTCCGTTCCAAGGGAAGCTCCATTTTTCTCTGGCAGACACCTGTCTTTCCTAACCAAGACAATATTCTTCCAGGGCAAGGCCCTGGGGTTCCCCTGAGGGGTTCAAAGGATTCCACAATCAGCCCCTGCTGACACAGGGGTCACGGAGCCCTCACCTGTTCACGGTGCCCGTGCACTTGAGATGGTCAGGGTTGCGGATCAGCTTGTCCAGGATGCCGACGATCTGGGCGAAGCGAGGCCGCTCGCTGCGCTCCTTCTGCCAGCAGTCCAGCATGAGCTGGTGCAGGGTGCTGGGGCAGCCCATGGGGGCTGGCAGGCGGTAGCCTTCCTCCACGGAGTTTATGACCTGGAAGGAAGACACAAGCCACAGCAGATGTTTGGTGTTAACGTTTCTTCTTTCTAAAAAACATATTCTGCATTTCCAGAAGAAGCAAGTCCCATCCTGTTTTCATCTCTCAGAGCAGAGAAGCCACCCTGTGCTGTGGGGCCCTTTTCCTTTTATAGGACATTTCCTGAAAATGATGCTTTCTTTGTCCTGCAACTCATTTGCTGGCAAATCCTTCACTGAAGGGCAGCTGGAACACAGCTAAACACCTGCAGGAAGAGTTTTGCAAGCCCACCTACAACATACTTCAGCTCAGACCTCAGGAGATGAGGGCTGAGGCTTTACTGGTTTGCGGTTTTTGTGTTAATGTTTCTTCTTTCATCAAAAGATTCTGCATTTCCAGAAGGTAAGGCTGAGCCTAGGAAAACCTGCAAGACTCCCTTGAGGTTCAGAGGAGCCTTTGCACATGGGATATCCTGTGCTTGCACCACGTCCTGCATGAGATGCTCCTACATAGCAATGACTGGTGGTTTTGGGGAGTCCTGTCCCAGCCCCCAGCACCCCTCCTCCCCTGGGAGCCTACAAATATCCTCTAGGCTCTTCCCTGTCCCTGTGGGCCCATCCTACAGGTGCAGTGGAGCTGCACCTCCATCCCACTCCGAGCTCTCACAATGGGAAGATCCATGTGAGCTGCTGGGGCCATGGGATGGGGAGCAGAGGGCTGTGCACAAGCTTTGTGCTAAACAACAAGGCTCTGTGCAGAGCTGGCTGGACACCACACACATACAGGAAATCAGTGCTATGGTCCAGTGGCCTAAAATATTGCAGCTTCCACCCAGCAGACAAGCCACGAGGGCTGCACTCACACTCAGATTTCCTACAGCCAGGGCGTGGCACTGGTTGGCAAGGCTGGAGGAAACGCCGCTTGAAGGAATTGTGTGGAGGAGGAAGTGTCAGCCACTGCATTCATGCCCTGCTGTCACCAAAGCCACCCCCCCAAAAAAAAAGCAACATCAAAACCCCCCCAAAACCCCCCTCCAAAACCAAAAAAAAGCCAACAAAAAACAAATCTAGGAAGAGAGGGGACTCCCAGCACAGTGGGACATTTATAGTACTCACAGATAAAAAAAAAGGAGTCCTGTTGTTCTGCAGAACCAAAATACTCATTTTACTGCCTCCTTTTGGAAATTTTGCCCTCAGGCTGTGGTCAGGATTATAACCTACATTTCCCTTCAGATTTTATGCTACTCTTGAGGTGAGAGTGGCTCCACACAACTCAGACAAGCCCAAAGCCTACAGCTCGGTGGTGCTAGCCTGAGGCTCTCAGCAGCCTCATCTGGGCAGTGGAAGGAATGGACACCTAGCACTGGAACTGGCAGGCTAGTGCAGTGGGGCTGCAATGATCCTAGGGAAGTCCTGACCCCTTCCAGGGACTGGGAAATGTGGTATAATGTGCTGAATCTCTCCAGCCAGCAGAAAGGTGGGACTGGGGACAGCCACAGCGCACACAGCCAGCTGGCAGTGACCTCTCTGCCTGCATTTGTACCAGGAACTTGAAGTCAGTGTCCCCTGGAACGAGGCAGGACTGGGAAGGAGCAGCAGCTGGGGCAATATGTGAGCTCTGGTCACTCCTGGGAGCCACAGGACTGCAAAGGCAAAGGCTGTGCGGCGCAGGGATGGACTGCTGTCACCACAGAGGGGACGTGCACCCTGCACACAGCCCTGTGGGGATGTGAGGACGGACAAGGGCCGATCCTGGGCTCCCAGCCCCGTGCCAGGCTGGGCTGGGGAGGGCAGCGGGAGGGGCAGGTCTGGCACCACTCACGTCCCGGTTGGTCATGTTCCAGTAGGGCCGCTCGCCGTAGGCCAGCACCTCCCACATGACAATCCCGTAGCTCCACACGTCGCTGGCCGAGGAGAACTTGCGGTACGCGATGGCCTCAGGAGCCGTCCAGCGGATCGGGATCTTCCCCCCCTGGAAAAGGCAGCGAGAGTGGAGGCTCAGGGCAGGCAGGGCTCAGCAGCCCGAGCTCTGCAGCTGGGACAGCCATTGGGACACGTGATAAGCTGGGGTGGCATCTTCTAAAAAGGACTGAGCAGGTAATCTGCACAAGGTAAGCCCAGAGGTGTATGCGCGGGGCGGCTTCAAGGCGTTTCCAGCAGAGCAAGGAGAACACTGTGCTCTTTTACAAGGTCTTCATGCACAATTTCGTCCCCCAGTGCTCAAGAGACAAAGAATTCAGAGTGATGAAGAGGAGCCCTGGGCTACCAGAGCACACAGGCACTGAGCTGACTCTGTGTGCAAGCAGAGAGCCTGCCTTGAGCAGGCAGGGAGAGTGATGGGATGTGCTTCCTGTCCTTCCCTGCTTTGACAGGCAAGGACTGAAAAGGCAGATGCATTCAATTAAAGGACCACGCTGACAAAAAACAGCAATATATGGACCAAGAATGCTTTTAAGCTGGAAATGTGGTGGCCAGCCATCTGAAGAGGAAAGCTGCAGTGTAGGGGACATCAAGTGGGCTTCCCAGAGCATCTGGGGTGGGAACGGTGTGCCATCACCGTTAGGGATTCCTGTGTAGGGAGAGTTGCCTCCACCCAGCTGAGTCCTGCCTGCTCTGGCACGTGCCTGGATAAGGACTGAAGATGAACAACGTGTCTTTTGGGAGAGTTCCTTGGCAGAAACAATCTCCTGAGCATGTTGAAGACAACACGGGAGGAACACAAGTTTCTGAAGACAAAAGAACCCTCCTTTGCAGGGTACCCTGACTGAGACCTCACTAGAGAGCCTGACTCTGCCACTGCATCCTTGTGCTTCAGCTCTACCCACACTATGCACTATCCAATCCTCCTCCAGAGCAACCAGCTCTGGTGGGTTTCACTGCACCAAGGTACCTCAAAGCACCAGAAACCAAGCAGCAGGAACCTTCCCCAAAGTTAAATTATCTGAAATGACATGCTATTTCCTGAGATACCAGAAGGAGCAGGTGAATGCATAGGCACACACACACCGAGTGAGCCCCTCTGGCTCAGCTTCTCCACTTTGCTGAAGCCAAGAAAAAGACCATGAAGGCCACGTTCTTTAGACTGGGCCATGGTGCACTCATCCCTCAGAGCTGCAGCTGCTCCTGGACATGCTCAGCATCAGCTACCCCAAAAGCGCCTAAAGCTCTTTCTGCTTCTGTAGTCTTGGTCTTTCTGGGAAATCATGCTTGGACTCCTCTGCTACAGCTCCAAACTGACCTCCATCAGGAACAGTCTGTCCACCAGAGGTGTTCCAGGGGAGCACGCTAATTCTTTTCATGGCCAGAGAAGAGCAAAGAGAGGTCATTTTATTTAACATATTCTTTGTATTTCACGAAAATTTATTTCATTTTGCTTCTAATGACCTCCCATGGGGAGGACATCAAGAAACTGAGCTGCCAGGTTAGCCAAGAAAATCTCAGTATGGCTTCACAGACAAAAGTGTACTGCATGGAATAAAACCAGAGGTTGCAAAACCAATTCCCACCTTTTCCACATCCATGAATGAGGCAGAGTCATATGGAAAAACCAGTGTGTGACCCAAATGCTGAAGGGTGGACCAGAACACCTCCCTATGGACTGATGGGTCTAGGACAACTGAGGAGTGGATGGAGCTACACAACCTACTGAAGGACTCCAGTGGGGACATACTCCCATGGGAGCAGTTGGCTGGGGATGTCTGATAACTCCCTGCCCGCCCATCCTGCTGCTCTTTGTTCACTGCACACCCAGTTTTGGGATGTCCCCGTGTGAAGGACAAGGCATTGAGGCTCAGGAGCTCTTTGGGTTCGAGCCGTTGGCCCATTGGATGTCAGCAGGAGGTGACGCCGCCATTCCTGCCCTACCTATTTTGACTTGAGAGAGTCTCTGACTTTTCCAGGTGTGAGTGGGGCAGCAACCATCAGCAGGGACCGGCACTGTGAGCCACCCACCGTGGTGGTGTACGCAGCATCGGGGTCGTCCTCCAGGATGCGGGAGAGGCCGAAGTCGGACACCTTGCACACCAGGTTGCTGTTGACCAGGATGTTGCGGGCAGCCAGGTCCCGGTGCACGTAGCCCAGGTCAGACAGGTACCTCATGCCCGCCCCAATGCCCCGCAGCATCCCCACCAGCTGGATGATGGTGAATTGCCCATCGTGTTTCTGGAAAGGAAATAACTGAGAGTTCGCTTGCGGTGTTCACCACCATCCTGTTGGTGCTGCTGACACTAAACCAGTCCCCCCAGTGCCTCTCATCTTGGGCTTAGTACTTCCTCTGACCCCAGTGCTTGTGCCCCTGCCCACTTCTTGCCCTCTCAGTGCCTCTGACACGTGCTCAGGCAGTTGTCCCTGCCTTTGCAGTGTCACTCCGGGGAACCAGACACGATGCCTGGAGCCTGTGTCTGCTGGGGAGGTGAGAGCCCAGCACCCACAGCTCTCTCCAGCACAGGGTTTCAGTGGCTGTGAGGCTGAGGAATGGGAACCAGCCCCAGGGGATGTGCAGTGAATGAAAATACAGACTCACTCCTTACCCTGAGGAAGGTGTCTAGCGAGCCATTCTCCATGTACTCAGTAACAATCATTACCAATTTGCCTGCAGAAGACAAGGGAGGTCAAGTTAGCAGACAAGTCACCTTCCTCCAGGAAGCCCAGTGCCAGGTTTTTACTGGGAGAGACATGAATTCAGGCCTGTGGGTCTCCTGCAGCCCCTCACACTGGTGTCACCCCTGCACCGGGCAGGACTGATGCAGCGATGGGGATTTGGCAACAACCCAGACAGGCACCCCTCCCTCCAGGTGCTATTGATATGGCTGGGTCAGCTTCGTTACCCTGCTGAAATTTGCATGCCATTAGTGTAAAGCTTTGCATCAGAATGTGCCTTTTTGGAGGAAGACTTCAAATTATGATTCAATACAGGCAGCCTTTAAAACAAATGCCTTTGAGGAGGACATCTCCCAAACCAGCAACGATCTGGAGCACACTGCAGAGCATGGTGTGGAACTGCCACGGGGAAGTTTGCCCTGGAAGAGAAGGCAAGGGGATGGCTGTCCCAGGTAAATGCACAAATCTGAAAAGCCACTGGGGCAGTGAAGGATGGAGTGCACCCAAAGTGAGCCTTGACCCCCATCTCCCAGGCTGCCCACAGGGAGCTGCATCCCAGCTCTGCCCCGCCACACACTCCCTCCCCGGCCAGCCACATACTCCTGGTGACCACCCCCTCCAGGTGGATGACATTGGGATGCTCGAATTGCCCCATGATGCTGGCCTCACTCAGGAAGTCCCGCCTCTGCTTCTCTGTGTAGCCTGCCTTCAGTGCTTTGATGGCCACGGGAATCTCCCTCTTCCCTGGCAGTTTCAGGCGCCCATAGCACACCTCTCCAGACTCTCCTGCAAGGCAAGGGAAAGTGGGGGCATGGAGAGCTCCTCAGCTTCTTGCTCTCACCCACCAACACCATGAACCATCCAGTCTGTCAGCATACTCACAGCACGCCCCAGCCCCACTGGGTTTCAGTCTGGATTTCAATCCCCTCCAACCCCTCCAGGATTCAACCCTCTGAAAGGATTGGAAGGGTGGGAACATCAGAAACCACCTCTCTCTGTTGTCTCTCACTGCAGGCAATGGGCCAAGGGCAGTGATTACAGTGGCATTTGCTTATTGCTTTTAATGAACAAATTTGAGAGTCTCAGAGCAGCCAGGGTGACCCTCGTCATTGCTCTGGGTTAACTCCTCAGGGTGCTGCTGGTGAAGTTCCAGCTCCAGCTCTGCACCGTGCTTCCCCATCAGCCCCTGTTCCTATGCAAAATTCCCTTTTGTTCTGAAAACGTACCATTTCGCTTGCAATTTCATTTGCATCTTGTCACCCAGGTTTTTTCATGGGTGCACGTTGGGACACCCATGGGGACAGGCTGAGCCATCTGTTGTGTCAGCCGGAGCCGGCAGTGCCACACCTGCTGACGAGCAGCCCCCTGCACCAGGCTGCTCCAAAGGGTTTATTTCACTCCCCAAACCCCCACTCTATCCAAGGTTTTGATCTCACAGGGATAAGGAGCAGATGAAGCCCTGCTGAGCACGGCTCTGATCCCAGCAGGCCAGGGGCATGCCACAACCTCAGATCGTGGCTTTTCTCTGAACAGACACGATGCAAAGAGGCAGCTGGGCCCCAGGACTCACCAGACCCAATGACCTTCTCAATCTTGATCCTGGAGGCCTCTATTTCACGGGTGAACTCATGCACAGCTTGGCAGGGGTCCTCGTACGTGTGGGGGTCCACATAGAACTTGGACTCGGGGAACTTCACTGCCGGGTTTCAAAGTGCAGAGAGGAGATCAGCACTCTCAGGCAGCCCTGCTGGGAGGAGGGACACCCAGCAGCAGGGCAGAGGATGGGCAGGGGCAGGACAGGCTGAGGAGCCACAGAGATGTAGCAAGGAACCCTAAGTCACTCTTTGGCTCAGCAGTGTCCCCAGAGCAGTTCAGGACCTGGCTGCCCAAGTGTTCTCCATATGATTGTCCCACTCTGTCACCCCCCAGCCCTGCCCCTGGCCTGCTGTTCTCTGGGATGATTCTGCTGCACTCTCACTGCACACTGTTCAGCTTTTCAGCCCCGTTACCAGGATGCAGCTGGGGATCAGATCACCCACTCAAGTCTCCTAATACATGTTCCCAGAAGGAGGTAAGATACAAAACACTTTCCCCCTGGAAACCACAGCGGTGTCAGGGAGTAACAGTCCATCTCTGCCCATCCATGGGGCTGGGGTCCTCCCCAGAGGGTGTCCTACCTTGCCCATTCTGATAATGCATCTTCTCCTCATCAGAGTCCTGGAAAGCCTTGCTGTACCCGCAGTGCCTGCCACAGGAGGACAAGGGTCAGAATAGAAGCCCCCATGCCTCACTCCCACAAGCATTTCAAAAGCAGGGTAGAAGGCAGTGCATGCTCAGGCTGTGGGCAGCCAGAGAAAACACTTGGCCATCCACCAGCGCCATCCCTGCATCTCACTGGACTGACACTTTGCTCCGGATCAAAGTACTCTGCAGGTGCTCTCCAAGGCTTGGCAGTGCTAAAAGCATGTGTGCTCTACATGCCTGGCTCAGCCATGCTCAGGCTCATGCAGAGCACACAGCCTCCATTGGATCTGTCTGCTGTAGAAAAGATCCGTCCACTCCTGACCTACCCACCAGTCCATCCAGTCAGCTCTTGTAGTAGTTCTGGTATTGCTCTTGCTTGTGCTACTGATATTCCATATATTATATAATATATATATATACTGATTAATTACTATTCAGCCTGCTGGCATGAGGGGAAGATCTGGAGACTGGCTCTGCCTCAGGGAAAGTGGTGACCCTTAAATGAAATCTCTTTGCGGCTTATTAACCCTGGACCTATGGATGCTCTGGAAAAACTGAAAGGGGAAAAGTTGTGCCCAAGTTCTCCCATTCCGTCTTGTCCCTGTTGGAGACCTCCAAAAAACCCCACTGGCCTCCAGAAAACCCTTACCTCTTCTTGCAGATCAGAACCACCAGCAAGGCGACAAGGCCAGTGATAAGTGTCAGGCAGATCCAGACAATTGTCATCGTGTCATACCGGAGAGACACTGGGAAAAGCAGGGTAGGAAGGGGGTGAGCTGGAGTGGGGAACACACTGCTGAGCTCAGGAATATACCTACCCCATGGTCTTCAAAGATAAAGCCTTGGGCTGACAATGGGGTCATGGTCTCCAAAGATGAAGCACTGTCCCACCTATTCCCAGTTTTGAGCCTCTCTCAGTGTACAGGGACCGTTCCCATTTGGGGAAACCAAGGAGAGATCTGAGAAAGCCATGGTGACGTGTGACAGCTATAGCTGGCCTATAGCTGCACAGAAAAAATTAGCCATGACAGATACCAACTCGACCAGCCTTGCCCATTAGAGAATAGAAGTAAACAAGTCCCTGGACACGATAATGATGGAGTGGATTCAAATTCAAACAGGGGACCTTGGCCAATCCCATTGAATCATGAATGCATACATATCATTGGTCAGTGAGCTGGGTAGTGCTAAGCCTCACACGTCTAAGTGCAGGAAATTTGAAGCCCCTATAAAAGGGGAACCCCAACAATAA
Source organism: Donacobius atricapilla (assembly GCA_013397315.1). NCBI lineage: Eukaryota > Metazoa > Chordata > Aves > Passeriformes > Mimidae > Donacobius > Donacobius atricapilla. The sequence continues at coordinate 233,294 of WBMY01006402.1, read as the reverse complement.
ACTTGAGCTGTTGCTGCATGAACTCGGGGTGTTCTTGTTGCTTGCCTGTTGCCAAAACTGTGACAGTGACACAGCAAACCAGTACAGAGAGGAGACTGGAGCCTCAGGACCTCTCCAAGTCTTCCCTGCCCTAACTGCTGCATCCTTCCTCTCTCTTCTTTCTAACGTATAAGCATAGAATCATGGAATCATTAAGGTTGGAAAAGACCTCTCAGATCACTGAGTCCAACCATAAACCCAGCATGGCCAAGGCCATCACTTAAATATGTCCTCAAGCGCTACATCAACAGATTCATCAAGCACTTCCATGCCCACTGTCCTGGCCAGCCTGTTCCACTATCTTCTTTCAGCAAAGAAACATTTCCTATTATCCAACCTGAACCCTGTTTCAACTTGAGTCTGTTTCCTCTTGTTCCAAACACATCAGGAATGCAACTTCAAGCAATCTGGGGCATGTGCCTCCAGGCCCCCTCCCTGTGTGGCAGAGGAACAGTGGCCATGGGGAAGGGCACCATCACCAGGCTCCATGCTCCCTGCCCCACACTCCCCACAGCCCACACCTGCACACACTCACCTGGCTTCCCTGTTTCCACCTCCACAGTCTGACTGAACCTCCCGCAGCCGGCAGAGGTGCGAGCCCGCACCTGGAAAATGTAGCGGGTGGCAGGCTTGAGCCCGGAGATGGTGGCAGTGGTGCTCTTGGATTTCAGAGTTGAGTAGCTCTGCATTTCCTTATCCTGGGGGAAATCAACAACACAACCTTCTCTGCGTCAGCACAGCGACCACCAAGTCTCCCAGAGCCTTGTGCAAGGCTGGCTGAGGGCAGGGGCCCCTCTGGGAAACAAGCTCAGAGTTACCTTCTCGTAGTACTTGATCTCGTACTCCAGGATGATGCCGTTGGGCTGGTCTGGCTCTTGCCACAGCAAGGTGACACTGTTCTGGCCTGCGCTCTCCTGATGCACCACCACCACCTGTGACGGGGCTGGGGAGCAGACACAGGGGGTTAGGTGCCTGCTGGGGGTGGGGGGCAGCAGGAGACAGCAACGGGGGAGCGTGGAGCCAGAGCCCTTGGCAGGACCCCTGGCTTAAACCAGGTTTCTGGTTTAACAAAAGCCACGTGGAGATGAGTGCTGTGATGGGGATTGCAACCAGGCTTTCCCTTGTTTTGGCTGTGTCAGTCTCTTTCCCATAGAGTAAAGCAGCTCTGAGAAGATGAGGGCACCATCCCAGCACAGGCAGGAGGGGACACTGGTGATTTGCTGTGATCTGGAGCCAGAAAGGAGAAGGACCAGTGTGGTTGTAGGTCATGGAGATCCCTAACAGCTCTCTGTCCCCTCTTGTTCTACCTGAGGTAAAGGGAGAGGGGCAGAGGAAGTGGGAAAGGGGAAATGATAAGTGTGGTCAGGGTCAGAGCACCAGTCTGAAAGTGCCCTGGGGGTGCTCTACTGGGATATTTGTTGGCTTCCCAGTCCTGAGCTGGGAGCCTGTGAATCAGTTCTTGTACCTGTAGCCATGCCTGAACTGTAGCTGTCACAGATGCCAACTCACCAGCCTCTTTTCCTACTGGGAAAATATCCACTGGAAGTTCCCCAGAGTGTAGTGGGTGCTGTGATGGCCAGGTACAGCCACTGGGTCTGACTCATGGGAACGTTTCAGGCCCACCTGTGAGCTTCACTGTCAGGTGAAAAATGGGATGCGGCAGGTTCAGGGAAGATAGAGCTGCCATGGCCAGAGCTGCAGTGCAGGGGTGTCACCAGAGCAGCACAGAGACCAAAAGAGGCCACAGGGGCTGCAGCAGCAGTGGGGCACCTAGGGACTGAAAGACAGCAGTTCTACCTCTTTGAGGCTTTTTCTCCTTTGAGAGGCAGAAAATGCTGCTGGTGCAGAGTACCCTGGGGAGATGGGGCAGGGTGGGATGGTGGGAATCAGTTAAACTGCATGAGCATGGGCAATGCCTTTACTCCAAACAGCCCAGGGGACCTGTGCTGCATCTGCCTTAGCTGTGCTCAGCCCTTGGGGCTGGGGGGACAAGGGTGACCAGCACCCAGGAGTCCCCCCGTGCAGTGTCGTGGTCCCTCAGCGCCCCAGAGGGCATGGGGTTCTGTCACGGGCAGCAGCTGTAGCACAGTAGCTGGACTACCAAATTCCCAACTCTGCTGCTTTCACAGCACCTGTTTAGAAACCATTTTGCAGCTGAGTGGTCAAAATGGGAATATTCAGCACTTCCTGAGAGCATCTCCATCTGAGGCATCAGGCTGAGGCAGCTCATCAGCACCGGAGGGATCAAGCCAACAGGGCTGAGCCATTTCCACGTGCTGCAGAAGTGCCACAGACTGGCATTAGTGACAGGGGACCTGTTCTCGTGCCAGCCATGAGCTATCCAGCAAGGCTCCTCTAATTTCTCCCACTGGTACCCCTGCCACGAGAGCAGAAGGGGCTCAGCATCACGGGAAGTTTGTGTGGGCTCATTTTAAAAGGGGAGGACTGATAAATCCCTGCCCTGATCTCTCTGCCCACAGTGTGCTCCTTGGAAAAGTGCCATGGAGCAAAGTCTTGTCCTACCTGGGCTAGAGCACTGCTCAGAGGGATTTCCCGGGGAAAGATCATTTTGCAGTGAGGAATTTGCAAAGGTGAGACATGCGTGGGAGGGAACTTTTCCAGCAAACATTGCTGCCACTTGCTGGGGCCTGGCATCGGAGTGAGGTAAGAGCAGAGGATGAACTGCTACCTGTCCCTTTGGGAAGGGACAAAAGGCTGGAGGATCAGCCTGAAACATTCATGCTCCACTTAGTGCTCCTGTCAATAAACAATTGTTCTCCTTGTCCCTTCTCCTACAGAAAAGGAGCCTCCAACAGCGGCTGCAAGCTGCAGTGAAAGGAACGGAGAAGGGAAAAGGACACCATGAAGCAAAAGCGGAGACGGGTGAGAGTTACCTTGGAACAGCAACTTGTCCCCAGCACCCTGAACCCATCTCCAGCAGCAGAGAGGACGGGGGTCCCATTTCTTGGCCGTCCCAAGCCCATCACCAAGCCAGCCCTTCCCTGCTAGAGCAGGTCCTGGCTCCCGCAGACACTGGCTGGAGCAAGGCCAGAGCAACATCAGCACCACGCCACAGGCCGAGCCTGGAGGGTGGGTCTGCTCCTCCTACCTGTTGGTTTCTTATCTTCTTCTCTTCGTGTTAGAGCCCCGATTAATACACGGGAGTCGCAGTTTCGTGTTTGGACTTAGTGTTTATTAATTCTTATCTATAGTACAGCCTCACAAGTCGTGAGCTCTAACTAACAGGGTAGAAGATGGAGGTGCCTCTAACTCTTTCCGAGATCTTTTAAGCGATAATTACCAAAAAATGAGACGACATCTATATTATTTATACTTTTAACCCAATAATTGACCACCCAAGGCCAACAATGCAGACCTTTTTCACCCAATTAGAAAAAAATGTCTGAAACCAAGAAGAAG
>WBMY01006402.1:200819-219503 GCA_013397315.1 Donacobius atricapilla | reverse complement strand
ATCCCATCCCATCCCGTCCCATCCCATCCCTGGCAGGAGCTGGAATGCAGTTTGGGGGCTCGTCTCAGCCCTCTCAACACATCCATATGGCTGTGGATGTGTAGAAGGGCTGAGCTGTAAAATGAGGGTGCCCAGACATCCCAGAGCCAGCACAGCTGAGCTCCACCAGCCTTTGGATCTCTTTCTCTTCTTGGAGAAGTGCCAGCAGCAGCAGCTTGTTTTCAGAAGGGGAAGAAGCCCTCACACAAATAGTGACATGAGTGGCATCTGGAGCTCCTGCCAAGGGCAGAACAAGTTTCTGGCAGGGCCCTCCTGCTCTGTGGGATGAGGAAAATCTTCCCCATGCAAGGAAATCTCACCAAGATTCAAAGTGTGCTGGTGAGGAATTTGAGGTCCTTGACCCACACTGTGTTACACCATCCCCAGTGTAAGGACTGGTGCAAAATTCCAGGTCTTTCCTGTGGTCTGTGTCTAAATCCCCCCAACAACAGCTTCCCAGGCACCTGCACACTGGAAATCCAGAGCAACAACCTGTGTTCACCACCCAAAGGTGGACAAGTTTTATTGGAAGAGTTCAAAACAAAAATCCCCAAAGGAAAAAAAAACCCCACATTCCCAAACTGGTGAAGATCTTCATCCATCACAGCCCAGCTGCTCTTCAGCACTCCTCAGAGGGCCACAGAGACCGGCTAAGCACAAATAAAATTTGATTGATCCCCATCACTACCCTGAACTCCAGCTTACTATCGTTCTCAAACTCAGAGGAAAAGTGGCACACAAAATATTCAGCCAAGGACAAACCCCATATTGTTGTGTTGGTGCTCTGCATGCACCTCCATCCTTTTGGTTTGTTCCTTAGCAGAGAAATATGGGTTTAGGTGCTGAGGTTCTGCTTGGTTTTGTTCTCCAAGCAAATGCAATTAGCCATTGGATTTTCGAGGCGGGAGTGACGCTGGAGGTCCTGTCCTGCCTCATGCCTTCTCCAGAGATCTCACTGGGCTGAATCAGCCACACACACACAGCTCAGCACCCCGGAGGTCCAAACCTAGCAGCCAGGTCTGTGACAGTGACCTGCAGGTCCTGGTATGAGACAAGTGTGAATCCAAGGACCCCACTCCAAGGCTGGATAAGCCTCTAGGGGAAGTCTTTCCTAATGAAAAAGGAAAGAGAGCAGGTTTAGGTGGCATACTGGGAGAAATTCTTCCCTGTGAGGGTGGTGAGGCCCTGGCACAGGGTGCCCAGAGCAGCTGTGGCTGCCCCTAGATCCCTGGAAGTGTCCAAGGCCAGGTTGGACAGGGCTTGGAGCACCCTGGGATAGTGGAAGGTGTCCCTCTCCATGGCAGGGGTTGGAAGGAGATGAGCTTTAAGGTCCCTTCTAGCCCAAACCTTTCTATGAGTCTGTGTTCCTCGATAGTTACAGCTTATGTGTTTTGGAAGACAAACTGGTTTTTCCTTTCTTTCTTTTTTTTGGAGGATGCAGAGCTTTGGGATAACCAGGAGATTACACGATCTCACCAGCCAGTATTTCCTGTGTTTTACAGAGCAGCTGATAGCCTTGCAAACCACAATGAAAACCTTGTGAGTCACCAACTTTTTTTTGATTCCCTTGTCTGCCATCACAGAAAGGACTTTTGCACAACTCCCACAGCACCGCTTTGGAACTGCTTCTGCTCCTGCCCTTGGAAGCTTTGGCATTGTTCCACTCACAGCAGAACCCCTCTGTGGGGGACACCCAGGGCATTGGTGCCACCAGCTCTGAGTGGCACAGCCTGGACAGCAGGCAGAGGATGCTGCAAGCAGGTAAGGCTGTGGCTTGGGCCTGCCATGTGTGTGCTGGGACTTGCACAGAAATTCCCCTTGAAATCCACACCAAGGAAACTGAAACATCTTCCAAGATGTTTGCTTGGAGCTGCAATAACAGGGAATTCTCACAGGATCATGGAATCACCAAATGGTTTGAATTGGAAGGGACCTTGAAGCCTGTCGTTTGTAGGATACAAAAAAAGATGAGACTCTAAATATTTCAGTAGGTAAAGAGCATAGAGAAGGCTTTATTGTCTAATTCTTACTACTTTTTATAAGGTGTTCTGATACAGACTTAACAAGATTGGTGAATAGGAACAACACTTCTTTAATCCCATTGGTTAAACTAGAGAAACAGAACTAGAAAGACAAAACACTACCCAGAGAAAGATTGTTTTGAGAACAGACAGTTGGTTGCCAAGATTGTTTTCAGAAGAAGTTTTCTTGAGATATTTTTCCCTTGAGAAAAGTTAGCAGCTGCTAACAGGCTACAATCTCTCAGACTCAGAAATATCAGGCCCGCAGAAGCCCATCTCATTCCACCTATGGCAGGGACACGTTCCACTAGACCAGGCTGCTCCAAGCCCCATCCAGTGGTTTCACCTGGGATGTTTTTCCCCAGGTGTTTCCAGGGCTTTCTGTGCCCCTGTGCTAGGCTTTGCCCCCAGCACAGTACATGGGGTGCAGCTGGAAGGGGTTTCCCCTCCTCTCACCCAGCTCTGCTCCCCCCTTGCCCCACCAGCTGTGGGACTTTCTTCATAAATGTCTATGGATACAAAACTGTATTCACAAGCACATAATTACCAAGCTGGGTATTTTCTCCTCTTAATTAGCAATGCCGTGGTGCTTTAATTGCTCAATTAAAGTTGCCCACAAGGATGGTTTAAGGTACATTAAATCTGCTGATTGGTTCATCAGCATGAATCCCACCAACTGGAAAAAATTAACTGGCTTCCAGATTGCTAACCAGACTCTCCAGATCCATTTCCACCAGCTCTGTCCCACAGGAGGCATGAGAGAGCTCAGCAGTCCTTCATCTATTCCCTCCTCTCCTTCATTTTGGAGGCAGGAGGGGAAAGGGTCCCAGCAGTGGCAGTGTCCCCACTCTTCTCTTGTCCAGAGGAAAAAGGACATTTTCTTGCTGAAGCAGAGCTGAGTAAAATCTAACCCAAGCTCAGATCCTCGTTCAGCCACACAGAGCAGACCTGCGCTTGGTGGCTGTTCTCACTCAGGCTACCAACACCCATCCTCATGGGCAAATGGGCTGCTGGAGCAGGAATTAGGAATTGCTCAGTTCCTCCTCCCTCATCACTGTTTTCCACCTAGAGGGAACAGCCAAACTGAAGATGCCAAGAACAGCAGAGGGAAAGCAGCCAGAGCAACCAGAACACCCAGAGGATAAGATGCCTGTTCCCAAACTTCAGAAATGTCTGAATGGCTCCTGAAAGCCATGGATATTCAACAAAGAAACTCTTTGGGAGTGGCATTTCTGCCAAAGAGTCATCCACCCACTCTGACAACAGGGAAGGCCTCTTTTCCACTTGCTTATTAACAAAAACCCTTCCTGGGAGATTCTGTGCTCCCAGGGGTCCCCCACGGCTGAGCGCTGGATGGGTTTGTGTCAACCCACACAGAGCAGCACCATGATCCATAGCCATGGCACTGCTGCTGATGCTCCAACTCCCTCTGCATGTACAACCTGGGCAGCTGAACAGATTTTAGCCCAGCTTGAAGTTCTGCTCACTGATGGCTGGTGAAAGATACCCAAGAAATAACTCAGACTTGACTCAAAAGGGAGGACCCTGATGAAAGGACCATGGATTTACATGGTCCGAGGACCACAGGCTATCCATCAAGGACCACCACCAAAACCCAAGGTCTTGGTGGCTCAGGAGCCTGGCAGCCCTCCCCAAAGAGGGGCTGACCAGGGCTGGTAGGAGGGTTGTGGTTGAAGAGCCACTGTCCCCACCTACCTGAGCCTCTGTGTCCCCCTCTCCCCCCACGCACACACAGGACAGGGTACTCATGTCCCAGCTCTCAGCCTTTGGGGAGGTGGATTATGTGCCCTTCCCTGCCCACAGAAGCACAACCAGGCTCCCCTTTCCCATCCCTCTAATTGCACTGACCTTATTGAAATGGGTCTCTCTTTGTCCTGCACAGCAGCTGCATATCAATAAGGTGAATTATGCTGATTGTCTCCTTATCTGATAAATTGCCGGGACAGATCCTTTTCCCTCCTGCTCTTGCTTATTCTGCTGTTTAGGCAGAGCAGTTGCTATTTGCTGTGTGTAAGAGATGTTAATGTGTCATGTGTGGACTGTTGCATTTCAAGGAGGAAAGAGCAGTCTGAGGCTGTGGATGAGGGGGTGAAGGAAGAAAAGTCCTCCAGAACCTTGAAAACAGAGGGAAAACCAAGTGGGCTGTGCTGTGCCAGGAGGGGTTTTGAGTCACCAACGGCTGTGGCACAAGATGCTGTGGGACTAAATGCTGGGAATGTTGGGGGCTGGCAGACCCCAGATGCCATCAGCAGATGCAGGAATCCCGGCTTAAATCCCACTTCTGCCCAGTAAGGTACTGTAGCACGTGTTCCCAGTCCCAGCTGGAGAAGGGGGCTCTCTGGAGAGGAATCTAGCAGAGGCATTAGGCACAGATACGGGGACAAATGTCTGGTGTGTGGGGGCTGCGACACATTTGATGTCAAGCCATCCTCAGATGGTCCTGATCCCAGTGCCCCTGGGCTGAGACCTGCCCCCTCAAACCCGTGGAAACTGCCCCTCACCTCCTCATGGCAAACAGCAGGACATCAAAGCAAGGCGAAATGTGTGGATCCTGCTGGGATGAGTGCAGGAGTCAGAGACCCCAGCCACCACCCCCTGCCCCAAAAAAGGGCAGCGAAGGATCCAACATGATGGATGACAGCAAAGCCCTTTCCCTGCAAGTGTCCAAAGCCAGGCTGGACAGAGCTTGGAGCAACCTTGTCAAGCGGAAGGTGTCCCTGCCTATGGCAGAGGGTGGAATAGGATAAGTTTTAAGACCCCTTTCAACCCAAAGCAGTCTGGGATTCTACAGCTCTGTAATAGGGGCGAGAGACAAAGAAGTTCCTGATGTTCCTACACATCTTTCACCACATCCCACCTCACCCCTTCCTTCCCAGGTCTGTGGCACTGCCTTACTTCTTCTCTGGGTGTCCGGGAAGAGCTCTGGTTATGGTCTGGTTTCCTGAGCTGTCTTCCAACACTCTGGCAGGCCCTTAGAAAAATGAATGTTAAAAAGGAGGGGGAGAAACCTCCACTGTTCAAAAGCTTTAGCTTTGACAAATAAGGCGTCTGGCTGTGAAAGGCAGAAGGAAATTAATTTGGAATCATATTTTAAACACTGCCATAGAGGCAAAGTATCTTCTCTAATTTCTCCCCCTCCACACCTCCTCTCCCCAAGCAAAAAAATGAATTTCCCTGATATTTATAGAAAGATTATTAGGGCCACAAGGAGTGATTTATATCATCTCATCCCTGTGACCGAGAATGAAAAATTGCTGGGGCGACAGCCACTGGGATCCTGCTTTTGTCCGCCTGACAATTAAAACGGCTAATTTCCAACCCCAACAGATCTGCTGGGCTTATAAATCATCCCCAAAAGGCACTTCCCAGCCTGAAAAATGAACTCTGCCCCTCTCAGGCACAAGATTAGAGATTTGCATCTGTTTGCCTTCATGTGTAAATATATGTCCTGCTGCCCCAGCAAAGGAGATGCAGGAAGGGCGGTGCTGCCCCTGTTCACTCGATGTTTGGTCATCGAACTGTGCTGGAGGCAGAAAAATGGAACAGGGAAGGCAGAAGGGTGAGACAACACTGAGGTCAGAGCAAGTCCAGTGACACTTCTGTCCTGTTTCTGATGCCACAAGGCTTGGAGAGCTTTACCAGAGACTTTGCTGGGTCTGAGTCCATCTGTGGGGCCACCTGGGGACACACGCTGTGCCACACTTCCTCCTGTGCCATGCCCGTGGTAGGAGCAATCCCACCAGCAATGGGCAAGAGGGCAGAGAAGGGGCTCTGCCACAGCTTCACTGCCAGGACAGAGCAAACCTATCCAAGGAATCACACGGAAATGAGGAGGGCAGAGCCCAGCACCAATGCCACAGCCTTGCTCAGCCTCCTGCCTTTGGGGTGGGGATGTCCTGGGGCAGAGGGTGCGGTACAGGAATGATGGAGGGAATGCAAGCAAGGGCTGTTTGGTCTGTCTGAGCCAACTTGCAGCTCCTTGGTGGTGGGGCTGGCACAGCCAGCCAGGAGGCCCATGCCAGTGCCCCCTCCTGCAGCAGCACACACCTGGCTCCACATACACCTGCACCCACTCTTTAACATGATGGAAGACCTTTTCTGAGTTATTAGATCTATCCCAGGACAACTTTCAAATTGGCTGTCACAGACAGGAGGAGTTTCAGATAAAAGCATTTATTCTGCCCATCCCTCCCACTCTGCAGCTGGAGACCTGCAGGAGCCAGCGTGGGTCCCAGCAGTCCCTGGATCCATTCCAGCCTGGTGTCGGACGTCCTAACCTTGAGTCAAGTCTCCCTAAGACAAATGCTCCACTTGACGTTACCACGAAACTCAAACAAAGGCCCCGCACTCGTATTTGTGCTGCTCCCCCTCAACACATCCCAGGAAGAAACAGAGAGCAAACAAATCTGTGTGGAGGGCTCTCCTGGGGAGCCCGTGCTCTGTACACACACATCCCTCTGCCTGCTGCTGGTCACCCCACTTCCTTATCACAGTTTGTTCAGTCGGCAGCTCGAAGCTGCCCAGTGGCACTGAGGGCCCCTGGGAAGGCTCCCCACGCCCCCGGACAGGGGCTCTGCACAGCCCCAGGAGGTGAGGGATGGACTCAGTGACCTTGTTCCATGACAGCTCAGTGTTTTTGGTTTTGCTTTCCTCCCTTTTAAACCCCATTCAGCGGTAGGTCTTTTGGAGAGGCCAAGCAATGCCTTGCTGGAGCACATTAGAGGTCTCAGCACCAGTCAGAGCTGCTGGGGGCACTGGGCTGGGATCTCTGGGGCAGTGATCCATGGTACAGAAAGACGGAGACAGAGCTGCCCCTGTCCTGATGCCAGCCAGTCCCCATCCCAAAGCCATGCCCTGTGCACCAGGACCTGTCAGAGCCACAGGAGCTCCCAGGGAGTTTGTTAGTGATACCAGCCACACATTCTGGAAGCATGAAGCCAGCCAGCAAAGGCATGGACAGCCCAGGGCCTCCACAGAGACTGGCTGTCCCAGTTTCTGTGAGCAGGCTTCTGTCTCCAGCCCTTCCCCAAAGAGACAAGAGCCCCCTGCAGCCACCCCTCCCCTTGCAGGCACTGCAGGCAAGAAGCAGAGACTCACCCATGCAGGAATCTCGCTGCTCTTCATAGCCAGCGCTGCACACACACTTCCCGATGGGCACCAACCACTCTCCCTCAGCACTGCAGTACATTTTGGGGGTGTCCCTCTCCTCTGAGTGGCCCACGCACTCTCCCCGCACTTCCACCAAGGAGGACGAGTCCGCCCCGGTCACAGCCTCGGAGAAGGACGCCAAGTTCCTCACTGTAGCCGGGCACTTCTTGTAGTACACCCGCACCGAGACGATGGCAATGCAGGCACCTATGTCCTGGAAGGCCAGGTAGAAGCCCCTCTTGCTCAGCGGCCCCACACCCCGCACCTCCGTGTTCAGCTTCAGGCGCCGCACGCCCAGATCCACGTTGGTGAAGCTCTCGTCCGCTGCGATCGTGTCGATCTTCAGGAACTGGCTCTCCCGGGTGCTGGTGCCCAGGTCCCGGTCAGACTCCATGTAGTAGAGGTTGAAGGTCTCCTTGCAGGTGCCCAGCACGCCTGGCATGCTGTTGCAGTCCCTCAGCGTGAATTTGATCTCGGCGTAGACGCGCCGCGCGCCGTCCCGCTGCACCCAGTTGGTCCGCAGCCAGTTGTTCTGGTTGGGGGTCATGACGTTACACACCTGGTAGGTGTGGATGGGGCTGAAAAACTCATCCATTTCATTGATGGAATCCCACTGCGGGACAGAGAACACGGGTCACTCCAGATGTTCCCCACCCCTGGGGGAGCAGGTCGCATGCAGGAGCGTGTGCCATCTCCCACCCCTCTGCTCCTGTGTCTGTGAGGAGGTCACTGATGCCACGGGGCAAAGGGAAATGAGGAGCACTCGTTAGCTGCACTAATTTGGGCAGTGTCCTAGGGTGACTTTGTGATGCTTGTACCCCCAGTCCTCGGTTCTGTTATGTTGGATATTTTGTTCTGTGCCTTTCAGACTGGGTCTGAGAGTGAAGGGGGAGAAAGAGGCACGGAGTTTGTTTGCAGAAACTGCACTCACTCCTCTGCATTCTGCTCCTGGGCTGTGTTGTCTGCAGCACAGACAGAGGGACAGAGACCTCCTGTGCTTTTAGTTAGTTTTTAGCTAGCTGAGGCAGAGAAGTTCCCTGGAATGGTTTTTTTTTCCTTTTCTTGGGACTGTTTAACCCTGCTCCGGACTGAAAACCCAGAAGAGCACTGGGAGCTCACACCTGCAGCCCACAAGGGCCTGGACCTTTGGCATTTTCCAGCACCAGAGGGATTGATGAGAGACTGGGAGAGCTGAGCTACACCCATGACAAGGACTCTTTCTGAGTTTGCCGTCTCTTTTCAGAATGGTGAGAGGTTTTATTGCTTCATATTATTCATTTTTTATGCTTGTGGGTACTTTGTTTGTTAAATAAATAGTTTTTTCCCCTTTCTTCTAAGGAGATTTTTCTACCAGACTGATTGAGGGAGGGGCTGTTTGGGTTTGCTTTTCCAGAGGGAGCCCATTCAGAGGTTTCCCCCCAAATTTGCCCTAAACCAGGACAGGCAGTGACACCCAGTTGTAGCACTGTGGGAGGCACAGCCCTGCTTGCAGACAGGAGCACCTGCTGAGGTTCTGCTGATGGCAGTGTGTGTTTGTGAGAGCTCCAAACCCTCCAGGTCATGTCTGTGAGTCCCTTTTTCTTGGTCCTCAGCTGTCATGTCCAGCAGCAGCAGGAACCACCTGGATCTTCACTGTCCATGCACAAACTAAAATGGGCGCTTTCCATCTGGAGGAGGAGTTTCAGAGTGGACAGCAGAGGGTGAAGGGGAAGCATGTAGTGAGCACAGGACTGTCAGCAAGAAATGTGGACCCATAGGGGCTCAGAGGTCCCTTCTTCCCTGCAAGGTGATGCCACTGTGGCACCTCAGTGTGAGCCCACAGTGCCCAGCCCAGCTGAGAGGCTGGCTCTGGGAACTGGGACCTTCATGGCTTGACAGCTCAGGGGTGAAAATTCCATATACCTATGGCTGCAGGGCGAACCTGGGGAGGACATACTGACAAAAGCAGGTTGCAGCAAGCAGGGATGCAATGGGGGGTGGTCTGGCTGAGTTCAGAGAGATGGAGACACGGGTGTCACACAAGGGAGGGACACTATGTGGGTTGAAGTGAGAAGAAGTGAGAAGAAGTAGAGATATTTTGGATATGAGTTCCATAGGTGAGGGACAAGTAGAACTTAGCTGTTGGGGGCTCAGTCTTGCCTCGAGTCTCCCTCTCCACTCTCACCAAATGCCTCACCAGGACTCACAGACTTTCGCTGCACTGGGGGCTTCCCACCACCTCTTCAACTCATGTCACCCTGATTTTTCAGCCTTCTGTTTGTGTCTCACAGTTTCATAGTTCTTAGGTCGTTTCTCACACGCGGGTGTTATAAATAGAAGCAATGTTTTCCTTAAGTCAAGGTATTTACATTCTTTGTCTTAGAGATATGGACAGCTGATGGACAGTTGTCTTGACCAATAGGATGGGGTGTCACCCTTCTCCCCCAATCCCTGGCCTTTGTAGAAATACTATAAAAGTTGAGTCAGATCTTTTAATAAACAGTTCATGCCTTCTCACCAAAGTGAGCGTGTGTGTGTGTCAAACAATGACAAACTCACATTTCTGCTCAAACCCAGTACTCCGACAACACCCCCATGGATGGGTCTGGGACCCCCGAATTCTTAGGAGCGAAGGGGAGGAGGAAGAGGAGCAGAGGAGAACTTCAAACCATCTGGCTTTTCCCCAAACTTAGAAACAGGCTTTGAAATCCCACCCCAAAGCCCAAGTCCAGCTGTAAGGGACAGCCTCAGATGCAGTGCAGCAGAAACTGGGGAAGGCAGTGGCACTCCTGCTCCTCTGCCTTCCAAATCATCACCACCTGCCTCACCCCAGACTCAGCATCCCCCTCCTGCACCTTCCCAGGGTCCTGGCTCTGCCTGGAAGCTGGCAGGGAGCAGCCCCACCTCGGCACCTGTGTGTACCCAGCTGCCTGTGGGCATTGGGGGAGCCAAGTAACTCCCCAGCCGTGCTGCACAGAGCAGGAAAACAAATATTTTAGGCAGCATTTTAAGTACATTAAAATAAACCTCCAGGCTTGCTCTGACAGGGCAAAAACAGTGCTTTCTTATGCGAGTGGTGGCTTGCGTTTCATTAGACACAAAACCAACAGCAGTCCCGAGAGAAGGATGCTCAGCTCAAAGGAGGTGAGCCTGCAGCCCTCACCCCAGGGATGTGGGAGCTGGCAAGGATGCAGATCCCTGGGACAGGCCCCCGCCAGCCTCGCTGCGTGGCTGCCAGCAGCGCAGGCACAGGGCACAGCTAGGACAGGGCAGCACACCCCCAGAGCATAGGAGATGAGGAAAAAGGTCTCGGTGATACCTGTACAACAGCCCACTCCCTTCTCCCCTCTCAGATTGAAATGTCCTTCCTCATTTGACCCCCCCAACCTGCTGCTTCTGGGGAGGTGTTGTGGTGCCTTCTGCTCATGTGAGGGTGATCAGAGCAGTCCCTGCAGTCATCTACATCTTCAGTTTTCTCCAGCATCTCCAGTTTTCTCCTGCATTTAGGAGAAAATTCTGCTTCTCTGTCCTAAAGAGCTTAAAGCAACCTGGAAAATGCAGCAGCTCCAGGTATAAACTACAGTGGAAGCTCATTTTAAGGGGAATATGGTGGCAAAGGGCGTCAAAGTCAAACCATACCCAGGCAAGATAAGTGCATTTAAAAAATTGTCTCCTGAATTCCAGAAATGCCCAGGTTTGTCCTGGGATCACAGGAGCCCTGCACTCCAGTGCTCAGGTGGACAGCATGGAAAGGTGTGGGGAGATAGTTGTGGGAAGACAGGTGGAGATCGTGCTAAAGGCAATCCTGCCCCCAGTGTACTGCAGCTGTGTTAATTATCAAAGAGTGGAACAGCCTTGCCAGCACAGCTACGGGTGTGATAAAAGAGTGAGTTAGCTGGGGAGGAGTGGCACTTGCAGTCCCTTGCAGTTTGCTGGTGCTAGGCACAGGAGGCTGTGTGAGGGACAGAAAGGGTAAGACGTTGTACAAGGGACAGGAGGGTTTGGCAGCCGTGACAGGGACAGGAAGGAGCAAGCCAGAGCTGCAGAAGGAAGAGAAGAAGAGCTGAGGCATTGAGTCTACAGACCAGCTGCTGGCATAAATGAACAGACCCTGAGAGCTAAATGTGGGATTGCTATAGAGAAAAGGAATGAGGGACTTTTAGATAACCAAGATGCTCGAAGCCTTCTGATGTTTTACCGAAGCCCTCTGAGGTGCATGGCAGTCTCTACAATGACAGAAAGGGGCCAAGGCTATGGGAGTGCTTGGCTGGAGGGATGAGGGCAGCACCCCTCAGCTTCCCAAGCGCAGGGACAAGCCTGTGGAAGGTGCTGGGACAGCCAGGACACTGGTCAGGGGGCACAGGGGAGCTGGCAGTGTGTGCAGCACCGGGCACAGCCCAGCCCCTGCTGGCACTGCAGAGCAGAGCAGCTCCTCGCTCCCACACCCGCTTGTGCTCAGGCTGCTGCGCTGCTTCCGAGGGGCTGGAAGTCGCTGTCGAAATTAATTGAGCACAAATTAACACAACATCTGTCTCCTGTCTTTCCCCTGCTGAGTTTCCCCGGGGGAAGTGAAGCAGAGCTGTGCACGAGGTGAGGGCAGAGCCGTGGGGGTGAGCAGGGGTGTCCCCCACGATGCACAGCCAGCTCCCCTCAGCATTGTCTAGGAGGTCAGGGCTCTCCACGATGGTCTGGCAAGGGAAAGATGAGGTTATTGTGCACACCCAAAATGCTCTGGCTCCAGCTCATCTGGGTGGTTTTGGTCTTCAGACATTCACTTCTCTCCCAAATCTGGCAGAGGAGATGGAGCTCACTACTGCCACGTCCTCACACGCCTGTGGCAGTGCCAGAGCTGGCAGTATCCTCCCAGGGCACTGGGAGATAGCGGATAAATGAGATAAACAGGAGATAAATGCC
Source organism: Donacobius atricapilla (assembly GCA_013397315.1). Taxonomy (NCBI): domain Eukaryota; kingdom Metazoa; phylum Chordata; class Aves; order Passeriformes; family Mimidae; genus Donacobius; species Donacobius atricapilla. The sequence goes on along the minus strand of WBMY01006402.1, from coordinate 207,381 downwards.
CACCTCCAAGCACCAGCAACAGTCGGTATCAGCCACCCCTCCACCCCTGGGGTGAATCTGGAGAGTTTGCATTTGCACCATCACTCTTTCAAACTTGGTGCTTTTTTTGCACAGCATCTGCACTGTCAGTTCTGTCCCAGGGTCCCTGCGGGTCCCAGTCTGAGACCAGCACAAAATACCACACCTGACCTGCAGGGAAAGTGCTCTAAGACTGGGGCAGGCAGGCTAGCTGAGCTCGTGGCTCAGATGCCACAGATTCATCTTCCCAGTGTGTCACAGGGTCCCATAGGCCCTGCCAGGTCTCAAGAGCTGCATTTGGGATCACAGAATCTGAGAATGGTTTGGGTTGGAAGTGACCACCTTGTTCTACCCCCCTGCCATGGGCAGGAACACCTTCCACTATCCCAGGCTGCTCCAAGCCCTGTCCAACCTGGCCTTGGGCACTGCCAGGGATGGGGCAGCTACAGCTGCTCTGGGCACTCTGTGCCAGGGCCTGCCCACCTTCACAGGGAAGAATTTTTTCCCCAATATCCAATCCAAATATACCCTCCTTCAGCTTAAAGCCATTTTCCCTTATTCTATCACTGCTTAACCTCGCAAGAAGTCCCTCTCTAACCTTCCTGCAGGCCCTTTCAGGTACCAGAAGGGGGATGGAAGGACCTGCTTCGGGAATCCCCATGACTGGAGGGGTTTTTCTACTTCACCTTAGCTCCAGGCTCTGGGGGCAGGAGGGGATGCCTGTGACATTGGGTACCACTGGTTCAAGAACACAGGCACTGTGCACACCTTGGGCACTGCTGGCTCTCAGTTCACAGGTGGAAGTGGTTTTATGAACCAAAGCTCAGCTCAGTGATAAGATCCCCCAGTGAGATGGAAATGAGGACATCATAATTAACGTGGTGAGCGCACGCACTGGGGGATGGTGTGATTGCATCTGCATTCAGGAGTTTGCCTGTTGGTTTAAATTAAAGTCAACACCAGTTATAAAAAAATTTGCCAGATTATGAAAGGCAAGAGATGCAAACACCAGATATCTGGGCAGCTGAGTAAGGTCTTATAAGTCTCCCAGGAACTGTGTGGCACAGCAGAGGAGAAGGAGCAGAGGAGAGACTGTGTCCCCCTGGGGCAGCAGCTCAGCCTCCCACCATCCTTAGAGTGCAAAGGGAAGAGGGTCCCCAGCCCTGGGACAGCTTCCAGGAGGGATGCCAGGTCTGCCTGGCATAGCAAAGCTTCTGTGGCCGCTGAGACATCCAGCACTTTCCTTCCCAGCGTGCCATGGCACCTCCTCACACCATGGTCACTGGGAGAGGAAGAAAAGAGAAGGCTGTTATTGCAGCTATAAATCATTAGATGGGAGGCCTTAATGGAGATAATCCCCATGAAATCAGTGACTGCTGTGGCTAAGGAGGGATTTGTCAGGCAGTTAACTACCCTGAGCTTCACTGCAGGTGATTAACTCCTGGTAGTGACCAGCATCTGGGGAATTAGCAATAACCCAGCATTTACTGAACAAGCACTGGGAAATGAGCTTTTATCTCAATTACCAGTCTAAATCTTTATTTTCCAAAGTTTCATTCCTACACTTTTTTTTTTTCCCCTCAAAAAATTAATTTCACTGCAGCTTGAGCTGTAACTTGCTGGTATTCCTGGATCCAGGTAGAGGCTCCAGCTTGCAAGAGAAACCCATGAAATACAAGGACATCCAAGTGAGGGAGAGCACAGACATGGCCTGGGCACATGGGAGAGGCCCAATATCTCTTGGTGCTCTGAGAAGAAGAGATGAACCTGAAGGAGGGTGGAATAGCAAGGACACAGCACGGCTTGGACTGGGGATGAGGTTTACAGAGTGGGCTTGGGGCAAAAGGAGACCCTGCTCCAGGACAGATGAGGCTCATCCCAGCCATGAACGGGTTGTTGGGCTCCAGGACCAGACCCAGGCAATAAAAGTCCCCTGGTGTGTAGGCATGGCTCTGCAAATAACTCAGTCCCAGGGCAGGAATCCCCATTCTTGGTGCACAAATACTGCTGGGAGATCATGTTGTGGCCACGTCGGTGCTTTCAGCTGGGGGTTCCAGCAGATCTGATGCCTTTCGGACAGTGTTCTCTCTGGCTACTGCAGGATGAAGAAGAAGCACGCTTGGCTAATTGTGCCCAGGGGCCTCAGGACACATCCTTTTCTGAGGAGCAAAGGGGCAGGAATGGGGAGCTCCAAACCCCTCTGAAGGTCTTTCCTGGTTCCCACCAACAAAACCCACATGGAGCACGCCAGGCGGGATGGCTGGGGATTGTACAGGGCCAGGAGCTGGACTTGATGACCCTTGTGGGTCCTCCCAGCTCAGGACATTCCACGGCTCTCAGAGGGCTGCCTGTGNTCTGTGAGGGATGCCGGGGAAGCTGCCTGGGGGCAATGCCCAGCAGCTCTCTTGGCTGACTCCAGCCCCCGCAGCAAGGGGGTAACTGTGGGGCCACCACAGAAGGTGCAGGTGGGGGTGGATGGGGAGGTCCTGGGCAGCATGGGGGGCCTTCCTCCAGCACTCAAGGTGCTCCCATTCTAATTAGCTCTTGCAAGGCATCATCCGAGCTCCTTAGATACCCTCTGTCTGAACAAAATCATTTCCTGTTTGACTTTGTAAATCAAAGTAGACGATACAATAATTATTATTAATATGTTGACTTATCTCATCAGTGTTTTAATTAGTCAGTAGAAAGGCAATTTGCAAAGGGGCCTGATCAGACTCCCTCTGATCCAGCAGGTCACGTGCCGAACAAGGAGAAGGGAGAGAAGGGCACTGGGGCACTGGGGCGTTCTGCTGGGGAGAACTGGGCTACAGCAGGCATGGCAAGGGAAGGGGTGGACCACACCAATAAGTTTAATTTTCAATGCAAAGGGAATCGTTCTGGGAAAGGAGAGAGCTGCAAAGCTCCTGGGAGCCCTTTGAAGTTATAATTGAGAGGAACTGCAGCCTGCGGGACAGGGATGCTCCCGGTGACCCTTCCACTTCCTGCACGTGTCTCTGGGGTGGAGGTGAGGGGGGGGGGATGTAATTAAACCCCTGAGCAGCAATTACAGCCAATTACCCCTCAGTTAATTGTCTGGCAAGNGAGCAGAGGAGAGACTGTGTCCCCCTGGGGCAGCAGCTCAGCCTCCCACCATCCTTAGAGTGCAAAGGGAAGAGGGTCCCCAGCCCTGGGACAGCTTCCAGGAGGGATGCCAGGTCTGCCTGGCATAGCAAAGCTTCTGTGGCCGCTGAGACATCCAGCACTTTCCTTCCCAGCGTGCCATGGCACCTCCTCACACCATGGTCACTGGGAGAGGAAGAAAAGAGAAGGCTGTTATTGCAGCTATAAATCATTAGATGGGAGGCCTTAATGGAGATAATCCCCATGAAATCAGTGACTGCTGTGGCTAAGGAGGGATTTGTCAGGCAGTTAACTACCCTGAGCTTCACTGCAGGTGATTAACTCCTGGTAGTGACCAGCATCTGGGGAATTAGCAATAACCCAGCATTTACTGAACAAGCACTGGGAAATGAGCTTTTATCTCAATTACCAGTCTAAATCTTTATTTTCCAAAGTTTCATTCCTACACTTTTTTTTTTTCCCCTCAAAAAATTAATTTCACTGCAGCTTGAGCTGTAACTTGCTGGTATTCCTGGATCCAGGTAGAGGCTCCAGCTTGCAAGAGAAACCCATGAAATACAAGGACATCCAAGTGAGGGAGAGCACAGACATGGCCTGGGCACATGGGAGAGGCCCAATATCTCTTGGTGCTCTGAGAAGAAGAGATGAACCTGAAGGAGGGTGGAATAGCAAGGACACAGCACGGCTTGGACTGGGGATGAGGTTTACAGAGTGGGCTTGGGGCAAAAGGAGACCCTGCTCCAGGACAGATGAGGCTCATCCCAGCCATGAACGGGTTGTTGGGCTCCAGGACCAGACCCAGGCAATAAAAGTCCCCTGGTGTGTAGGCATGGCTCTGCAAATAACTCAGTCCCAGGGCAGGAATCCCCATTCTTGGTGCACAAATACTGCTGGGAGATCATGTTGTGGCCACGTCGGTGCTTTCAGCTGGGGGTTCCAGCAGATCTGATGCCTTTCGGACAGTGTTCTCTCTGGCTACTGCAGGATGAAGAAGAAGCACGCTTGGCTAATTGTGCCCAGGGGCCTCAGGACACATCCTTTTCTGAGGAGCAAAGGGGCAGGAATGGGGAGCTCCAAACCCCTCTGAAGGTCTTTCCTGGTTCCCACCAACAAAACCCACATGGAGCACGCCAGGCGGGATGGCTGGGGATTGTACAGGGCCAGGAGCTGGACTTGATGACCCTTGTGGGTCCTCCCAGCTCAGGACATTCCACGGCTCTGTGAGGGATGCCGGGGAAGCTGCCTGGGGGCAATGCCCAGCAGCTCTCTTGGCTGACTCCAGCCCCCGCAGCAAGGGGGTAACTGTGGGGCCACCACAGAAGGTGCAGGTGGGGGTGGATGGGGAGGTCCTGGGCAGCATGGGGGGCCTTCCTCCAGCACTCAAGGTGCTCCCATTCTAATTAGCTCTTGCAAGGCATCATCCGAGCTCCTTAGATACCCTCTGTCTGAACAAAATCATTTCCTGTTTGACTTTGTAAATCAAAGTAGACGATACAATAATTATTATTAATATGTTGACTTATCTCATCAGTGTTTTAATTAGTCAGTAGAAAGGCAATTTGCAAAGGGGCCTGATCAGACTCCCTCTGATCCAGCAGGTCACGTGCCGAACAAGGAGAAGGGAGAGAAGGGCACTGGGGCACTGGGGCGTTCTGCTGGGGAGAACTGGGCTACAGCAGGCATGGCAAGGGAAGGGGTGGACCACACCAATAAGTTTAATTTTCAATGCAAAGGGAATCGTTCTGGGAAAGGAGAGAGCTGCAAAGCTCCTGGGAGCCCTTTGAAGTTATAATTGAGAGGAACTGCAGCCTGCGGGACAGGGATGCTCCCGGTGACCCTTCCACTTCCTGCACGTGTCTCTGGGGTGGAGGTGAGGGGGGGGGGATGTAATTAAACCCCTGAGCAGCAATTACAGCCAATTACCCCTCAGTTAATTGTCTGGCAAGAGAAAATGTCAAAACAGGCCAGGCATGGCTCCCTGATGGCCTGACAGTCCCCAGGGCCCACGGCACTGCTGACCCTCACCGTGCCCACTGCTCCCAGCTCCTGCTCCTCTGCTCTTGCTGCCCATGGCAAACCCGGAGAGAGAAGTAACCTTCCCGTGAGGCCAGTTCACCTTGCACACAGGTGTGATGAAAATATCAGGACTTTGTAAGTGGTACCCATGCAGTTCTGCCCTGGCTGTGCAGGTGGCTCTGGGATCTCCCAGTCAGGGGAAGAAGCCTCTGAGGTTGCTGCCTTTCCTCTGGATGCCCAGGTGTGACAGGACCTGCAGGTGCCATAGGGCAAGCCAAAGGGCACTAGGCAGTGAGCTAGCAGACACAAGTTCCCTTCTGAAGCTCCTCAGGCTGGGGACCAAGGCTCTGTGCTGCTTAGTGCCGTGAAAAGACCCAGGCAGAGCTACCCACCTCCTACTGCCACCCACGTGGTGGCTCTGGGGGGAACGGACATGTGGGTAAAGCAAAGTGAACGTGACTTCAGCCAGCAGTGCTGTCCCTCGGCAGGAGGATGCTGTCTGTGTCTGCCCATGGATGGAAATCCTGCACTGCTTCAGCTTAAAGCCATTTGGCAGGCAGCAGAGATGGGGGGCACTGCCACCAATCTTTCAGCTAGAGTATCTAAATTAAGGAAATGGCAGGAAAATAAATGACCTCAATGAAAACCTGGCTTCACAGTACAGTGCCTTTATACAAGCCCAGCCCAGGCCTCCCAAAGCTCCAGCCCGGGGCAGTGGGCAGGGACAGCCCCAGGGACACCCAAAGCACTGGGCACAGATGGTGACCAGCAAAGGGAGTTCCTTTCTGGGGAACTGGGGGGGGATCTGGGGGGAATCTCCCTGACCTGAGCCTGAACTGCACTGCAGGGGCTGCTTGGGAGGCACCTGCTCAGAGCCAAACCACTGGCACTGAGAGCAAGTATTCCAGCTTCCCTGAGACACCACCACCCTAATCCATCTCCTGGTGACTGCAAACAGATCCAAAGGCAAATTTACCACTCAGAAAGGACCTGGAGCTGAAGGACCAGCAGGGAGCTAAAGGAATGAGATGTGCTTTCTGGATTATGTGGTACAATGGCCCATGGAGGAAAAACCATGGTCTAAGCAAGTGTTTAGAGGAGCCATTAAAACATCCAGCTCAAAAAAAATATGTAAAGTTGAGGGTGTTCAGGGCAATTTCCGCACAGGTATGTGGTCATCATGTCAGTAACAGGGCCACAGTTTGGGCAAAAGCACAGGGTACGTGCACAGTGGAGTTACCCCACGACTGACTAAGGTCCTGTAGGACTCAGCAGCATGGCCAAGAGGTGTCTCTGGTGCTGGGTGTTACACAGCACCTAATGCTGTGAGCCTTTTTGGTTTTCTTATACTTTTTCAGCATCCAATATTATAATTTCTTTTAATTCTTTATTATATTTATTATTT
>WBMY01006402.1:144737-200789 GCA_013397315.1 Donacobius atricapilla | reverse complement strand
TTTACTTATTATCTAATTTATTATCCGTTATTTATTATATAGATTACTCATTATATTATTATTTATTTTTAATAAACATCACCAATAAGACGGAGAATTCAGATGTACTAGAGTTCAAGAGCTGCTGGTGAGGGACTGCTGGGCATCTGCTGTAGAGAGCCCTGAGACTTGGCCCCAGCCCCTGTGGTCACCTGACAGTCACAGCTGACAGCCCAAATGGGGCTCTGCATCCATCCCTGGAATTGTGAAAGTCCAGCACAGGATGCTGCACCTCAGCTGCGCACGGAAGTCCCTGGGGTGGTGAGAAGGAGGCTCCTGCAGGCTCAATCCTTTTGTCTGCTTTGGGAGGGCACGGCCCTGCCCAGCCCCGCCAGCGCAGGGGGATCCATCCTCACCCACATCCACCTCACTGATGCTGTGGATCCCACCTGCTTTCCAACAGGGAGCAAGGGCCTGGGCAGGGGCTCAGCCAGAAGGGGAGCCTGGGGCAGCCTGCGAGGAGCGGATGGCCTGACTATGGGGAGGGATTAAGGACAGAGCAGTGGATGGGGACAATGGAAAACAGCCCTGGCTCCCAGAAAATCCCAGAACCATTCTCCCTAGCAAGGGAGCAGAGGAATCCCTGGTCCCTGATTCCCTGAATGTGTCAGGCTCCTCCAGGATGCCATGGCTTGGCAGCAGGGCTGGGATGAGATGACAGCTGATCAGTGGCAGGACAGCAGTGACAGCCAAGGGCAGCCATGAGGAGGACAGCATCTGCCTCATCCAGGCAGAGGCGGAAGAAGGTCCCCTGGCTGCAGACCAGAGCCAGGCCAGCCCTCATAGCAACCAGCTTTTAACAGGGACCCGTAAACAGCATCACCACAGGACCTGCAGGATTTCTCAGCACCAGCAATTTTGCAGCCAAGGATGTTTTTTCCTCAGAGCTGGGCTGTTCTGAGAGCTGAATGAATTGACAGGTCTGAAGGGCCGCATTTATGCAGGAGATCACATCACATTAGTTCCGCGGTCCCCTCTGACCTTGTACCTCTCAATTTCTTACATTCCCAGGATACTCATCATTGCAACAACTAACTGCTAAAATTAGAGCTGAGTTAACAATTTAATATATTTACATTTATGATAAAGTCTGATAGAAATCAGATCACTGGTATTATTATGAATTCAGTGTTCTGATCACTCCTGCTTGAGCAGTGTGGGGACTGAAAGTCTCAAGCAACAGATCAATGGAAATTATTAGAGGCCTGGGAAGATTTCTGTGGGAGGTGGAATTGAAAAGATTAGGACCGTTTAGTTCAGAGAGAGGATGAAAAAGAATGGACATGAAAAATCAACACAGCAGCAACAGCCAGGTAGGCACCCCAATTTTGCACATTTTGTGTCTGCAGAAAGCCCCACTGTGCCTTGCAGTTGGTCCCGTGGGTATTTATGGGATTGTTTCTGTTCACTAAATGAATGAGCAAAATCCTTCCAGCCAGGTCACCCTGACATCTGAAACCCACTATTTCCAGAAAGCTGCCGTGTCCGGAAAACCTGGGCATGGAAATGCAGGTGAAGGGAGCGTGTGGAAAGGATGCAGGCAGTGGAGCTGGCAGGCTCCTGTGGGGGTCACCACCCTGCCATCCCTCCTGGACACTCTGCAGGGCCGTGAGTTTTTCATCCCCGTTCCCATCAGATGCGATCCACAGGGGAGGCTCCCCTGCCCCTCTTGCCCAGTTCCCACAGAAATTCCTCAGATTGCAGGTGGTTGGGAGCTTCCTGGTCACTTGGGCTGTTGCCCCTGACGCTCACCCAGTGCACTGGGGAATGAGATGCTTCTTAGCCTGTCCCAGCTCTTGAGTTCCCTCAGAATTCAGGACCTGGTGACAGCCTGGTCCCTACCAGGGGACATGGAGGATTAAATGACATTTCCAAAACAGCTGTATCCCTCTGACAGTCTGTCAGGCTGGCATTTTTCCAATAGACACGGTCTCTTTGCCTCATCAGCACTGATTTGGGGCTGAGATGTCCATTCCCTGTCCAGCCCCTGACCCCTGCCACAGCCACCCACAGTGATCCATCCCACTGGGGTCCCCCTGTGCCAACAGTCACTTCACACTTACCCCATGTGAGGGATAAGTCATCCAGCCCCAGTCTCCCAGGATTGTTGACGTGTCCAGCAAGTTCACTGGAAAACACAAGAGCAAAAGCTGTGTTAGAAAGCTTTGTCCCCATCCCCAAGCAGTGAGGAACAGAGATACCGTGAAGAAGCCCTCTTCACATGCGGCTTCCTTGAGAATGCCCCCACCCATCAATGGTGCAAATCTTTCACTGCCTGGCTGGATCTGAGGCAGGTGTGGAGTTTGGGGATGGAAACAGGTGATGCTTCCCAGAGCTAGTGGTTCAGGATAGGGTTGAGTCCTGGCCCCAGCACCGAGAGCAGTGTGACCTTTTTGGAGGAGAGGAGGCTGCAAACGGCAGGTTGGAGGGAATGCAAAGCAAGGACGGGCTGTGGAAACAAACTCCCAGCATCAGGTTATGCACCAGTCCCTCTGTGGGCTAAGACTGATGCAACTGGAGCAGCATTCCTTGGCATGGACACTTCTCCTCTGGAAGCCCTTTAGGCTCAGCTCCCTCCCAGCATCACTGGTTTGAAGTCTGCACTCCAGCAGCTGCTGTAATTGCACGCTGCAGTGCCCAGCTCCAGCACAGAAAGACTCCCCATGGTCCTGTCTGACACCCCACTGGAGAAGTCCATCAAAGCCAACCCCTCCAAATCCCTGCCACCACCAGGAGCTCGGCTTAAAGAGGAGACAGAGGCAAACTGCAGGAAGAGGGGAGCAGATTGCGTTGGGGGGAGAGGCGAGGATGCCTTCCAACGTGCTCAGGAGCTTCCTGTGGAAACCTGTGCAGCGGCAGCAGTGGAGGGAAGCAGGATGCCATGGCACTGCTGCCTCTGAGCCATCTGAGCCCCACGCCCAGATCCCACAGCACCAGGCAGAGGAGAGCCTTGCCTTGCCTGATAACCCCGTGTTGCTCCACACCTGGGGAAGGAGCCCCAAGCCCCAGCTCCAGGGTGCAGATCCAGAGGGATGGAGGCCTGGGGGAGGCTGCCAGGGTGCAAGGTGCCCTTGGGAATGAGTGCAGTGGGCACCAAGACCCTGATGCCTCAACACCCCCCAAGAGCACCAGGCTCCCACAGGGACCCCCAGTGCCTCCAGCTTTCCCCATCTCCTTTATCCTGAAGCCACCCAGTGAGGTCAATGCCTCGGGAGGCCTCATCCCTGCTGGCTGCCTTTCCTCACCCTTGAGTGGCACCAAACTGGACCTGGAGGCACCTCAGCACAACATCCCTCTGCAGCACCAGGGCTGGGCTGGTCCCTGGGCTCAGGAGGGACTTGTTGCCAGGACCAGCTTGTCACAGCGGGGACAGGGCATATCAGGACAGCGGCTCCAGTCCTGGCAGAGCCTGGGCTCAGCGTGAGGCTGGTCCCTGTAGCCTGAGGAACGGGTGCCACTTTCATTTACTATTACCAGGCAGGGAAGGAGAGGGGGAGAGAGAGGAGCAGAGACGTGAGCTGGCTGTGAAACACCCGGACGTCATGCTCCTGACAGAGCAGATTAGGAGCTTTTGAGGCATTTATTAATGTTAGCAGAACAATTTGAAAGAATTTCCAGGGTTTCTTGTGTGGTTCCATTGGCCCAACAGCAGGCCAAGCCCCTCCACTCCCTGCGCGGCGCTGCTCCCACTGCTAAAGAGGCCCCTTGCCCTCAGCACGGAGTAATTACCTCGGAGATCTCAAATCCATTTTTATTTGTTATTGTTAATCTGAAGATTTTCTGCCTATTTTCCCTGGGTAATTCACCCAGCAGGAGCCCAGGCCTGGGAGTTTCCCTATTCACTGTGCAGGAGCACAGTCCCGGTGACCCTCAGCAGGCAGGTTGCAGGGAGGGGACAGCTTCTGCAGACCCTCTCCCCCCCCCCAAACCGTGGTCTCTGCACCCTCTTTCCCACGCTGGGATGCTCAGCAATGGATGTGGCTGCCTCCCACTGCTCTGCAGGCAGCACGAGGAGCCTGCGTGGACTGGGGTCCAGCGGCAGCATCGCATTGTGAGGAATGATGCTGAGAGCACATGGGGGGTGTACCCCAGACTTGTCTGCCAATGGTGTGTGGGACCTGGAGGGAGCTTGCTACACCCCATCCCACCACCCTGACCATGTGGTCATCACCCAGTCTCACAGAGATGCCATCATGACCTGAAGGACTCTTCTCCTTTCAGCTGCTTTGGCTCCCGGACAACCTACACCAGCTTGCATCCCACCCATGGTCACATTCCTCTTTGCAGGAAGAGGGATAAGTTTCTTGTATTCCCTCACTTCAGCCAAGGGCACAGAGCCCTGCGTTTTAAGCCCACACAGCAGACACTGCACAAACACAAAGGCATTGTGTGTCCAAGAGCTCCCGTTAACTCACGGGAGAGCACACGTGGGTCCCAGCGTCCCTCCAGCAGCACTGCCACATGCTCCCATCTGGGGACACCAACACCCTCCCAAAACCCAACTGGTTACAGCCCAGCTCACAGCCCAGCTCCAAAGGGAAGCTGCCACACCTCGTGTCACAAGTGCTGTTCAGTGCAGGTGAGCTCCTGGCTGTGCTGCCTCTCTGGGGGGGATGCTCAGAGCCCGCCTTCGATGCCGCAGGGTGAGCAAGACCACCACAAAGGACGCCTTTCACATTTTTTCAGAAAATGTGCTGGTTTGGGAGACCTCTCTCCTACAGCTGGGCAATTCTCTTTGATGCTATGGACTGTCTGCACGTATCAGTCTCAAACTGTGAGCTCCATTTTGTTTTCCTTAGCACCATTTTGTTGTTTCCCTATTCTGTGCCTTGGCCTTGCCTCAGCGTATTGAGCCAAAACACCAGGAGGTGTCAGGGGAAATTCTCACCCTGGTGGAAAAGCTGTCAAGCCTGATTGCCCATTCAAATGGAAGCACCTAGGAGCAAGCAGGTCGCTCCCCAGCACAACTGGGGTCTGCAGAGGGAGCCTCACGTAAGGCAGACCCTCTTGCTGCATAAAGTTGCATCACGTAATCGTGGACGAGTAATGCACATTGCAGCCTCATAGATACAGACTAGGCAGGAGTCAAAGTGTGTGAATCAGTATATGATGTATGTGTATATTGTATTTATACCTATATCGCTATTTTTGGATCTGTAGCTGTATCCATTTCCATGCCCACATCTACCAAATTCCAAACTCTGCCTGGGATAAGTGAGGGAGCTGAGACTAGGACTAGCATCCAGAGGACATGCGTTTTTCTTGGGGCCATAAATCTCTTGTCATGTATCTATATCTGTATATCTCTATCATATCTATATTTATATCGATATCTATATTTATATCTGTATCATATATAGCTATATGTCTATATCTATATCTATATCATCCATAAAGAGGGAGTGCTTAGATACCCTTCCCAACACTTGTGCTGGTGGCCACAGCTCCTGCAGGGATGTCGTGCATCCCTACAAACAGAGGTGGGAGCACCTTGGGGTCTCACATCCGAGCACCCCGGGCTCAGGAATGGGCTCGTGGTATCTAGGGGAGCCTGTGCATCCTCAACCCACGCCGGGTTCGTGGTGGGGTGGTGGAACAAGCCTGGGGGTGACACACTGGTGGATGCACTGAGTCCCAGCCTCTGGATGAACAGTGGGGGACCAAAGAGGGCTCTGAGCACCCTCACTAATTGTTAACCCACTGCGGCCCTGCCTCTAATTACTCCATCTCCTCTTAGGCAGGGGCTTTGTAGCGCAGGCATGGGGAGGAAGGGTCAGTGGGAGCAGCCCTGTTCCCTTGGGCTTCAGTTCCTCTCCATCACAACTTCAAAGGCCTCCCAAGATTCACAGCAAGGCTCCCCCCACCGTGCAACAACGCCTTTTGCATCGATAATTAAACTCTTACCAACACAGTTTGGCTGCTCCCCACTACCCAAAGACCTGCAGGCTCAGCTCCACAACTCCAAGCAGGTCTGCACACCCCACACCAGCCCCACGGCCCCGGCCCCTCTTTGTGGGGGAATGACACAGGGAGGGTTATTCACTGTGGGAGCAGAGTCTGGGAAAGGGGCAGCGAGAGGCTCCCTGAGACGAGGGGAGCACGAGCCAGTGGCTTTCATTTCCCGTAATCCGCGGCAGAATTTGGAAGGGGCAGGTGGGGCCAGGGTGGGTCAGCTGTTTGTGTCCCACTGTTTAATCCGAGGGTCGGCTGAATAGGCAGCCACGACCTTTCCAACTCGGGAGGCAGAGCTGAGACACAAAGTCGTGCCTTGCTGGCCTTGGAACATGGCGAGAGGACGGGACGGAAAGCTTCACTTTCACCCTCCTGATCCCTGGAACTGTATTTATCCTTAAGGAATGAAAACTAGCCATTTATTCCCCAACGCAGGAAGCCAACGGGTAGGGCTCAGAGGGAGGAGCAGCATGCCTGGAGGGCAGGTCAGCTCTCCCCGTTCGGAGCTGTGTGCAGGGATGCTCCCCGCGGATCCAGCTCAGCAGTGGGTTGCTGCTCTGCCAGCCCAGCAGCCGGATCCAGGCAGGATTTGTCCAGCGGCTGCTCATCCACAGGGCTGCACACGCTGAGGACACAGCGGGGATGGAGCTACCCCCGGCACCCACCGGCCTCGGCTGCCCAGAGAAGGCGTTTAGAAAATACTGCAGGTAGATCCAGGAAATATCATCAAATCTGGCAGGAATTTTGGGTTTCCACATTTCTGGAAATGCTAGAATCAGGCTGGAAACAAAATTAAAAAAAAAAAAGAGGCAAAAAAATCAGAGAAGAAAAATACCAACCAACCAAGGAAAAATAATAATAATAATAATAAAAACTGGGAAAAAAATCAAGCTAAAAAGAAACATTTTCAAACAAAAGCAGTGCTGCTTTTTGACTGTGCCCTAATTCCCATTTCAGGATTTCTTCTCAGACCTCCAGATTGTTGCTGTGAACTTTCTGTATTTAATTTTATATCATTTTGTAATGCATCAGGAGCGGCAATGCCCATAAGGACTGCCCAGAGGGTCACCCCTTTTCACTATACCCAGAGCAGGAGATACTTTGATGTAGGAAGAAAGCTTGTTTGTTCAATCAGTGCTAACAAAAAGCCTCAGTTCAGGTTTTAAAAATAAAATTATCAACCTGATCCTTCCAGCCCCTGCATGATATCATGTGAGATAATGTGCAGCACAAGAGCATAACCTGTGGTAGGACTGAGATGTTGTGAAATAATGCAAAAAATGAAACAAAACAAAACACCCTGAATAAAGTATTTCTAAGGCTAAAAACCTTGAAATTATAGGGCAGGTTTTTTCTTCCTAGGAAAAAAAAAAAAGCACATCAAAAGCCAAACAACAAAAAGATGTTCCCTCTCAAAACTACAGGTGAGAAAATAGAGATGTAAAATGGTGATGTTTCCTGCTTGCTTTGAGACTCCCAATGCTTGTGTGCAGTGGGACAGACAGGGAGAACTGGGCATGCTGGTGTAGGAGACCCAAATTAAACACACTGCTCACCACTGGGCAGGGTGTTACAGTACTGGTGTATGTCCCAGTACTGGTGTGCAGCCCTGGCGCTGGTGTGCAGCCCTGGTACTGGTGTGCACCCATGAACAGTACTGGTGTGCAGCCCTGGTACCTGTGTGTGTCCCTGGCACAGGTGGATGTCCCTGGCACAGGTGTGCAGCCCGGCTGGCACTGCGGTACTCACTGGTTCCAGTGCAAGCTGAAGCTGGAAATGTCAGAACCCCCCCAGGCTCTGCCAGGGCTCCGGGATGAGTGTGTGGGGCTGGACAGGGCTCAGAGTGAGGGTGAGCCCACAATTCCATGTCCCTGGCCCCAGAGCCAGTGGGAAAGGAACTATTTCAGCCTCTAGGGGTGACTGGGCTCCTTGTAATTCAGGGCAGAAGCCAGAGGAGGAGGTGGGAAGGCTCTGGGGATGGGGGGGGGTGAGAAAGGTCAGGGATTCAAGAAATTCCATGGAAACATCCAAAATGTGAACAGGGGGAGAACTGCAATGAGGCTGAGGAAGGTGCCCTGGGGTCCCTGTGGCCCTGGAGAAGGCACCGCTGGTGTCCCCAGGTCTGGATTTGGCCATTTAGGGGTCACAAAAGTCATTTCTACCACAACGCCCCCAGCCTGAGGGATAGCACAATGACACAGCCCTCTCCATCAGCAGAGAGGAGCCCATGCCTGGCACAGCCACCCCTTGATATCTCATCTGGCTAAAGTCCTGTGAGAACAGATCCATTCAACTCCCTCACCACCAAAGCGTGGCTCCTGGCATCCCTGCCCACTGTCCCCAAAGCCAGAAGAACAGGTAAGGGATCTGCACCTGAATGAGGACTTCCCGCTGAGCTGCAGTCCAGGTACAAGGACAGTCTAAACACCTCATGGTACCAGTAATGCAATATTGTGACAGCCTTTAAAAATTACACAGGAGTTTTCTAACACAAAATAAATGTCTTCTGCTTGCAGTCAGCAATGCCTCTGTGGTACAGACTCCAAGAAATGGAAGCTGCGTCCTCATACTAGTCCTGACTCCCTCTTGTATTTTCTCACATCTGTTGGGTATAATAAAATAGACACAAATGAATTTTCAGCTTTAGTCACCAAGGTTTCCAACCTCTGCTGCATTTTTTGGACATTGACTCTCATGCCAGGTGAGCTGCAAACACTGTCCCAAGTCCTTTTCCTCACTCCCCACACGTAACCTGCGTTCCCACTCCATTATCTCTTGCCTATCTGGGATTTGGAAGATTTCTTATCCCACTCTGACAATTCCCATGCCACCCACAGTGACCCAGGCAGACCTGGCACCGGAGGTCTGTGCCTGTATCAGAGCCAGGGCAAACCTTGCAGCACCCTGAAAATGCCACTCTGCCCTTCCCACCGATCCCTGCGTCCCGGCAGTCCTGGCAAAGCTTTGAGTGTTATCCTCGCTGGAATCCTCACTAGGGAAACATGGCTTGTGCTCGCTTATCTGGATTATCTGGAGGGGCTTTGCATGGCAGTTTTGCAGGCTGTCGTATGCTTTTTCCCTAATTCCTCTGAGGACATCTTTGCTCTCACACCAGTTGGCCACCCTAAACTGTGCTGAGCTATTTGTACCCCGGTGACATTTTTAAAGCAAGATAATTTCTTTTAAAGGCTTTTGCCTTTGCTCTCTTAAAAATAGCTTTCTAAAATGGAACATTTTCACAGACAAAAATACCGATAGTAACCGCATTTGAGGGGACAGGCTGAATATCTCATATCACTGGTAATTAAATATCACAGAAGTCCTTAATAATTGCATGGAAGGTGCATAACACAGAAGGCATTTCATCCAAGGAAAGACCCAGGAACTTACAGCATCGCTGATGCTGGGATGGAACTCATCTATATACAGCTGCAGCCAGCACTGTTGCCACTCACTAAGGTGGTTAAATAACCTCACAGCATTTCAAATATGAGAAACTGGACATAGAGAAGGAGATACCACAGGCACAACCGCGACATCCAGGGCTGGAGGTAAAGAAAAATCACCAAAGGGAATCTGTAGAGCCCAGTCTGCTCGCGCCAACCAGGGCTGCGCAGTGCACGGGTTGAGTTTACCACTTTCGCAGCCGAAAAATACGGGCTCCTTAATCCTGCAGGAAAGCCCTAACAAGAACAAATGGCTGGAAGGTGAAGCCGGGGAAATTTGTATTAGGGAAAGAGGGGCCTGATTTTTAAAGGCTGGGGCTGATGAGCCCTTGGAAGGGATAATGAAAAGCAGCACTGCCTTTGCCAATGTCTTCAGATAAATGGCGAATACTTTTCTGGACACTATCCCTGGGCCAAACACACTTCATTAGGCTTTATTGGTGTGCCTGGATCTGATCCATAAAGGAGTTACATCCTTCACACAGTTGTTTATAACACCAAGTATCACACATGGACACGGGCAGGACAGAGGGGGTTTTGTCTCATTTTGAAGGTAACGCAAGTGCGTTACCCGACCCCTCCCTTTGGGGTTGATAAGGCTGAAGGGGTTAATCGCCTCTGTGACAGAGGAATCATTTTGAGTGTTGGCCCGGCAAACAGGCTGGGTTAGAAGAATGAACTATCAAAAAACTGTCAGGGTATGAATAGAGTTATCATATGAATGGATGTGCCCCTGGGTATAAAGGCAGCACCGAAGACTGCCAGTGAGGCCAGCAGGGACAGGCAAAACACAGGACCCGAGCAGAACAAAGAGCAGAGGTGTGGGGATGTCTCCATGAAACCAGTGCTCCCCCAAATCCTGCTGCCGGGATGTGTGGGATGAGCTTCCACCCTTCCTGAGCATCTTTGGGGGCCGGGGTTCGCGGCTGGTTTGATGCGGGTTTTTTTGTTCAGTTTGTTTTTTTTTTTTTTGGTTTTTTTTTTTTGAGTAAAATGTTTGCTAACCATCTTTCGGCAATCGGAAAAAATGAGTTCTTTCCTCCCTGAAAGCAATTCATCAGGTTTTCAGTCGTACTTAAATTCGGCTTCATCAGATCCATTTCCACCATCACCAAAATGGGTGCTCATTTATTGTCACTGGAAACAACACCGTGCAATTTCAGGAAACGAGAATTCAAGGAGAATGAGAAAACCTGCCAAAGTAGGTGTGTTTTGTGCACAGGTGTGTTATTTTTCTGCAAATTTTGGAGGTTGATTTTCCAGAAGTTTTACAAGCTATTAATACAAGAGGGATGAAAATGAAGATGGCACCAGAAACATATCCCTGTAAGCCTACCTAAAAATATGCAAATATTTACTTTATATCAGCATTTTGGGAGCAATAAAAAAATTAAACACCTCCAATTTTTTTTTTCACTAATGTAGCCTAAATCAGCTCCCTGTAAACCAATGCTTCTCCATCCCCCATCACCAAAAGTCCATAACCTTAAACAGTCTTGTTTCCTATCCTTACAGAGGAACACAGACCTCCACAGCCTTTTTAAAAGGGAAAAGGCAATTTCCTCTCCCTTTCAGTGCCTTACTTTTCCCGCAGCCCCGACTTTGACACCGCTGCGGATGAGTAGGAAAGGAGCATTGAATAAACATGCAGATTAGTTTTCACCTTTTTCTTCCGTTTGAGCAGCGGGTAAATTAATAAGATTACGAGAGATTAGCGGGGGAGACCCCCACGAACCCTTCCTGTGGCCCCCGTTTCAGCAGCGCAGCGAGTGGCTGGGTTTTCCCAAGGATTCTGGTGCTTCCCCACACCCCAGCCCCGCTGAGTGGAGGAACAAAACCCCATCACCGTGGTACGAGGAAAAGATGAGCATGCCCTCATCGGCTCTGCATCACCCGCTGTTTGCCTCAGCCAGCCTGATGTGCCCCAAAATGCCGGGGGAAATGGCCCCAAATCCCCCTTCCCTGCTTCACCAGGTCCCCACACGGACCCCTCCAAACTCCCGCGCGGGCCGTGGGGTCCATGCTGCGATGGGGAGGAAGGTCGCCCATCTCACGGATGGAGGGCAGAGCTGAGCTGGGGGCATCACCTGGCAGGGAGCAGACCCCCAGCAGCCGCATCTGAAGTGCCATTTTTTGACATAAAATACAATTTTGTTACCCCTCCCATTGCCCGAGCCCCAAATGTGTTAATTTCTGGTTGTCTGATTTTCTTCCAATTTAACAAAGATATTTCATATTTTATTACTTAACTTCAATTTGTGCTACAATATAAAATACTCGCTTTCATATTTTCACCTATGCAACTCAGTGTGCAATAGTGTAAATATTTTTAGTCTCTCATACTTCATATTATTGAAAATAACTTTTCTACCTCCCTGCTCTAAAGCAATTCAATAATTTCAGGCAATTCTTTTTTCAGTGCTCCAAATAAAAATCTTCCACATCCTGCAAATTTTTACCCCTCTTTAAAAAACAAATCTGAGTTTTGGCTTTCAATGCATTTCGCAATGGCTGCCGTGCTGAAACGGGGGATTTCCCATGGAATGGCGATTCCCTTTTCCTCCTATTTCTCAGGCACGCCTGCACACAAGACTGAAAGGAATAAAAAATATAAGCTTGAAACTCCTTGAAACAAATATTTCAGGAAAGAGAAAGGCACCAGGAGTTCTTGGAAAGAAAAAACCTAGGGTTGAATCTTGGCTTTTTTGGTTATTACGTGTTTTTATACACCAACTGCCTCCCAGTACATGCATGCAGAGTGTAGCACACCCTGGCCTGAAATTTGCTTTGCGGTTGCAATTTTCTACCTTGCAGTTCCCAAACCTGCCCAGGGTTTGCTCGGGAGCACGGCCAGAAATGCAGGGCACGGAGAGGCTGTGGGAGCAGGCAGAGGTGACGGGCAGCCAGGCTACACCCTCACACTGTGCCCGTGCTCTCCACACGCTCTGGGAATGGGGCAGCCAAGCGTGGCACAACTGGAGTGTGGCACGCACCAGGGCTGGGCTGTGCTCTGCGGCATCTCCCACATTTCCAGTCCCACACCACGCCAAGGTGCTCAACGGCTGGCACCACAGCTGATCCCAGCATGGGCGCTGCTCCCAGCCCATCCCAGCACCTGGGACACTGGGAACTGGCAGAGCCCACATCCCAATTCCACTGCTCATGTTGGGGATCCGGCTGTGCCCGGGCACAGTGGAGCCCCAGCATGAGCAGGGCCATGAGCAGCATCGTGGCGGTGGATGGAGCACCACCAGCTTTCAGCAGGCTCCTACACCTTTTCTTCATGCCACTCAGTACCTCCCTAAGTCTGCTCTAATCGAGATCCAGCCTGCTTGGTCTGTCCCAGAGCCCAGCACATCCCCAGCCCTGTGCAACCTCCTGACCAAGGCTGTGATTGAGGGTAGCTTTCTTTTCCAACAAGTCTTGCGGGAAAGCCAGGTCTCTCCCAGCTGGCAACAGGCAGACAGCAATGCAGGGCCTGGCTGTCCATGCAGACACCATAAAACCCAACCCAGAATCTACTGATCTCCTCCACAGAGGACAGCAAGGAGGCCCTTGCGTGTCAATGCCCAGGGTGCACCAAGTCCGGGCAGGCTTGTTTGGCTTTGCGGGGCTGCAGCACTGAGAGCCTGGCACAGCACAGGCAGCGTCCTGCACCACTCCCTGCCCGGGGCATGGGGCACAGGGCAGCTGCTGCATCCCAGAGCAAAGACCAAGCAAGGGCTGGGAGCGTCGGGGCGCTGGCGCCCCATTCCGCACCCTCACAGCCCATCCCCAGCAGTGAGACCCCAATGCATCCCCTCGCACAGGCAGCAAAGCAGATGGGAAAAGGAGCAGGAAGAGAGCCAGGACGCAGGCCTTGGGCAGAAAACAGGGTTAGGACCAGCAAATAGCTGGAAATTGTGAGTAGAAGTGAGGAAGGTGCTGGTGGGTGTTGGACGATGGCACTAAGCACAAGGAGCCAGCCCAGCAGGGCGCTGCAAAGTGCACGAGGCACAAGGGTGGCAGCCCTTGGGCCTCAGCGTGCCGGAGGGATGGCAGAGACGCAGGGGCAGGAGAAGGGAGAGATGGAGCAGGGACATCAGCCCCGGGGCTTGCTGCAGAGGCTGTGCCGTGCTGGCTGTGGCTCTCAAGCACAGCAGAAGGGAGGAAGGATGCTGCTGCCGGTGCCAAGGACACGCTCGGGAGCGGGAACAGCAGATCCCTGGCGATGAAGATCAGCAGACCTGGGAGGCAGCCGTGCCGCCCCTGCCAGCACAGGGGGAGACAGGCGAGCGGGTGGGTGGCAGGAGCAGAACTGCCGAACCCGAGGGGGGCCTGAGATGCCGGAGCAGGGACGCGGACAAGGGCCGGGGCTGAGGGCACCGGCAGCCGGGTAGAGCGGCCGGGTGCAGAGAGCAAGGCCTGACGTGGCCGACACCAAGATGTCGGGAGAGCATCCTCAGCTGCAAACCTGCTCCCTACTTCAGAAGTTTCCAGCCCTTTCTCTCACGAGAAGTTTCCCACCTGAGTGCCCTTCTCCAGCTCCCCTCATGCCCTGCACACCTTCCTGCGCCCACCCAGCCGCTCCATCGCGGCCCGCGCTGCTCGGCCAACACGCACGGCCCCGCCGCGCTGGTGATGGGCTCGCCGTGGCTGAGCTGGGGCCGCCGGCCCTGTCCCCTCTCCAGCCAGCCCTGCGTGCTGCAGCACAGCCCGGGCAGAGCTGCCGGCACTGCTGCACAGTCAGGCTCTCCTCACCAGCTCCGAAGTTTTGCCTCTGGTGCAAAAGCTCCGGGATTAGCAAACTCCGGCAGGCAGGAACCTGGAGCTGCGCTCCCCTGGGAGCACGGAGAAGCAAAGCCCGGCAGTGTGGACACATCCAAAGAGCCACAGCGGTCCCGCGGGTGCCCCAACACTGCCCCGTCACTCCAGGGCCACCCCGCTCCCTACCTTCGCTGGTGGTGGCCGAGAGGCAGGCAGCCAAGGCGATGACGATGGAGAGCGAGGATGTCAGATCCCCCTGTGTCCATGCCATGGTCCGGCGGGGGCCACCAGGCGCAGGACGGGGCCACCTCGCTTGTCCCAGCACCTCTGCGAGCGAGCTACCTCTGCCCAGAGCTACGGCACTCGCCGGCTAAAGCACAGGCACTTTGCGCACATTGCTCGCACCACACGGGCAGGCAGGCGAGCAGGGAGGGAGCAGCCTGCCCGTCACCGCTCGCAAGCCAATGGGCTGGGTGGGCTCTGCAGCGAGCCCCCCTCTCCGCGCCACACGCGCGGGCTGTGCCCAGACCCGCCGTCCTGGCTCGGGCTCCCGCTGCCCCCCAGCCCCCGCCCTCGGGGAGCTCCAACAGTCCCCGCTGCATCTGGTGCCCCCCATCCCGCTCCGCTGCTCTGCCCGGCCGCGGCCACAGGCGAACTTGCAGCCCCGCGGGGAGCTCTGCGCTCGCTCGGGGTCAGGTGTGAAGGGGATGGGGTTACCCGTCCCTCCCGGTGTGCAAGGAGAGGAAAGCCCCTTGAAACTGCTCCCCTTGCATGTCTGGAGGCAGGCAGGACACCCCCATCCCGGTGCTTTCCGTGCCACACGGTTCTGAGGGAGACACTCACAATTGACCTGTGGCAGTGGGAGCAGGGGACAGCACAGCCAGGGTTCACAACGCCCTGTTCGCTGCCACCTTGGTCACCTGAAGGAGGGTCAACCCTTTCCAAAGCAGTTTGGGAAGACACAGCAGTTGTGCCGAGGCAGAAAGGCTGGGCACTGGGCAAGGGTGTCCTGTGACAGGGACTGGAGCAACCTGGGAAACAAAAACATCACACCACAGCCTCTGCATCCCTCCTGCTTGGAGCCACCAGAATTGCCGAGCCAGGTGAGTACCTTGCTAAGCATTAAACACTCGACATCTGTCAACAGACCCCCTACAGCCACTACTGCTTCCCCATCTAAATGCTGAACAATCATTAAATACCTGCCCGTGGTATCCACAGATGCTGACTCCCATCTATACCACACGCAGTGACTTATTTGCTCCTTCATGCACTCGTGGCCAGTGCATTGTGACTACAGCTCTACCCTGCCCCAGGAACTACCCCTGGACAAGGTGTGTGGGACAGGATAGGCATCTCTCACTGTTGTCTGTCAGGTCATCCCTTGGAAAAAGCTCATCCCACACTTGCTCAGTGGGGACAGAGAGGGAGAGGGGGTGTTACGCACTCTCCGTTCCATTCTGTGTACCCTTGTGTGTTCCCTGGAGGTGCCAGACCCCTGCTGGCACACCCCAAGGTGCCACCAGCAGCTTTCTGCGGGGACGAGAGGAGCTCCCTGCCCACCTGCCAGCACGCAGTGACAACAATTCCTCATTCAGAACGGATGAGGGCTGTACCTGCAGGGGCATGTCGCCGCCACTCATCACCAGGACCTGGGAACAGCACAGAGCCTCGGGTCCCTCCAGGATTTTTTACCCTGGGAAGCCGTCGGGGCAGAGACAGTGCTGGAGAGATCCTGTCATCAGCGGGATCACGGGATGGGCTCGCAGAGCGGCTCAGGCAGGGACACAGCTGTGGCTCAGGGACACGCCAGATGTTCCCAAGGCAGCTGGCAGAGGCCGAGCTGTGCTCTCGGGCGGGGGGTGAGCTGCACAGTGGCCTTTGCAGTGGAGCTTGGAGCAAAGGGGTCAGGGCTGGTGATCTCCAAAATCGCGTCAAGCCACCAGGAAGCCCCAGTAGCTGGACCCCTGCAGCTGGTGGGAAAGCAAATTTTCTGCCAGCTATCACATTGCTACTCTGCCCCAGACACTGCCATTTGCTGAAAGGGCTTGTCACAGCACAGTGCTGGATCCTTCAGCTCTCCGTCCCCCAGTGCCCAAGCACAGCCAGGCATTCCACAGGGACACCGTTCACACTGCCACTATTGTCTGCTTGGCCCCTGTGAAACCCCCCTGCAGAGCTACCTCCAGCTCTGGCGTTCATCTGGAGAAGAGAAGGCTCTGGGGAGACCCTAGAGCCTCTTCCAGGGCCCAAAGGGGCTCCAGGAGAGCTGGAGAGGGACTGGAAACAAGGGATGGAGTGACAAGATAAGGAGAAATGGCTTTACACTCAAAAAAGCAGGGATAGATGGGATATTGGCACTAAATTCCTCCCTAGGAGGGTGGTGAGGCCCTGGCACAGGTTGCCCAGAGAAGCTGTGGCTGTCCCATCCCTGGGAGTGTTCAAGGCCAGGCTGGGTAGGGCTTGGAGCAACATGGTCTGTTGGATATGGGGTGGAATGCGATGGTCTTTAAGGTCCCTTCCAACACAAATAATTCAATGATTTTGCGTTCTCAGTCCCAAACTCTGGAAAAAGCTCTGGGGAGACAGAAGTCAGCTTTGGCTTTCCAGCACTCAGTGATTCCACTCCCAGTGCCATGCCCCTGACCCTGCAGACCTTCAACACATCCCAGCTGCCCACATGGGCTCTCCAGTGCCTTGGTGCCATCCCAAGCCCATGTGTGACAGGACTGTGGGTCCTCTGGGTCATGCAAAGATGCCAAGAGCTACCAGCTATTGCACATCCCCACAGGTTTTAGCTTTGCTGTGCCCCAGGATCGCAGAGAAGCTGTGCTGGCTGAGCACTGCTACACTCTGTAAAGCAGCTCTGCAGGAGCCAAGACACAGCCACCTCAGAAATGCCCCAGAATCCCTTCCAGGGAATGGGGGACCTCTCAGATACACTGTCAGCTTTGGGGAGAGGGGATGGTGTGTGATGGGATGCCTGAAAGCAGCGCTGGGGGCAGCAGGAAGCAGGGTCAGTGTGAACTCTGTACCACGACACAGTGAACACACACTGGGCACAGAAGGGCTGTGAGGGATGGGGCAGGCATTCTGGTTTCCCTGGACACTTGGTTTTGTGGTCAGGATGTGCCTTGAGTGCATAATCGATGCCTGTGCATTGAGGCTGGGCACTGTCAGGGGTGTTGGAGCTGGTACAGGGTCAGGCACTTCTGGGATGCTCCTGGCTGGGAATGCAGCCCCCTTCTGCACTAGGATCCAGTGCAGCCACAAGGGGTGGTCACAAAGACATCCCAGGAACCCCAAACAGCCCAGGAAACAGAAGCATGGAGGGCATCACACCAGGATCCCCGTCCCTCTCCCCACCTGCAGCCCTCCCCAAGCTCCCATTCCACTCTCTCTGGCCTGAGCCCAGCGGCCTCCCCCTTCTTGCTGAGTGCTGCTGCCTCTGCTCCTCGATGAGTCTCTTGCCACATCCCTCAGCCGTGGTCCTGCACCTGGCTGTCACAGAGATGGGGAGGATATTTATAGATGCAGCAGGGAGAGGAGAGCACAGCTCAGACAGGGAGATCAGCAAAGGAGGGAAGCAAGCCTGGGTTTGCCCCCTTTTCGCAGCACCCAGGTCACTGTGCATTTTGCAGGGAGGCACAGCCTCCTCACTAGCTCAAACCTGAATGGTTGCTGCCCTTTGCACCCAGGGATTGCCCACTGCAGCCCTGAATGAGCAAATCTGTGCCTGGACTGAGGAGGGCAGCCCTGCCTCTGGTGTCCCAGCACATCCAGGCACTTCTGCTCTCCTGTAGCATCTGCAGGGCCACGTGCCTTAGGGTCAAGGCTGGTGGAGGCACCACAGGTGGCAGTCATCGGGGGAATGGCACCATCTCCACAGCCATGTCACTCCATGTTGGAACACCAGCAGAGCCAGGAGGACCCACTCCAATCCCTGCAGAGAAGGAGATGCTCAGGGCAGGAACAGAGCCATGCTGCAGGTCTCCATAACCCCTGACACCTGTTCAGACATCTGTCCCCTGCTGGACGTCCCTTTCCCAGGGGGAGAAGACAGGATGGGACATGGGTGCCCTCTCCCAAACCCAGTGTTCTTCCCTGTCCCCCTCATCAGGTGTCTGCAGAAGCACAAGGATGAGCTGTGTATGTCCCTGAGCAGTAGCAATGCTGCACAGAGCTCCAGGATCCTCCCAGAAAAGCACTGATCATTGTGGGTAAGGACGGGACTGCTGGAGGACTTTCTGCACCCAAATAGCCTTAAACTAGGTTCCATCCACACCCTCACCAGGCAACAGCCCTGAATCCAAGGAGCATTAAAACCTGAGGTTTAACAAGTCAAACTCCTACTGCCTTTCCCCTCCTACCCTGAGCCCTCCTTCCTGGCACTACAACAGAACCCCAGAGGTCACAGAAGAGGAGGAGGATGCTGGACCCATGCAGGTGGGACATCCCCTCTACACTTCCAGTGGCTGTGGCATCCCTCAGCAAAGTTTGCATTTGGAGCCCCGGCCTGTGCTGTCAGCAGGAATTCTCAGGAAGCTCCAGTGTGCTCCACAGAAGGATGCCTCTGGACAGCCCTTTAAACTGGCATCTGCTACATAAACATGCTGACAAGTTATCTACATCCGTGTAACAATTCACCTGGAGCAATCTGGGTGCTAAATCACTGTAATTCCTTGTGCTGTGTCAGGGCTGTGACAGATTGCTCAGCTGCAGCGCTGAGGATCACAGGGACCACATCTCACCTCCTCCCTGCCTCCTGGGCAGCCTGACAGGCTTTTTTTTTCCCTCTCCAGTGCCTTGGGGTTGGATCTTTTCCTAATGTGCCAAGACCCTTTTTCAACCAGCTGCCTTCCCAGTTTGCCCAGTCCTCCCTGGGGCTCACCAATATTCCCACCATTGCCTGGCCTCTTACCCAGGGGAGCAGCCATCCAGCCAGGATCTTTGATGAGCTGCCATGGCTGAAGATCTCCTCCAGTCCTTCAGCACGGCCAGGTGGAGGGTGCTGCTTCCTTCTCGTTATCACAAGCAGGTGCCCAGGTTGTTCCATTAATGCCAGCAGAGAAGGCCAGCCCTTGGCATCACTCCTGATGAGGTACGATTGTGGGAACCACTGGCCAGCTGAGCAATCAGCACCCAGTTAATTCAGGTCAAGGCTGGGGAGGCTGGCCACGCCTCTCATCCTTGTCATTATCAGAAATGCTGTGTATTAATATCCTTCATATTGAAAAAAAAAAATCTTATCATAATTTTTTCCTCATTGAAAGAGACAGTTAGGAACTGGAATTGAGACAAACACAAGCCAGGAGAACTGGCTACAGAAGGGGAGAGTTTAAGAAAGGTCTTTTGGTAATATCCATCGTTCCCTTATCAGTGAGGATATTAAATGTATTGAAATGCTAAGCAGCTCTTTAAGGGCTGTCTCTGATTTTCATTAAACAAGCAGGGGATGAGCAGGAGAGAAGGGGATGCAGCACTGTTCTCTCTCTAAGAAATTCTGATTGCTGGATATTAACAGCATTAATGTCCTTTTATCCAAGAGCACCAGGGTTGCACTTGCCTTCTTGCCTATTCTGTGTCTTGCTGAAGTGGAACTAAGTCTCTGCTGTCTAACATGGGCACACAGTGGCTTTGGAGCTCTTAGGGACCAGGGCTGTACAGAGATGCACAGCAAGAGTCTCCCAGGGACCATGAGTTGGGTCCCTGTTGTCTCCCAGTCCCACCATGTTCCTGCTGCCCAAAAGGAGAGGTCAGCTCATGCCCTGGCAGGGCAGTCTGGGCCTGAGAGGAGATGGGGATGAGCAGTCAGGAGGCTAAACCAAGTGAAATCACCCCAGCAGCCCAAGGGGGAAGCATCACCCGAGGGATGGTGAGGGAATGGGCTGCACCCCTGAAATGTATCTGGCATTGAGTCCTGGTGATCCCCAGACATCTCCAAGCATGGAGAAAGATGCCTCTGTGCCCTGCCTGAAGGGAGGTCTGGGGAACACCTCTGCCCCACTCTGGGGAACACACAGTGCTGTGAGGACCTCAAAGACCATCCCTTAGCTCCCCACGTGGGGACATTGCTATGGGAATATTGGAGGGAGCACCTCCAACATGTCTCAAGCCTGTCTGCAATGCTGGCATGGCAGCTGAGCACTTACAGGAGCTCCAGCCAATGCTCCAGCTCTGATATCCAGGGCTGTGACAGCCTCTGGATTTCTCTGCTGACAGCCCAAGCAAAGATGCTTTGCTTGGCTGAAGAAGCAGAGGTGCAACACAGTCAAGTCCAGCCACTTCAAAGAACATCACAAAACAAAGAGCCATTAATTAGGCGCTAAAATGGCACAAGAGCCGCAAGTCCACCTCAGCACTCTTAACGTCTCTTCTTTGCCTTCCAGTTTCTAACCTTGGCGTGCCCCTGGCTCTGCTCTGAGTGGTCATAGAGGCCGAAGGCTCTGCTGCTATAACCACAGGCCTCCAGGAGCTGGGGCTTGAAGGCACTTAATAATAACAAGCCTGCCCACAGCATTTGTGAGAGACAGCAGCTGTGGAGGAAGGCAGGCAACCCCCATCCAAATGCATCCACATGCATTTGGAAAAGAAAGGGACACAGAGGCAGCCCCAGAGCTCTCTAGAGAAGGGCTGGTACAAACAAACAGAAATTAGCTGGAGCTAATAAAACAGGAGCTGCCACAAGCCCAGGCAGCATGGCATGTGTTTAACCCCAGTCTCCAGAGCCCAGCAGCTCCAATATTACCAAAGAGAATGGCTTTGTGGGCTAAGCAGGTGGTTTGAAATGCTCAGACTTTGGGAAAACACAAGGTCCCTGCAGGACAGCTGAGTCTGCAGCCCAGTTCACCACCCCTCCCACACAGGACCCTGGCATCACCCTGCTTGGGGCCATCCCTCTTGCGTCTTTGGACCCAGCTTGTACGTCTTTCCTCCCAAATTATTCCACACTTTTCTTCACTCCCTTCTGTCCTTGCTCTTTCCTTTCTCGTGCATAGTTTGTTCTGCCCTGTCTCTGGGGCTTTATCCCACACGGACAGATGAACAGCTTTGTGCCTGCCAGATGGCCGTGGCACCTCCATCCCCATCCCCTGCCACCCATCACCGCCTCCTCTGCTCGCAGAGCTGGTCACTGCTTCCAAAGAATCCCAGAACAGTTTGGGTTGGGAGGGACCTTAAAGCTCATCTTGTTCCAGTCCCCTGCCATGGGCAGGGACACCTTCCCCTACACAGAGCGGCTCAGAGGTTGCTTTGCTCCCAGCTCCAGCTCACCCTGCCTGACCACCAGGCTTCTCCAGCAGCAATGAGACAAACGCTCTCCAAGGCACCCCAAGCCCCTGATATTTGTGCTATGTGATACAAATCCTCCACAGGATCACATGGGGCACTTCCACGGTTGTTTCTTCTTGTGGTTGCTCGACCAAAATAATCAAGCCTGTCTTCAGACAGTCCTGAGATGGAAAGGAAAGCAGGACATCCACACCTGCCACCTCCAGAGTCCTGCAGCCTTGCCTTGGAAGTACATTACAGCAAGTCACCACCCTTTGGCATCCCCAGTCTCTGCCATCCCTAGCTAAAGATCTCTGTTAGGCTGCCAATCACTGGTGCTAGGGGGCAAAGACACAAGAGAGGCAGAAAATATCTCCAGGCCCATCGCAGGCAACCCTTGCACAGCCAAGAGAATGCTCTGATGCTGTTGAAACTGTCAGCTTCACTTCATGCACATTGTTTCTGCTGGGAGTGGAAATCTCAAGGAGACTTAATTACAGCGCTGGGCAGACCCAGACATAATCCTTTTGAAAGCTGACAATGAGATGCTGTCCAAAAATAATTGTGATGCTATAAAAAATAACCAAACAAAGCTGCATTTAAAATGGGACGAGTAATGGGGAAACAATAGCAAAACATATGGGAACACCCACAGCCACTTCAGAGCCCAGGCAGGGTTTCCCTGTGCAGAGGGAGGTACTGGTCAGGCAGGAGCTGCTCCCACTGAGTGGCACCCAGGCCCTACTTACCTGGGCTATGCTTTCCCAGAGCTTTGTCTGTGCTGTCTCCCACGTCAGGGAATTTGGGAAGAGGCCATCAGCGTACAAAGGTGGGGCTGGCAATGGTAAAGGACAGTCCAAAGCCACAATTTTCTCCTCTGGTTTTGGTTACACATCCTGGGATCCCCAGCTGCAGCTTCAGGTTTAATATTTGCTGTGTCTGATGACAAAGTTCAGCTGTAGCAGAGACCACGCCACCAGCTGGGCCTATTTATTACCCAGCATAGGTCTCTGTGTACGCAGTGTGGAGCCAGCCTCCTGCCCAGCAGCATTTCTTTGTGGGGGATGTTGGATGCAGGAATATTTAGGAAGAACTGAAGCTATGCACCCAGCCCTGGCTATTGCAGAAAGTTATAAATAACCAGGTTACCTTGGGTAACCTTTCAGAATTGCAGCCCAATTTCTTCAAACATCCACCCCTCCACCTGACCATGCTGAGATTTAACTCCCTGTGGGGTCTGAGGGGTCAGTGAAAAGCCCTTCATCAGTTCAAGGGTCAGTCAGAAGAAGATGAAAAAACAAATTGAAATTTCATAAAGAAAGTGTATTCCATTGATACTATCTCAGGAAATAATTAACAGATTCACTTGGAAATAGTCCAGAATATAACCCATGTTTTAACAGAAGGTGGAAAAGGGTCAGGGAGGACAGAGGTATTCCACACAGAGAGGACTCAGGCCTGGGGCTCAGATGCAGACAAAGCCCAGCCTTGGGCCTGGAGCTGAGGCTTTGCTGCCCCACGGAAGCACCAGGTGTGACTACACCGTGGCCATGACCAGACACAGAGGAGAAGCCACACACAAGTCTCTCCTGGAGCTTTGCCTGCTCAGGCCAGCAGGAGGCTGTCTGCTGCTCCCAAAGGTCCGCGCAAGCAGTCCCAGGCGCACAGAGGAGCCAGGAGCTCTTGAACAGTCCCTGAGAAGCCAAGGCTGGCAGCATCTGGCATCACCGGCTGCCACCCCACAGCTAAACCTGCCACACAGCCACTGGGTCATAGCACAGCTCCAGGACTAGACACCAGCTTTGCCCCTGGAGAGGCTTCAAGGGCTTGACCAACTGTGTTGTACTGCTGTCTGCTCAGCTGAAGGCAGTGGGATCAGCAGCCAAGTCAGGAGCAAGGGGTCACATTGCCAGATTCTGGCAGAACTTTTCCCCATGCCATGTTTTCAAACATTGTGAGATTTTCCTAGCCTGCAGCATGGGGGAGGTTTATTTCTCCCCTGGTTTAGGGAATTTGGGGTAAATTGAAATTGGGCTAAATTTGGGCTTCAGACGGGAATGTCATCAAACTCCAGATATTGCAAGGCCTGAGATGAATTCCCAGGAATAGGCAGGTCAGACACTCCCCAGTCATCTTCCTCTTGCTCTGACTGACAGCAAGCTGTCTCTGATTTTTAAATATATACATTTTCCCCATTCTGTCTTTGCAAACAGTCTCTCCATAAGGCAAAGTAAACAGAGCTCCAAGCAGAGTTGATTTAGTCACTCCAGCTTCCCCATGGCTGTTCTCCTCTCCAGTGCCCCATCCCGAGGACCCTGCAGCAAAGCTCCTCTCCCACTGCCAGCCAGCCTGGCACAGGCCCTGTTGTGCTGTGTGAGGTCCCACGGGGCACCAGGCACTGGCAAGAGCCAGCCAAGGCTTTGGTCTGCCCACAAGGCCAGACTGGCTCCTGCTTAGGCACCTCAGCCCACCAAGGCAGCACCTCATGGTCCATATTTTCTTTCTAAGCTCTCATTGAAAATATTTCTCAACAGCATAGTAATTCTGCTTCCCAACAGTGTGCCCGGAGTCTTGAGGTGCCCTAATTTTGGCAATAGGCTCCCTTTGAAGGCAGCTCTGCTGTCAGTTGCATTTCTGACCGTGTCATGCCCTGGGGGTCTCTCATCCCAATCTAGCCACTGAAAGCTTTACAGTAGACTCCATTCCCCGTGTTTCTGTCATCTGACTAGGCAGGAGGACATTCCCTAACACATTTCATTCCTTTGGTCCTCCAGTTACAGCACTCAGGTGCTGATGTTAGCAGAAATAGGTCCTTATCTGGTCAGTGACACACTCAGGTGATGTTCACACACAGCAGAGACAAGTCTCTTCACCACTCACAGAGGCAGCTCCTTTTGCAGAGATACTTTCTGGTTTGTTCTCAAATACCTGTATTGAAAGTAAAGCAAGTTGCCTTGACCCGGAGAGAGTCCGCTTGCCTTGTGCAGCAGCTCTTTCCTTTACTGCTTTGAAGAACTCATCTGAGCTAATAGCATGGGCAATTTCATCTTTATCCTCCCTGTGCATCTGTTGGTGCTTACAGGCTCCTGCATTTGCAGCCTCTCCCGACTGCGGGCGCTTTGCTCTCGGTGCTTATCAGAGCCCCAGCAGCATTCAGGTGCTGTGCTGGCTTCATCCCTGCTCTCAGATCTGCTCTCATCTCTGCCACGGGTCACTCTGGTGGTGTCAAGAGTTTTCAGCAGTTTATGAAGGTTCCACACTGCTCACCCTTCAAAGGTGTCACTGTGGACAGGGAGACTTCTGCCTGGCAAATTCTAATTGCTGTGCTCAGCATTAGCTCTGCAATCAGACCTTGCTCACTGCCTCTGCCTCCCTCTCAGTTGCCTGTTCTCCAGCCACACATCAGTCACCAGCTCTTCTGAGACTTCCCTTTCTTTCAGCTCTCTTTGATTAAAGCATGTCTTTCATATGTTTCATTTTTTCCCATGGTGTTTCCACATGCCTCAGGTTTCCGTGCCGCACTCCCGTAATTAGCTTCCTCAGCCTCAGCCAACTGAATGCTACCAGAGAAATCAAATGCTTCAGAACCAGCCAGTGTCAAAAAATAAGGCCTTGACACCTTTGTTTTTACCACAACTTACCACTTCCAGTGGCTGTGAGAAAGCTGCTTGAACCTCTCTTCCCATGCCAGGGAACTCCAGCATCCTCCCACGGACCCCAGGAGCCAGAGAAGCAGGTCAGGAGAATAAACACTGCAGGCAAACAGCAGCACAAGCCACCAGCAAACTCACCTGTGCTGTGGGGCAGAAGTGTCACACCTCCCTTTGCCCAAGAGGATTCATGCCCCACCTTTTGCCTCTCCAGACTGTGCTCCATGACTGGAGCCCTTGGGCAGATGTGAACCTTGAACACAGATCCTTGTGCAGCAGGTCACCCTCCTGCAGGGCTTGGAGGGACAGATTTTGTCCCCACAAGGTCCCTGGAGGGTCAGATGTGGAAACCAAACTCAGAAGAGCACTCTGAAGTTGGGATCACACCTTAAAAAGAGCAGAATTTTTGGCTTCTGTGCTTTTCCCAAGCTCCAAAGACAGCAGCCTATCTTGGCATTTTTGCAGGTGCCTTGGTCTGGGAAGGTGGGTTGTACCAACCACGCTGGTTTTGTGGGGCCAAATCTCATTGGCACTGAGTGCCACATCCAGTCTTGTTTTAATCACACCCAGAGATGGTGACTCCACCACCTCCCCGGGCAGACCATTCCAGTACTTTATCACTCTTTCTGTGAAAAACTTTTTACTAATATCCAACCTATATTTCCCTTGGTGCAGCTTAAGACTGTGCCCTCTTGTTCTGTCAGCTGCTGCCTGGACAAAGAGACCAACCCCACCTGACCACAGCCACCTTTCAGGAGGTTGTAGAGAGTGATAAGGTCACCCCTGAGTCTCCTTTTCTCCAGGCTGAACAACCCCAGGTCCCTCAGTTGTTCCTCTGGTTCCTCCAAGTTCCATCTGGTCCTGCAGAGGGATGAGGTGCCTGCACGGGGGTGCCTGGTCCAAACCTACCTGTGGGGCCACTTGCCCTCCCCCTGTCCTTTGCCTCCTCGCACACAGATGCTGAAGTGCAGCTCAGCACTCACCTGCTGACAGGTTTGCTCTGAGGTGCTGCTGGCTGCCCACCCTTGGGGCAGCCCAGGAGCTGGGAAGCCTTGCTGGAGTGTTCCCTGGAAGATGACAGGTCTCCAGCTTGGGTTAGGGGATATCCCTTGTGCTCTTTGCTGCTCCACCCAGGAATGAAGAAGTTGAACTGTGTTTAAACTGAGAGAGGGAAAGGTTACATTAGATAATGTGAAGAAATCTTCTGTGTGAGGGTAGTGAGGCCCTGGCACAGAGTGCCCAGAGAAGCTGTGGCTGCCCCATCCCTGGCAGTGTGATGGGGCTTGGAGCAGCCTGGAATAGAGGAAGGTGTCCCTGCCCATGGCAGGGGGTGGAACTGGATGGGCTTTTAGATCCCTTCCATTCCCAACCCAAACCATTCTGCAGTTCTATGATAATTACAAACGATAATTTATTCATTACTGCTTAACCTGTTTACTCTGTCTAAGCCTGTTCCTCCTGATGTGGATGACAGGGCCAGGGAGCAGAATGACACCCCCATAATAAAAGCGTTAATGGTCAGCAAACTACACCAGGGATACACACAGGTGTCTGTGGAGTCAGATGTGATCTGAGTGACCTGGTGGAAGTGCTCACCGAGCCACTTTCCATCATTTATCAGCAGCCCTGGCACACTTGGGAGGTCCCAGCTGTCCCAAAGTGGTGCTCCCCAGGGCTCAGCAGTGGGTCCAGTCCTGTCTAATATCTTTACCAATGATTTGGATGAGGAGATTGAGTGCACCCTCAGTAGGTTTACAGCCAACACCACAAGCTGGGTGGGAGTGTGGATCTGCTGAAGGGCTGGAAGGCTCTGCAGAGGTCTCAGCACAGGCTGGAGGGATGGGCCAAGGCCAATTGCACAAGGTTCAACAAGGCCAAGTGCCGGGTCCTGAACGTGGCTCACACCAAGCCCAGGCAGTGCTCCAGGCATGAGAAAAGTCTGGAAAGCTGCTGGGCACAGAAGGATCTGCGGGTGCTGAACGTGAGCCAGTGTGTGCCTAGGTGGGCAAGAGGCCAAAGGCAAAGCAGGACCAGGCAGTGATTGTTCCTCTGTGCTGGGCACTGGTGAGGCCCCACCTCAAATCCTAGGGTCTGTTCTGGGCTCCTCACTACAAGAAGGACATTGAGGGGCTGGAGCAGGTCCAGAGAAGGGAATGGAGCTGGGAAAGGGTCTGGGGCACCAGGAGCAGCTGAGGGAGCTGGGAAAGGGGCTCAGCCTGGGGAACAGGAGGCTCAAGGGCGACCTTGTGCCTCTGCACAACTCCCTGACAGAAGGGGGGTTGGCTCTGCTCCCAGGGAACAGGGACAGAACAAGATGGAATGGCCTCAAGCTGTGCCAGGGGAGGTTTAGATTGGATATTAGGGAAAAATTTCTTTGCTGAGAGGGTGTTCAGATATTGGAACAGGCTGCCACGGCAGGGGTGGAGTCACCATCCCCAGAATAGTTAAATAATGTGTTGATGGGACACTTTTGGACATGGTTTAATGGTAAACATGATAGTGCTGGGTTGATGGTTGGACTCAATAATCTTAAAGGGTATTTTCCAACCTAAATGATTCTGTAATTCTAATTAGAAAACAAGGAACTAGCTGCCTGTCCTGAGTCATCTCTCTTTTCCACGAGCAATGCCCACTGCTAAGCAGAAATGGAGCTGCAGGAGCACTGCCCTCCCAGTGCAGTGATGCAGGAATGAGGGGCTGGGAAGGAGCGAGGGGCTGTGGCTGACTCAGGGCAGCCCTCGGCAGGACTGTGCATCACCCAGAGAGGCACCTCATTCATTGCGGGCAGATCAAAGAGTCCCAGAATGGTTTGGGTTGGAAAGGACCTTAAAGCTCATCTCAGCCACCCTCTGCCATGGGCAGGGACACCTTCTGCTGTCCCAGGCTGCTCCAAGCCCTTTCCAACCTGGACTTGGACACTTCCAGGAGTGTGGTTACAACTTCTCTGGGCAACCTGTGCCAGGGCCTCACTACCCTCACAGGGAGGAATTTCCTCCTAATACCCAATCTAAAAAACGTCCTTAATTAGTTTAAAACTGTCCCCCCACCCATGTTCTGTCACTGTCTGCCTGTGCAAAAATTCTCCTTTCCTCATTTTATAAGCTCAGTTTATCAAAGCTGCATCTGCTTTGGGATTAGCAAATAGGAGAGGCTGAGACAGACCCTCCCCATCAGCAACACGGTCAGTGGCTGGCACAAGGGAGATCCTGAGCCCCTGTGCCAGGGCAGGAAAGCCAGTATTGCTGCAGCTGTCTGCAGCAACCAGAGCCCAGATGGAATGGAATGGAATGGAATGGAATGGAATGGAATGGAATGGAATGGAATGGAACGGAACGGAACGGAACAGAACAGAACAGAACAGAACAGAACAGAATAGAATAGAATAGAATAGAATAGAATAGAATAGAATAGAATAGAACAGAATATCCTGAGGTGGGAGAGGTCCACAATGATCATGGAAGTCTCCTGGCCCTGCACAGGCAAGCCTACCTTCCTCTCCATGAACAAGGAGCTGTTCCAAAGCAGCGATGCCTGGGGTCAATGCCAGGATTCCCCTCTCTTCCTCCTCCTCCTCACCTCTTGTCCGCTCACCTGCAGGAAGAGGAAGAGCAGGGATGTCTGGTTGCAGCAGAGCATCAGGAGCAGGGCTCAGGGCAGGGCTCAGGGCAGCTGCCTGTGCCTGCAGCTTCCTGCCAGGCCACTGCAGTGGAGCCTGGCCTGCAGCAAGCTGCACACAGCTGCCTGCACTGCCAGGCCTCCTGCTGGGCACCAATCTTCAGCTCTTTGAAATCCACATTAAAATACATGAGCCACACTCTCTGGCCAGGGCTCCCAGCGCTGGATAATTGCCTTTTAAGTGCTTTCTAAATGCAAACTGCATGTCATTCTTACCACCATTGCCACCGCCCCTGCACCAAGCCTTTGATCTGCTACATGTCATGACAATATTGCAATTACCCTGTCAGTGTGGGGAAGTGCAGGCAGTCCCAGATGGAAAGTACAGGGATGTGCTAGACACCGGAATCCTGCCCTCCCGACCCGCCCTACAGACAAGGGGCTGGCCAGAGTCCTGCACACTGGCTAAGCCCCAGCCTTTGGTGGATCCAGAGGAGCACGTGGGGGTCATCAGTGAGGAGCATGGGGATGGATCCCCTCGGGTGAGGAGGTGCCCTGCTGCAGGCTGAGGCAGGAGATGCAGTGGATCCCTGGTTATGCAGTGGATCCCTGATGAATCCCCTTGCAACCACCGCTGAGTGCAACTTCCTGGCTGTGTGCTCTCCTTCCTCTGCAAGGCACCTGCAAAGTCCATGGCTTTTCAAACTCAACCAGATCCCTACCTATGTATCCTTTTTCCTCAGGCCCATGAGCCCAAGATCTGCTGCATGCTGAAATGGCAAAAATCACTCAATTCACCCCAGAACCAACTTACAGGATCATTGAATCACTGGGCTGGGAAAGCCTTCTAAGATCATCAAGTCCAGCTGTTAACCTGGCAGTGCCAGATCCAGCACTAACAGCCACATCTACATATTTTTTAACCCTTCCAGAGACTTTTTCTGACTTTATGTTTTGTGGAAAATGCTGAAGGAGAGAAAAAAAAAAAAAGCCACTACCATTCTGGACTGGTCTCTGATTTAAAGGCACTATTTCCAGACTTGGCAGCAAAGCTGAACTCTGACCCATCCTCCACCTCCTGGGAGGACACAGCTCTGAAGGCAGCAGCAGCAGTCAGCTCCCTCCAAATTCTGTGCCAGCACTGTTCCTGGGTGCTGGGGGGCTGCTAGTGGGGACCTGTCCCTGCCACCACCTGCAGCTGCCCAGTCATGTCATCCCCACCACAGCCAGACCATGGGGCAGGGCAGATCCTTTGCGCACAGGTCAGACAAGGCAGTGCTGCTCAGCAGAGCATGGCTGGGAAAACCTTCAGGGATGCCACGAGGATGCAGTGAGGAGCCTTTGGGTCTTTTCCTTCCCCACCCGTTCCATCTGGCCCAAACAGGGGTGGTGAGGCTGGGACAGGTGGCCCCCAGCAGGGGACACTACTTGGGATGGAAACACTGTGGAAAGAACCTCCCAGAGGCAGCAGAGCCTTTGGGACTGTCGTGTCAGCAGACCCAGGAAAAACACCCAGACTGATCCTAATGTCTGTGGGAGCAATGTACCCCCTGTCACTGTCCACAGCACCACCCTCCTGCTGTCACTGTCACCGGGCAGGGCCAAGGGTACAGAGCTCTGGACTGGTTCCTCCACCAGCTCCCAGTATGCCCAGTGTGCCTGGCAGAGCAGTGCCCCAGGGAGAGGGCACAGGGCGCTGGCAGCTCCCCTCTCCACAGGACATGGACAGAGCAGCTCCTCAGCCATGGGAAGCCCCAGGAGGCGCACACGTTGCTGCCTGACCCTGGAGAAAGGGGACAAATGTGACGTACAAAAGTCTGTATCAATGCTGCTTTCCTTCCCCATTTACTCTGGATGGGTAACCCCCTTCTGACTGTTCCTAAATCCTACAGGGATCCTTTGAATATCAGTTTCCATATCATGCACACCTCTGAGCCTCTGTGCAATGCAGCTCCCCCATAGCCGGCTCCCCCTCACCCACCACCCTTATCTGGAGTACCCAGCTACATCTCAGGCAGTAGTTCCCAATTTCCAGAGCTCCTTTCCCAGTCACACATGCACTGAGTGGCCAGGACTCAGCAGGGAGCTGTCTTTGAGCTCATCCCAACTTGCATTCACTGCTTTGGGGTGCAGCATGGCTGGGAATGTGCAGCTGGGACAGGGGCACTCCAATCCCCAGGGATGTGCCCACCGTGTCTGCAGTACACAGTCATTTCAGAAGGCCTTTGGTGCTCAGCACTGGCTGGGAGCTGCTGCATTTCATACCTGGCTGACGTGCCAGGGCCCTGTGGTCACTGCCAGTCTTTGTGCCTATGAGTGGCCACAGCCACAATCTGCTTGGTGTGACACCAGAGCAAAACACCACAGTAGGAGCTGCTGGGCAGCTCTGCCACGTGGGGAAGCAGACAGAGCAGAGCAGCAATCCTGCCTCGCTCAGTGCTGGTGGGAGGGAGGAGAGACGTGGAGGCACTGCAGGCAGAACTGAGCTGGTTCTTTGTCCTCTGCTGCCTTGGATCCCACAGGTCACTTGAACCCTGCTGCCCCAGATTCCACAGACAGATCACCCGAACTGAACCCTAAGAAAGCTCTTTCCTAACATCCATTTGCAAGAAGGGCCCTTTCATCTCCCCATGAGCCTCTTGTTTTGTTGAGGGTGGCTGGTGGATGCATCTCTCCTGTCCCATTCATTATTCTGTCCATCTCACCCTTTCATTCATCCCTTCTCAAACTAAATAGCTCCTTTCTCCTCTCTTCTCATGTGGAAATTGCTCTCCACCCATTATCATTTTCATGATTTCACTTTCTGCTGCATCCACTGTGATGAGACACGAGGACACAGCAGTTCTCGGTGCATTTTTGGCTGCGTGGAACATCTGCCTTCACACTGGCGTGTCTTGTCTTAATGCATGTGGAAAAACTCATTTCTTCCCTTTTAGTGGCGATTCCATCCCCTGGTGAGAGCTCATAGCTCTTTGTTCCCAAGCCCTGTCTCAGTGCAGGGGCATTGGAAACACATCTGAGGGTCTTGTTCCCAGCTTCAGATGATCTTCCTCTCAGCTGCTGCACTGCTATCTTTCATTTCCCTCTTGTCATCCTCTCATGCTGCTATAGGAAGATGCTCCGTGTACCTCTCCATGATTCCTCACCAATTTGCTCCTGGATATCAGGAGCATGGCACCATGGCCATCCCTTCAGAGGGATGCAGTGGCTTGGAGGCATTTCCAGCTGTGGGTCGTGTGTGGTGTGATCCTGTCCCGGCCGTCAGAGAACTGCCAGCACTGTGCAAGCAGCAGTTGGCTGGGCCAGGCTCACACTGCCTGGCTCGGCCTCTGCAGAGAGCTGCAGCACTCTGCTCCACAGCAGAGCCGTGCTGGCTGCACCTCTCCCACCTGGGATCCAGCATCCATCCCTCCCAGCCCCTGCCAGCCCGGCCACTCCCAGAGTCAGCTGCTCAGAGAGCTGAACAAACACTTGGGATGGTACATTCCTGATAAGGCTCTTTTTTGTTCTGCAAAACAATGTCACACTTCTTATCTGACACAAATCCACTGTGTTGCTCCAGTAGCTCTCTAAAGCAGCAATTTAACCTCAGACACATCGGGGTGAACTTGGGTAATTATAGCTGGAGCTGCCTCCAGCTCTGTGAGGGCTGTGGGTGTTACAGGTGCTCTGTCTCAGCAAGGTGAGCAGGATTAGAGACATCATCCTCCCAGGAGATGGTAGCTTAGTCCTGGAATATAAATCAGCCTCTTCTCCAGGTTGATATGTCATTTTCCTGACCCCCAGAGCGTCATGCAATGCTTAATACTGTGACTGACCAAGGCATTAGCAATGGCAGCTGGGCTTTGCCCATTCATGGCCAAGTGGGTTTTACGTGTGGTTTCCAGATGATGCCCAGGTGTCACACCAAGCCTGACCAGCACCACCAGCAGAGCCTGGAATGGTGTGGCTCAGGGTTGCTTCTCCTGCTACTCCCCTACTCTCAGCAAAATTCAAGACTGAAAGAACAGGTGAAGCCTTTACACTCTGTCCGTTTCCTGTCGAGTCAGGCCAGGTAAGGAAAAGCCACCACTAACTGACCAACACAGAGAGGAGGTGGCAGCCTTGAGGACAGCCCACGGAGATGCTGAGTGCTTGCTGGGCTTAGGGAGCCTCTCTAAAGGGCAGCTCTTACAGTGGGGAGTGTCCTGGAATGTCACAGGTGATCAGAGAGCCCAGTGCTCCTCCACAAGGTGGGAACAACCCTTGTGCTGTTTGTTCCTGGCTGTTCCTGGTTGTTCCTGGCTGATGCCCGGGGCTACAATCACCACGGGCAAGGGCTGGGCACAGTGGGGAAGGGGAACAGATCCACACCGTGGGCCTTGGGGTGAGCCAAGGGACAGTGGCACCTGCAGGGACATCTGCAGTAGCACTGCCCCACTTGGGTCCCATCTTGAGACCCTGGGCGCCTGGAGTGGGGCCACACTGGCTCTGCCCGGAGTCCCACGGCCACCTCGGCACTGGCTCCTGGTAGGGACAGCAGGGGACACGGCCAGTCTGGCAGAAGGGACAGAATGGCCATGACGCCTCAGCGACATGTGCAGCCTGATCCCAGGAATGTTCTCAAATCCTGACACATCCCGCAGCCACCGTCTGGTGGCAGACCTTGCTGCTGGAGAGAAAACCCTCTCATCCCCCGGGCTGTGGGAGAGAAATGGGAATTTCCCAGGGTCGAGGACAAAAGGATGCGTAAGGAGCGGAGCATCAGCATTGTTCATAGGGCTGGGACAAATTTCAGGTCTGATCTCTGCATGTCTAATGGAAGAGAAGCCTCCCCACACAGGCTGTTCCACTGCAGCAGGAACAGGCTCAGATGCATGCCGAGCGAGGCACGCAGATGCCAGCATAATTAGCCACAAAATAGACTTTTCAGTATCACACAATGACAAAGGGGAAGAAAAAAAAGCTCTGCGTGCTGATAATTCCTCAGTGCGCCTTGGTGTCAAGGAACTGGGACAGACCTGAGCTTCCACTGAGCCAGAGGAAAAGGTATTTTTAAAAAGCAGATTATCTGGTTAAACAGAGGGCAGGGGGCTGAGCCGGGAGATAATGGGGGTGTCTGTGACAGCTTTATTAGGAAGTGCCTAACGTCGGAGTGATTTCACAGAGGCTTTCAGAGCAGAGGCTGACTCTGAGAGCTGGATCCCCACCAGGGAGCCTTGGCAGCACTGTCTCACGGGCTTAGACGGCACTGGCCCCAGCTCTGTGCGTCAGGGGACAATGGGAGTGGCAGGGATGTGCTGTAGGGGGTCTCCACCTGCGTGTCCTCCTGAGGTACCACCTGAGGGTGGCAATGGGGGAGTGCTGTATCCACGAGCCATCATCAGTAGGAGTAGCTCTACTAAGCCAAAAGAGGGGAATGCTCAGAAACACAGGGGAATGCCACTGCCTCGACCAGCCAGACTGGAAGTGCTGGTGCAAACACTCCCAGGCTCAGCAGGGGAAGGATACAGCCCCTCCTTGGCCTTGTAGCTGCCACTCAGGACATGCTCACCTCCCTTTTCCAGCATTTCCTTGCTGCTTCCCTCTCATTCCCTGCTCTGTCATGTTCCCACATGATGCAAAAACCCCTCAAAGTTGGCATTGCACTCGTGCAGCTGACACAAGCCAAGGACAGTCCTCAAGGGTGCTGGGCACTGCCCAGGCTGCCCAGGGAATGGACACGGCCCCAGGGCTGCCAGAGCTCCAGGAGCATTTGGACAATGCTCTCAGGCACAGGTGGGATTGTTTGGGTTTTCATGCAGGGCAATGCTCTCAGGCACAGGTGGGATTGTTTGGGTTTTCATGCAGGGCCAGGATTTGGACTCAGTGATCTTTCTGAGTCCCTGCCCCCCCAGAATATTCCATGATTCTGTGATTCTCATCACATCTCCAGCATCTTCTGCACCCAGGGTCTGCAGAGAGTGACTGTCTCCAGCTCTCAGGGTCCTGCTGCCCGCCCTGGCAGCACGCCATGTCTCACACAGACACCTCCTGGCACTGACCCCTGTGGGGCTGGGTTCCCAGAGGTTTGGGAATGCACAGCTCCAGGGTGCATGGGCAACACATTGATGGGATGGGGCACATCCTTTCTTTCTCCAGACTCTCCTGTCAGGGCAGGGACCCAGCCTGGCATCAGGGCGTCCCCAGTGTGCACTAGCAGGATGCTCAGCACTGAAACCCAAGCTGTGATCATCCCGTTCCCAGGGGCCAGCCAACAATGTGGGGTACCAGAGAAAAACAAGGCTTTGCTAGCATGGCTCCTGGCCTAGGTCTCAAGGGCCACTTGAACCTGTCTCTAATCCCAGATTTTACATGAGCTGAACAGGTCCTGCCACTTGCTTGGGCTTGCAGTGGGATTGACAGCCGGTCCCACACTGCCCTGACACCCTGGCCAGCCAGAGCTGCCCCAAGTGGCTCCCGTCATCCAGGCCAGGGCTTCCCTGCAAGAGAAGGGCAGGCTCAGATGCTGAGACTGGCCTTGAACATGCCCGGCCATGGCTCTATCCACAGGCATCAGACGCAGGATGTAAATCCAGGTCCTGGGGAACAAAAGGCTGTGGCGCCTCTGCCCCCAAAACTGCCAGCTCAGCGTGAGAGGAATCCCCAGGGCTCAGGGGAGCCAGCAATGAAGCTGTCTCTGACAGGGGAAGCTAAAGATGTAAGAGGCAGCATGAAATCACGGGTGACAACCATAACAGGCAGCTCCAGACGCGCGAGGGGGAGCAGGAACTGTTCTGCATCCACCCGGGAGGCACAGCCGCCTTTGTAGCCAGTGGGGCATGTGGTGGGGTGCAAGCCTGACACAGGAGGAGATGGAGACAGACCCTGCACTGATCCTCTTTTCAGGGCCAAATTTTCAGGGGAAATCTGCCTGTAGCTCCTGCTGGTGCTGCTGTGGCTTTCCAAGGGGGCTCTGGGGTTCTCCAGGGTCCTTTCTTGGGGCTCAGATACCCCTGGGACAGCAGGATGCTGACTCCAGTCTCTCTGGAAGGTGCTGGAATATAGCACAATGTGGAAGAAGCCTAGGGAGGGGCCTGGCCCTGCTTTTGTGGGACTGATCCTGGCTCTGCATCCCCGCAGAGGGCTGTGATGAGCTGCACGTGCTGAACACCACATCAGCTCTGGGAAAGGCCGGTCCCTGGACTGGCACTGGAGAGGGCCCCTCTCCCCTGGGCATCAATTTGGCTCCTCTAACCAGGCAGCTCCTCATTCACATTGCAGATGGAGACAATGGCCCCATTGCCTGGTGATGCTCTGTCCTGTCTCACCAGCGCAGGGACTGGGTGCCATGTTGTCCCAGCCCTGGCCATGATTCCAGCTGCTGAATCCTGCTGTGCAGTGCTGCAACCCTGAATGAAACGTATTTAACACGAAGAGTACTGAAGCACCCAGGGTGCTGCACCTTGGCTGGGCTGCAGGCCTGAGTGCCCAGCTAGGACAGAAAACACTTTCTTCCTTCCTTGTGAAAGTATTTCTGTTCCAAGTTTATCAGTTTAACCCAGAATGCCTGAGCCAGTGCAGCATCTTGTCAAACCCTGGAGCTGCAGAACACACTGCCTGTGCAGGCAGGGTGCTGCCTGTGCTGGGATGTTACCTGTGCTGGGATGTTACCTGTGCTGGGCTGCTGTCTGTGGTGTCAGGGATGCTGCTCCCATCACCTCCTCCCACCACCAGCTCCACATTTCCCCTTTGTATCCCTCTGCACAAAGGCACCAGAATTTAGCCACCCTCTCTTTCAACTTTTCCCCTCTCTCCTTTCCCCCACTCTGTAACAAATCAGTTTAAAGAGGGAAGAGAAGAGGCTCCAATGACAGATGGAGCTGGCACTATCATCTCTCTTAACTGTCACGGAGAAAATCACACGGCAGCCACTGAAATTCAAATTAGAGTTTTGCTGAAGCTGCTAAAACTCATCAAAAGATATCTTTGAAGTCCACTGGCAGGCTGGTCATTTCTTGTAAATTAGTCCCTGTTGAAAATGAAATTGCAGGGGTTGGTGCATTAGCATATTGGAGTGAGAGAGACAGCATAATGCTGCCTTTCCAGGGAGCAGAGGCAGTTTGCTCCTGCACAAAGCCCACACTCAAACCGGGCTCTTACTGCATTAGTTTAAATGAGTGAGTCATTTCAAAGCTCCCATTAAGGGGGCCGGGCTGGCGCTCACAGGGAAGGCAACACAGAGAGGTCAGTGCTGTCCCTGTGTCCCAGGGCATGGACAGGGCTCTGTCCTCGTGTCCAACGGGCATGGACAGGGTCTGTCCCTGTGTCCCAGGGCATGGACAGGGCTCTGTCCTCGTGTCCAACGGGCATGGACAGGGTCTGTCCCTGTGTCCCAGGGCATGGACAGGGCTCTGTCCTCGTGTCCAACGGGCATGGACAGGGTCTGTCCCTGTGTCCCAGGGCATGGACAGGGCTCTGTCCTCGTGTCCAACGGGCATGGACAGGGTCTGTCCCTGTGTCCCAGGGCATGGACAGGGCTCTGTCCTCGTGTCCAACGGGCATGGACAGGGTCTGTCCCTGTGTCCCAGGGCATGGACAGGGCTCTGTCCTCGTGTCCAACGGGCATGGACAGGGTCTGTCCCTGTGTCCCAGGGCATGGACAGGGCTCTGTCCTCGTGTCCAACGGGCATGGACAGGGTCTGTCCCTGTGTCCCAGGGCATGGACAGGGCTCTGTCCTCGTGTCCAACGGGCATGGACAGGGTCTGTCCCTGTGTCCCAGGGCATGGACAGGGCTCTGTCCTCGTGTCCAACGGGCATGGACAGGGTCTGTCCCTGTGTCCCAGGGCATGGACAGGGCTCTGTCCTCATGTCCAAAGGGCATGGACAGGGTCTGTCCCTGTGTCCGAGGGCATGGACAGGGCTCTGTCCTTGTGTCCAAAGGGCATGGACAGGGCTCTGTCCCTGTGTCCCAGGGCATGGACAGGGTCTGTCCCTGTGTCCAAGGGCATGGACAGGGTCTGTTCCTGTGTCAGAGGGCATGGACAGGGTCTGTCCCTGTGTCCCAGGGCATGGACAGCGTCTGTCCTGTGAACGAGGGCATGGACACGGGGACAGACTCGTGTCCACGCCCTTGGAGCCGAGCTCCTGGCCACAGCACCACTGCCCATGCAAATGAGGAGCTGCCTGGTTAGAGGAGCCAAATTGATGCCCAGGGGAGAGGGGCCCTCTCCAGTGCCAGTCCAGGGACCGGCCTTTCCCAGAGCTGATGTGGTGTTCAGCACGTGCAGCTCATCACAGCCCTCTGCGGGGATGCAGAGCCAGGATCAGTCCCACAAAAGCAGGGCCAGGCCCCTCCCTAGGCTTCTTCCACATTGTGCTATATTCCAGCACCTTCCAGAGAGACTGGAGTCAGCATCCTGCTGTCCCAGGGGTATCTGAGC
Organism: Donacobius atricapilla; assembly: GCA_013397315.1. Classification (NCBI taxonomy): domain Eukaryota; kingdom Metazoa; phylum Chordata; class Aves; order Passeriformes; family Mimidae; genus Donacobius; species Donacobius atricapilla. The sequence goes on along the minus strand of WBMY01006402.1, from coordinate 162,670 downwards.
CCCAAGAAAGGACCCTGGAGAACCCCAGAGCACCCTTGGAAAGCCACAGCAGCACCAGCAGGAGCTACAGGCAGATTTCCCCTGAAAATTTGGCCCTGTAAAGAGCATCAGCCCCAGCAGTGGCTTCTCCTCACCTGAACCCCAGATGCCTTGCATCCCAGAGGTGCCTATCAGAGGTGAGTACAGACATTTGTGGTCCCTGTGAGCCACAGATTGTGGTGGGACTCCCCGGAGACACTGGAAACCAGTGAACTGTATACAGTGGGATGGTGGGCAGTAGTCCCAAGAACAGCTGCAGAATCTCCCATTAGCAGAATTTTTTTTAACACAGACAAAATTGGTCCATCAACCTGCTCCAGCTCAGTCCAACAAGGATTTGCCCAGAAATGCTGATTTTTAGGATGAGTACCAGCCCCCTTCTCATCTCCCAGGCCCTGAACCACACCACCCTCCCCTCTCCTGGGAGAATTAGCGCAGTATTCCTGCTCTTCAGGAGGCAGCCAGACACTGCTCCCTCTTTTCCCAGCTCCACTAGCCCAGGACATGTAGTTTCCTTTGCCTGCCCTGAATCTCTGAGCAGAGGTTCCCTATCAGCCTGATTCCTTAGGCAGACAGCTGCTGTTGGATAGAGCTGTTTCTTTCATTCCCGGGCTGATGTGATGGGATTTAGAGTGGCACTAGTCACACTCTGGTGTCTTGACACAGAATGTCTTCAAGCTATCGGCTGCAGATTTCACAGGGCTCTGAGAGGGGTTGGGAGCAGGTCAGAGGCAGAGAGTGTGGCCAATTCCCCCCTGAACTGCAGGAGACAGAGCAGAACTTGCCCCAGAGCATGTAACCTGTGACATTTTCCCGAGCTAATGCAAATTGCACCAACCCAGGCGGAGGAGCTCCTGCCGTCACCAGCACACTTGGCAGAGGCTGAGCAGAGGCTTTTGCTGAGGGTTTTGTCAGAAAGGTCACACAGTCCAGGGCTGAGCCTGGCCTCCAAGTTGTTAGCTCCTGACTGTGATTTTCCCTGGATTTCTGACAAAGCAGCATAAGGAGGCACAGATCCAATCTAGCAAATACACCATCAGGGTGCACAGTGAGAAGGTTTTTCTCCACCACCTTGGCTAGTTCAGGGCATTTAACTGCATTTCCCAGCCTCGACTGGGCTGAACACCAAAGTGTTGGATGGGGTGGGGACTCTCTGAAGGTCATGCAGCCTATGCTGTGGTATAGCCCAGCACCCCAATATCCCAGACAGGAGCAGCAAGCAGGGAAGCCAGTGCCATTTTCCTCAGCATCAGGACTGGCAGTGCTGGTGCAAACACTCCCAGGCTCAGCAGGGGAAGGATACAGCCCCTCCTTGGCCTTGCAGCTGCCACTCAGGACATGCTCACCTCCCTTTTCCAGCGTTTCCTTGCTGCTTCCCTCTCATTCCCTGCTCTGTCATGTTCCCACATGATGCAAAACCCCCTCAAAGTTGGCATTGCACTCATGCAGCTGACACAAGCCAAGGACAGTCCTCAAGGGTGCTGGGCACTGCCCAGGCTCCCCAGGGAATGGACACGGCCCCAGGGCTGCCAGAGCTCCAGGAGCATTTGGACAATGCTCTCAGGCACAGGTGGGATTATTTGGATTTTCATGCAGGGCCAGGATTTGGACTCAGTGATCTTTCTGAGTCCCTGCCCCCCCAGAATATTCCATGATTCTGTGATTCTCATCACATCTCCAGCACCTTCTGCACCCAGGGTCTGCAGAGAGTGACTGTCTCCAGCTCTCAGGGTCCTGCTGCCCACCCTGGCAGCACGCCATGTCTCACACAGACACCAAAGTGTGTGTTTCTGTGTGTGTGTCTGACATGCAACCCCAAATCCCCTGCATGGCAGGAGGCTTGAAGCAGCAACTGCCGTTGGGCCAAGGTCACCAACCTCCGACCTGGAAGGAAAAGCAGTGCCCAGGGATCACTGGGAACATCCACCATGGTGGCTTCTCATAGTATCATAGAATCTTGGAATCATAGAATATCCTGAGCTGGAAGGGACCCACAAGGATCATCAAAGTCAAACCCCTGGCCCTGCACAGACATCCCAACAATCCCACCCTGTGCATCCCTGAGAGAACTGTCCAAATGCTCCTGGAGCTCTGGCGGCCTTGGGGCTGTGAGTATTCCCTGCAGAACCTGTTCAGGGCCTGACCACCATCTGGGGAAAGAACCTTTTCCTGATATCCAGCCTAAGCCTCCCAAGCTTTGATAAGCAGGTGGCCAGCTGGTCTGCAGCTGGTGCAATCACATCCTGGTCACCTCTTGCAGGGCGCTGCCTGAGCTGGAAATTCAAAACTCCAATCCTGGTTTTCAGGCTCTCATCTCAACCCCTTGCATTTCCCCTGAAATCCCGTCACTTGGCTACCAGGAAAAGTAGTAGGATGGCCAGAAAGCCATGACAGAAACAAAACTTCTTCAGCTCTGGGCTGTTAATTGCCCTCTTTCTCGAATAATGCCAGAAGCTGGGATGCTGTAGGCTCCAACTGCTCTGCCTTCCCCCAGCAGCTCCTCACTCCTGCACAGGCAGCAGCAGTGCCAACAGGAGTGTGCCTGGGGCACGGGCAGGAGCCTCCTGCCCACCTGGGCCAGACATCTCCAACCCTCACTGACACGTTTTATCTTCTTTTTTTTTGCCAGGGTCAGGATTAAATGCATGAGAGGGTATTCTTCCTTGTTCAGACTCAGATGTTTATTAATCCTTATCTATATTACAGTCTCACAATCCGTGAGTTCTACAGCACTTCTACCCAACAAACTAAAAATGGCCCCTATCTCTCTCTCTACACCGCCTTTTACAGGATAAACTGTCCAATTAAGAAATGACACCTAAATTATTTTTACTGAGCCTGCAATTTGGTACTATTAGAAAAATAACTAAACTTTGTTAATTAGATAAGCATATTTTAATAAAACTTTAGTATAATTTTAAATTAAAAAAGACTTAATATGAATAAATTTTGGTTAAAAAAATCTCAAATTATAATTATTTATTAAAATTTACATGGAATAAAGTTAGGATATAGATGTAATATCACTTAAATTTTATAAAACTTAATCTTAAATTTAACCTAAGATTAACAGGGTTTAAACTTAATAGAACTCAAAACAACATACTTTAAACTGAGTAATATTTAAACTATTTAATCTAAACTATATTTAAACTTAACAGAGATTAATTTTAATAGGACTTAACATTAACAGAATACTAAAATATAACTTAACTCAGGCTTAAGTATAATACTTAACTTTAATTAAAAATCTACTTTTATATTATTTTTTTATTGCGATAGTAAGTTTTCTTCTTATATTGTGATAGATTTTTGTTTGACAAAAGGATGAATGGCTGCTGTCTTTCCTTTAGGTCTTTTAGCTGTAATCATGCACTTGCTTTGTAGACATCTGATGGTTTTGATATTTGTAAGAGGGTTTAAAGTTTAGTCTTTTGGCTAGAACAGATGAGAAATTACTGTTACCTCCGCTCCAGAATCTAGGAGATTTGTAACTTTGATTGTTTTGTTGTTATGGATTAGACTGTAAGTTAGTTGTTGTTGGCCCCATTGCTCTTTTTGGTAGTGGTTGTATTCTTTACAGCCAGGCCAGAGAAGCTTGGGAGGGATGTTAGGTAGAGGTTTTCTGTTTACATCTAGCTCGGAGTGGCACGGATTTGTATAATGTTTTCTCTTATTTCATTTAGGGTAACAGTAAGGTGATTTTGTGCCTCTTGTTAGTTTTGGGTAATATTTACTGACATGAGGGCACAGCCACCACCATTAACTTCCCATTGTGTGCTCCACCACTTCCTCTTAGGCAGAAAGGCTTCAAATGTCACCATTTTCTGTAGCAACCCGAGAGGTGGTGACGCACAGAGCAGTCCATGGGTCCCAAGCCCTGCTCAGGTTTCCAGCCCGTGGGCATTGCAAGAGCTGACGGGGTCCCACCCGCCTGGGTGCCAGCTCCCAAAATATCCCTTTTCAGAGCCCAGAGAGCCTTGTGTGTGGTGGGAGGCTGAAACTCCCGGGGGCCCGAGCCCAGATGTTCAGACCCCTTTGAGTTTCCTCAGGACTCTGCCCTGATGGTGACCGGATTGAGAGAGGCAGCCTTGATCCAGTTGTCCAGAAATGGAATTTTAATAATGCAAAAATAACAAACAATAAGGCATACACTGTATTTGGAGCAAACTGGAGTAAGGCGGTAACAAGAGGCAAAAGCAGAGGCCAGGGTCAGACTGGGATATTTATACACCCTGGTGTGGGAGGGGAGTTAAGGCGGAATCTGAAGGAAGGGTCCAGTAGGGGAGAACGATTAGGAATATTAAAATTCCTGCACCAAAAATCAACCTATGGTAACACAAAGAAGTAGGAGCTTTCTAGCAAGGATTTGCATACTTGAACTGAGGGAAGATGTGAGTAAGCCTCTTGCTTACTGTACTTAGAAATGGGTTACCCAGGGTGTTAGTCCAGGGTTTTCCTCCTCCCTGGGGAAACCACTCTCTACAGGAGCCTCTTCCCAGGGTATTTCCTGAGGGGTTGGAAAAGCCCCTAAGAATTGTCTCCTATGGGATCACAGGAGAAGTGAGCTGGAGGAGGGGAGTGAGGAACTCATGTCCCAGACACAGACACGCATCAGTCCCAGGCTCAGCATGATGGCACAACATCCAACAAGGCTCCCATGGGAAGCAATCTTGACACTTCTTTTAAACCTGCTTGTTTTACCTGTTGGTAAGCTCAAAAGGCAGGAAAGTGATGGAAAACCTCAGTAGGAGACTGCATGAATGGGAAAGGGATTTATTTAATGCCATTTCCAATATGAACCGATCCCAGGTGGTATGAGCAGAACCCCTTGTGTACGACAGAAGGGACGCAGGATGTCAGACAATGTGCCATCCCCAGCATTAGTGGCAACAAACTGGCTTTAACACCCTTTGGGAAGCACTGGGGATTCCGGGGTCATTGCTCACCTCAGGATCTTGCTTATCTCACCTCACAGATCATGGACCCAGTCACTGGTGGTTGTGTCCTCGTCCTGCACAGCCACAGCCACAGCCAGAGGTCTTTCCCAACTAGCCCTCTGCTGCTGGCTGTTCCCAGGTGGGGCACAAAGACTGGGTTTGCAGGATGGGTACAGGGGGAGAAGTCCAGGTCATGAGCTGTTTTCAGGGCAGGGATCTGGTCTGTGCCCTGTGGGGAAGGATGAACTAATCTGAATTTCTGCAGGTTGGTGAGGATTTACCTGCTGCTCCAAGGGGACCTTCACACCACCACAAACAAACTGCAGAGCATCCCCTCAATGTCTTGCCCAAAGGAAGAATCTGTCAGAGAGGCAAACACAGTTTCAAGCATTCATAAACAGCTTTATCATCCTTTTGGATTTGTCATCAGCCTTCGTGCCTGGTGGTGAATAATCCAGGGTCCACTGAGGCAGAGTTGGAGAGACAGAAATGGAGTGACTGCCCCAGGAATGCAGACAGGTAAGTAAGAAACCAAGATCTTTTTAATGCTACCCAAGAATCCCAGGGGTTGAAAGGGATCTTAAAGCTCACCCAGTCCTACCCCCTGCCATGGGCAGGGACACCTTTTACTATCCCAGATTGTTCCAAGCCCCATCCAGCCCAACCTTGAACATTTCCAGGGATGGAGCAACCACAGCTTCTCCGGGCAACCTGAGCCAGGGTTTCACCACCCTCACAGCCAGGAATTCCTTCCTTGTATCTATTCTAAATCAGCCCTCTTTCAATGTAGGCCATTGTGAAAGAAGGGAGCCACCTTCTCTGGAAGGATTAATGGTAGGAGTAGCTCAGTCTGTGCTGGGCTGAGGGAATCACTCTCTCCTCTCTCTGCTGGGGTCTGGCATTTTGTCTGCACGGGGACAGTTGGGTCTGGGTGATGGATGGTCTCACAGCAAGCTCCCAGAGCTCCGTGTTCTTTGGGCTGGATCCCGTAATGAAGTCTGACAGCACTGCTCAGGCCTGCTCTCCTGCTCAGCATTATCTTAATGAGGGGGCAGATGAAAAAGAAAATTACATATATCTTATTTTCCCGTTCAGGAGATAAACAACACACAAATGCTGGTGAGCAGAGTTTGGAGAGGCTGGAGGAGAGTTTGGAAACACTGGCGCAGAGCCTGGTGCTGCACAGACAGGCTGGTGCAGAACATCCCAACTCTTCTCACTGTAAATGTGTCACTGTTCTCCTTCCAGAAACAGAAACATCTGCAAAGAGCCTGGGCCCAGCAAACACCACAGTCCCCACAGGCACACGAATGACTATGAAGGAGCTTTGCCTCTCCAGGCAGGAGCAGAAGAATCAGTTTTACTTTTTGAATCACAGACCAGCTCTGAAGAAAGAGATTCTGATCATCTCCAATCTCATGGCTTCCAAAGGGGTCACATTAGAAATCTGGAACCTCCTGAATCCCACATTTTTTCCAAACAGGTATTTTTGCCCAAGATATAGTTTAAAATGTCTTCAAGATTAGCAAAACAGCATTTTCTGTGGAAAAAAACCCAAATTGTCCAGCCCCAGTCACCCTCCTGCATCCTTGATCCCACTAAAAACACTATCAAATCCAGCAGACACAAACCACGAGGTGGAAGCTTCCACACCAGCACCACGTGCCAGGAAAAGTGAACATTTTTAGAGCAGGAACTATGCTCAGGGAGAGGCTCTCAATGAATTGACCCAATCCCAGGTTTATGAAGGCTCAGCTGTCAAAATCCTGGATTTGAAAGTCCACTCAGGAGTGCTGGAAGTGGATGGTTCCCTCTGTTCTAAGTGGCAATTTTTAACTGGGGCTGAGCAGTGGGAAATGCAGGAGACTCCCTGGACTGGCATTGTCTTCAAAGTCTCACCCTCTTCCATCCTTTTCCAGAGGGAAGTTTCCAGTTGCCTCCACCTATGAAATGCTGTTCATATTCCTTACAAATGTTGAGCTTTTGTATTCCATGTGCAGAACAAGCCTTCCCAGGATGTTTGGCACCATTTCATCCTCTTATCTCTGGAAGATTCCCTGCCTGGGAATCCAGTAATCACTGAAATCCCTTGCTCCATGTAGAAGTCACTTAGACATTCATCCAAATTGACAAACAATCCTGTGGCACCAGGAAGAGGTGCTGACTCCAGAGAGCTGGGAACCAGGAACCACTCCTGGTTTAAGCACTCAGCATCAGATTGTGAAGAGAGAAATGAGCCAGAGCAAAACGTGAGGAAAACATTGGGAACTAAGGACCTCAACAGGCTGATGGGCAGAGAAGAACTGTCTGGAAGTAGAGAAGAGGGAAATGCAGGTCCTGCACCTGGGGAGGAACAACCAGCACAGGCTGGGGGGGACCTGCTGGAGCTACTCTGTGGAGAAGGACCTGGGGACAGTGAGGTGTCCCTGCCCAGCAGAGTGACCTGGGGCCCAACGGGATCCTGGGAATCATCAGAAGAGCATTCCCAGCAGGTCAGGCAGTGACCCTGCCCCTCTGCCCAGCCCTGGGAAGCACCTCTGGAGTGCTGTGTCCAGCCCTGGGCTCCTCAGCACAGCAGGGACAGAGAGGTCCTGCAGCAGGGCCAGCAGAGGCTGTGGAGATGAAGAAGGGCCTGGAACATCTCGGTGCCCAGGGAAGGCTGAGGGAGCTGGGGCTGCTCAGCCTGGAGAGGAGCCTCAGCTGAGAGGGGCCCTCAGCCCTGGGTGTCCCTGTGTGCAGGGAGGGTCAGAGCAGCCCCAGGCTCTGCTCCAGGCCCAGCAATGGCACCAGAGGAATGGGCAGGGTCTGATCCCAGGAATTCCCCCTGCACAGGTGTCAGAACTTCTTCCCTGGGCAGTGCCCAGCCCTGAGCAGAGACCAAAGAGGCTGTGGAGTCTCCTCCCTGGGGATATTCCAGAGCTGTGTGGACACAATCCTGTGCCCCATGCTCTGGGATGACCCTGCTGGAGCAGGGAGGTGGCACCAGTGACCCACTGTAGTCCCACCAATCCACTGTAGTCCCACCCATTCTGGAGGATCCCTCTTCCCATTCCAGCAGTGCAGTAGAGCCTGTGGTGACCGTGGAGCCATTGGAGCTGTGCTGCATTCCCATCCCTCCTGCAAGGAGAGAACAGCTGTGTTATCCTGCTATCCTTGGGGCTCTTTCATACCTCACCAAATATCATCACAGAGAGACACATTACTGCTTGTTTACAGTGCTCTGTTTACAGAAGATACTCTCGATTTAGGGGTTTTATTATGATATTTTATGTTTATGGCTCTCCACATGACCTGTTTGCTTGCATTAATTTGAGTTGAATGTTTCATAATCTGATTTTGGGGAGCAGAGCTCAGGAAGAAGTTACAAAATACTCAGAGTCCAGCAATTCACCTGCATTCCTGAGCACCAGCTGGGTTTGATCCTTGATCCTCAACTTCTTCCTTTCCCGGGGCCTTTTCAGGAGAGGAAAGATTGTGATGGATCTGTGGCCAGGAAAAGGGACAGAAAGGTAACACAAGAAGGACTTTGAAGACTTGTTTCTTAACTTTGAAGGTGTTCCCTGGCCGTGCCCATGACCCAGGACCTGCCTGTCCGTGAGTTTAACAGGTCCATTGTTACGAATCAGAGTGATGCAGACTCCCCAGACAGAACCCTTTATTGCAAAACCAGGCCTTTTTAAGCAGTTAGGCTTAAAACATTCCATTTAAGCAAATGTAATTCAACCAACCACCATGCTTGTGGGCACTTTGCTCGTTGAATAAATGATTTTTTTTACGCTTTTCTCCAAGGAAATTCTTTCCCAGACCAGTTGGGAGAGAGGCTGTTTGCTTCCCAGAGGGACCCCATTCAGAGGTTTTCTCCCAAATTCACCCTAAACCAGGACAGCTATAAATCCGCTGCGTGCCCCTGAGTTATGGTTCTGGGGTTGGAAGAGCAGGCTGAGACAGGAGCTGCATGGGTGCTGTGTTCACCTCTGCAGTGCTCCTGGGACACTCACTGCTGCACTGAGACAGAGCAGCAAGAAGGTGCAGCCTCTGACCAGGTGAAAGCCTCTTCCTCAAAGGGAGAAATGGGGACAGGGCGTGGCAGAGGGTGAACCAAAGCAGTGGTACAAATTCTGGAGACTGGGGGAAATAGCTGCAGATGCAGCTGGGCTGCATCTCTCAGTGCAAATCCCAAAGCAGTGCAACATGAAACAGAAACACACTCCTGCCATTGCAGCCCCAGGATGTGGGCAGAGACCAGCAGCAACTCCATCAAGAGAAGCAGAAGCAGCCTGACAAGGAGCAGCCTGAGAAGAGGCTGCAAATAGAGCCTGAGAGCCCTTCTGTGGCTCTTAGGAATGATAAATTTGGCATTACTCAGGAAAGAGCCCCAGCTTTTCCCTGCTGCAGGATGGCACAGGCCATCCCAGAGCTCCTTAAGGGGTCTGCAGACCTGCATCAGCAAGGGGTGTTGAGAGAAAATAGAGTTAGATGGGACAGGTAAACTACACCTACATGAAAAGTCCGGAATGGCCTCCCCCCAGCACCTATGAGCAGCCAGAAGAAAAATGTGTTGATTCTGATTAAATTGCAGAAAATAGTTCAAATGCAACAGAGGTCCTTTGCACAATCCAAAACATAAGAGACAGTTTTGGACACCAAGTTTCCAGACCACCTTCTGCTGGAGAAGCAGAGGCATCTTCCAGATCCAGAGGGAAAGGGCCCTGGGAGCCTGTGATGCTGGATCTCAGCCCCTCTGCAGAAGCAGGGAAGAGGGAGAGCAACATGTAATTAGCAGATTAACTTTGTGCCAGAGCTGGAGAGCCCCTGAAGCAGCAGCTGGGCCACAGCTGGAGCAGAGAGCCTGCCCTGAGCAAGGCAGACCTTGCTGCCATGCAGCAGGCATCATTTGATGCTCACTGCCTGGGTGAGCATCTCCCCCACGTCATTTCAAGAGAGAAAGAGAGGAGATGGTTTCTCTCTCCTGAAAGATAAATGCCTCCAGATTGTAGCTACTCAACAGGTCCACTGAAATTCATCAGTTCTGACTTGAAATGAAAGCTGTAATAATTCTCCCTGTTGAATAGGAGATCAAAGGCAGATCGTTAGAGCTCTTGGATTACCCAGTGAGAGTGCACTTCCATCAGCCACTGTGCTGCCAGTCCCCTGTGTCCAGAACGACCCCTTTGACAGTGCAGCTTTGACTCTGAAGAAAAGGACAATTTTCCTATGAGGAGGTCTGGGCTGTGCCCCTCTCCTCTGCCCACCTGTTCCCTGACAGCTCTGTGTGGCTCCTGGCCACATCCTTGGCAGCCACAAGAATGGAGTGGGACATGGCTCAACCCCACAGGCACAGCAGAAGAATTCAGTGTTGGCCCAGCCCTCAGGGAAAGCCCTTCCCCACATCAAAAACATCCTGCATCTTCTTTCCAGGGAAGGGAAGTCCTCCCCAAGATTTGGGAACTATCCCGGCTCAGCTGCTCTCCTTTAATTAAAGACAGACTTCAAAACTTCAAGGTAGAACCCTGCAACCGTTTAGTTGGACCAGGTGTCCATGTCACTCCTGTCTCTGCAGGGATGTAGGGTGTTGTGCTGATTTTCCACTCTGTTCCGTGGATTCCCAGCAGGAATCAGGAGCAATCTCTATCTCAGGCTCTCAAAACATATTTGTTGGCAGCAGTCTATGATATGGCCACAGTCTCAATAGGCTCTACAGGGAAAATATCCCCTTTTCCCACATCTGTGTGGGTTAATCCCTTCTCTCTGCTTGGGCCATGAGATCCCAAACTCATCCAGTCCCCTGGGCTGTCTGCTTTCCCATTTCAGCCTCAGTTGCCATGTTCACGCATCCAAGCTGGCATCTGCATGTGGGTGCAGGGGAAGGTTGTGCAGGAGGAACATAAGGTAAGGAGGCTTCAAGCTGCAGGTGGTGGCATCCTATCAGCAATCCAGCTGCTGGTCCACCCTTCCTGGCTCCTTGGTCCTGCCGGGGAGGATCTTCTCCCAGCCTAATGCTGATCTGGTGAGACAGTTGTGCCTAAGCCAGATAGAGGATGCTGGAGTGCAAATTCTCCAAATAGTTTCATTTCTCTAACAGCATTAGGAAGTAGGTCTTTTCCAATGCCCTGGCCTGTGGATTGCTAGATTTTCACCAGAACAAGCTGGCAAACATCATCTGACATCCCTGGCTCAGCACAGTTGGGACACAGACTTTTGCTCCAGGTGCAGCAGAGCAGGATCTGGGCTGTGGGCTGCATGCCCAGCAGTGCCTGGGAACAGCGAGGGGACCAGGCCCTGCAGAAGCCACACGGAGGGAACTTTATCTCCATGCAAAACGTGTTGCACATGACAGAGTGAATTTCATCCCTGGAGAGATTTTTTTCCCCCTGAGACCAGGTTTGCTGAGCTTAGGTCTGAAATGAGGGACCATAATAAGTCCATTAGCTATCCTGAGCACACAGTTCAGACTGTGATCCCTCATTTTACAAAGGGCTAAACATGGAGAGGATGCAGCAGTGGAAGTGAGAGAACCTCTGACATTTTGCAGAGCTCTGATGTGAAAATCAGTGCTGGGGTGAAAGTGGGGTTATGTGGGACTTATTTCACTGACTGAAACGTGATCCTGGTAATCGAGCCTCTCATGCTGTGGCTGCTCTTCTGTTCTGCAGGATGGGGCATGGGGTGTCTTACGCTAAAGGGTGTCTGGGGACATGGAGTATGTGTGTTGGGGGTGTCCCATGGGGAGATGGGGTGTCCTGCAGTTGAGTGTCCTGTGATACACCCAACCACGGAGGTATCCTCAGTTGCAGGGTATCCCAGAGAATGGAAAGTCCTGACAATACAGGTATTAATACAAGACATTGAGCACCCTGAGAAGAGACACTTCAGGTAGATTTTTACTGGGTACCAGCCTGCCTGGCTGCAGGGAAATGTCTGCAGCTGGGCAGAAAGCAACAACAACAAAAAAAAGGGTCCCAGCACTGGGGCTCCGATAATGAAGAAACGACCCTGCAATTTGTAGCTGAGCCCAGAGTTTTGGAAGCCCATCTTGTGGCTTTTGAAGTGCAAACCAGCACAGCACCCCCCATTACCCAGCTCACCCTGGGAAGAGCCCCAGCCCTTTATGTCACCTCCAGCACAGAAGGTTTCCTGGACCCCCAAGCACAGCCCCCGCCGGACACTCGCACGGATGAAACTGCTGAGCGAGATCAAACACAAACCATTCCCCAGGCTCCCCCCGCCTGCTCCAGCTGCCCGATAATCCCTCCGACTGAAAGGGAACCTGAACCCTGAGCGGTTTCATGCACTGGGAAATGGAGCTGAGCCCCCAAACCCTCTTTGTGCAGGGATAATGGTCCCAGTGCCCTCCATCCCCACACTGTTCCGATCCCCACTGGCACTGACCAGCTGGGAAGATGAGCTCTGGAGCTGTCACCACTCTGAGCTTCAATCCAGCATAAACCAAACTTTTTGTTTAAGGTAGTAGTTTAAAAAAAAAAAAAAAAAAAAAGGCAAAAAAAAAAGGCAAAAAGCAGCATATGTCTTTGATCTTGAATAAAGCTTTTATCACAGCGCCTTCAGTCCCGGTGAGCGAAGGGGATTATCTTTCTCTTGCACAAAAGTTCACCTCCTGGTGCAGGTCACAGGAGGAAGATTTCACTGGAGTGGGAGGCATTTTCTCTGGGGCATTCACCTCAAGTCCGGCAGGCAGCTGCTCCCAGAGAAACCTTTTTATGAGCTAACCTACTGCCTCAAATCCTTTCACATGCAAAGGGAACAAAAATAAGAACGCTCCAAAAGAAAGAAGCAGACACAAACTCCCTGACAATCACCGCCAGCCTCATTTAGCAGCAGAGACCTCAGCTCAGCATCTTGCCAGCTCTCCTAACGCCCAGTGAACAGCCAGGACTCAGGGAAGTCACTTGAGGCTGTGTCCTGTCCCAAATCCAGCCTGTACACAGCCAGAGTAGGGGCTGGATTTAGCCTTGTGTGGGGTCTGAACCTGGCCAAGGGTGCCCCCATGATGCTGCTCCCCATGTGGGGCAGGCTGGATCCATGAGGATCATCCCGTTACCCACCACAGGTTAATGCCAGAGGTGTTTGCTGCCTGCAGTGGGGCTCTGTACCTGTGCTCTGGGCAGCCTCCCACCCTCACCTGCCCTGCCTATGCACCAGGCAGGCAGTGCCAGATAATGGGATTTACTGAGAGTGCCTCAAAACTGCTGCCTGTTCCCAGGATCTGGCAAGAACTGGGGGCAGGAGGCAGCATCACCAGCAGGCTGTAACCTGCCCACGGAGGCACACAGGTATGGCAGGGCTGCCTGGGGTGCAGCACCCACCTCCACTCTCCTACAGCCTTCAGGAGCTGTGGGGAGCAGCGTGCTGCTAGCCACTGGTCAAGGAAAGGCGCTGTGGTGGTAGAGGGCCAAGTTCCCCCTCTCTCAGGACATTAATGGAAGTGACAAATATGCTTTGACATCAATTATGTTGCTTTCTTGTTCAGCCAAGAAGTAATTAACTTAAGTGAAGCAATTAGGTAAACTTATCAAGTGAAGTTCGCAGTACCTTAAACAAACAGCTAATTGGGCTGGGAAGGAGTGGAGATAAAAGGGGAAGGATGAAACACCCAAAAGGGGCCTGGGAGTCTCCAGGGCCTGAGGCTGCTGCAGGCATCAGTTCAAGGGGGAAATTCTGTGACAGGGATGTCTGGAGTGAAACATCCCTCCTCCTGTCCACACTTCTGAAATTGTCCCTCCTGCTCTTCTCAGGACACAGGCAAGAGGAAAAGACACAGCCCCAGGTGTCTACTAAGAGCAATGGTAAGAGATGAATTGATCGATGGGGACCCCCACTGTGTGCAAGGGACTGTACAAGCAGGTCTCAAAAAAGCATTTGCTGATAATAACAGGTGAGGCAGAGGATGGACACGGACACTCAGTGATGGATTCCCTGCAGGGACAGCAAAGACACAAGTGACTGTGTCACATTCTCAGCCTTCCCCACTGGAGGAGAAGAAGGGCTGGGGTGTTCTGCTGGGACAGATGGTCACAGTGCACTGTCCCTTGGAAAAGTGGGACAGATGCATGGAGAGAAATGCTATGGCCCAGAAATACTCCTGGAGGCCCCTGTGCTCCCAGGACCACATCACTTTATAAAAGACTTAAAACTCTGAAAAAGGCCCCTCAAGAATGATAGAGAGTCAGCACAGCCACGCCAGGCACCAGCCCCATGTCATGTGTGGAAGTGGATGGTGTGTCCCCCAGCCTGTGCCTCTCGCTCAGGGAATTGGTGCCACCATACCCCTCTGGGACACAGTCGCTCTTCAAAGACACTCTTCAAAATAATCTTCAGATTATTTTCTCCATGGTGCGTCCAGTCCACTGCCCTACCTTTCAAGCCAACGAACTGCTAAATTTTAAGATCCAATTTCCAGATTTCAGAAGAATCCATGGCACAATCCGCTTTTAAAGGTTGCAAACGTGTCGAATCAAAATGCAATACTATAAATCATTAATGCACCCCTGTGTCGCAATGAAGCTGGAATATTTTAATCACTGGATAATGAAGTCAATACTCACAAATCTCAGCTGTCATTAGAAGATTCATATGCCTCTGTGAGCCCTGCTGGAGAGGAAATTTTGCAAGTGGACTGGATTTGCCCAGAGGAAGTGCAGGCAGGAGCACTGCAGCAGCGGTGGGACATGAGTGGGTGGGTTTTGCAGCTCAGTTTTGTGACCAGCAGTGAGTCAGCAGGCTGCTCTGAGCAGCATGATGGACTTTTTACAAGGGCATGTTGTGATAGGACAAGAGGGAATAGCTTTAAACTGAGAGACAGAAAATTTAGATTAGCTATTAGGAAGAAATTCTTCCCTGGGTGGCTGATGAGACCCTGGCACAAGTTGCCAGAGCAGCTGTCACTGCCCCATCCCTGGATGTCCCACGATCAGGCTGGACAGGGCTTAGAACAACGTGGATAGTGGAAGGTGAACGTAGGCAGTGGAATGGGATGACCTTTAAGGTCCTTCCAACCCAAACCTCTTTGGGATTCTGTGATTGCTAAAAGAAAGAAACTCGAGCTAACCTGTGACATGGCTCCTGGTTGGAATAACAGTGGCTGGAGCATTTTCAGCTTGGATGAGCACTGGGGTTTTGAAATGAACACTACCAGGCTGCTCACCTTGGTACCAGGAGAGTTTTGTCCACTCCCATTGAGGACAGCCTACAAGTGGGAATGTCCTGCATCCGGGACCAGACACCATCCCAGAGCTGGAAAAGTCCTGGAGACAACAGTGTGGCAAGAACCAGAAAGGGCAGATCTGGAAGCTGGTGAACAGAAGGCAGAAGGGCAAAGTTAGAACAGCTCTGTGAATGCTGGGACATGCCTGCAGGCAGCAAGAGCCACTGTGTCCCCAACACAGATGGAGCGCGTGGCTCGGAGCTGCAGCAACCGCGCGGGTGGGAGGAGAGTTGGCCCTGCCAGGGAAAGGGGAGCAGGCATCAGGCACTACCGAGTAACAGCAGCTCCCTCAAAGAAAGGAAAGCCCTGGAAGTACAGCAACAGCACGGCAAACAGCCACGGCCAGCACAGAGGCTGAACACAGAGAGGAGTGCTGATGTCTCTGCCTGCCCTGGTTAGGATGTTAGCGATGCACTGCTCAGGGCTGTTGGCCCCACCACGTCCAGCACACGCCTCGTGGTGTCTGGCACTGTGACAACAAACCAGCACTGCAGTGGGGCTGCCATCCCGCTGGATGTCTGAATACTCATGGAACCTGCATGGTCAGATGGACATCACCAGGACAAGAGGGACAGAGGGACAGAGGCACGGAGAGGCAGAGGGACACAGGGACAGAGGGACAGAGGGACAGAGGGACAGAGGCACGGAGCGGCAGAGGGACAGAGGGACAGAGGGACAGAGACCCAGGACAGAAGGACCCCATTACTTGATACCTCCAGAGCTGGGTCCAAATCATATTAAGCCAGAGCTGGTGGGACCTGTGAGAAGTGGAATAGGTGAGAAACTGCCTCTTTGTTTCATCATAAAAGGAGGAGCGGTCGTAACAGTGCTCTCACTGGGCTATTGCAGTGGGTACAGAGCTGTCAAATGGTCACCTGAACCACAGGAAACCTCCCTGGCTCTGCACAGAACAGAATGCACACCCTGGATAAGTGGCATAACTTTGAGTCAGATATTCCTCCCTCAGGAACCTGGGGAGATAAACTGTCCACCTTGAGTTGTCCTGCTCCAACCTTTCTTGGCACTAGGATTGCACTAGAGTCCACACTTAAAAGTCTTTTGGGTTTGGTCCATTTTTTCTCTAGCTGAAGAATGGAAGCAGCATTCTTGAGTTCAGGGTTTGCTTGAACTGGAGAGGGACATTTTCAGGGGCATGTAGTAACAGGACAAGAAGAAATGGCCTCAAGGTGAACAAGAATAGATTTAGATTGGATATTAGGAAGAAATTCTTCCCTGTGAGGCTGGGGAGGCCCTGGCACAGGCTGCCCAGAGAAGCTGTGGCTGCCCCTGGGCCCCTGTAAACGTACAAGGCCAGGTTGGACACGGCTTTGAACAACCTGGTCTAGTGGAAGGTGTCCCTGCCCATGGCACAGGGTGGAACTGGGTGGGCTTTTAGGTCCCTTCCAATCCAAAACATTGTAAGCTTCTATGATAGTTGTCTGTTTCAGTTAGAGAAAAACAACTAAAGCCATGGATTCAATCCTCAGGGGAAAAATTGAAAAGATCTGTCAAAAATTTGCCATCATAGAATCACAGAGAAAGGGGAGGTTGGGCAGAAACTCTGAAAATCACCTAGTCCACCACAACCCAGCTCAATTCACTGTTGTACCTTTTTTTTCCCAACTTCACTAAGCCCTCAGAGATGGCACACTGGTGGAGCTGGTCACATCTCAGGGTGTAATAGCACAGAGGCACAGCAGGACACACAGCTAGCATCCTTCTCTGGGTGACATCAACATCAGCAGTGCCCATCAGATGTTTCACTCTTTTTGAGGGCTTGATTTAACAGTTGGAGCTTCCTAGAGCTCCCCTAGGTAAGAGGGGCCTGGAGCAAGTCCTGCCAGCCAATCCCTAAATTAATCACAACCTGGACAACACCATGGGCTTTGCAGCAGTGTAACCAGGTTTAGCCCTCCAACAGTGATAGCCACAATATTTACTTAAAATTTGAGGGGATACAGTGCTCCAAAGAGATTTCTTTCCCCCTCAGGCTGCTGCAGAACTGTTCATGTGGATGGCAGAGTGACGCAATTCGTCACACACACACAAACACACACTTACACTTTGATCAGAAGGCATGAACTAAAAACTCTTACTTTATTTGAAAGTCTGACTCCATATATAGTATATCTACAAAGGCCAGGGATTGGGGGAGAAGGTTGACACCTCACCCCATCCCATTGGTCAAGACAACTGTCCATCAGCTGTCCATAGCTCTAAGACAAAGAATGTAAACTGCTTTGAAACTATACAATAATATTGGCTGTGTTTACAGGCCAGAGCATGAGAAAGAACTCAAAACATGAAACTGTGAAACAGAAGAGAAGGCTGAAAAAATCAGGGCGACAGCAGAGGATTTTCACCTTTAGTGCATGAGTCCAGTCACCTCTGAAGAGGGCACCCTGAGTGAGCTGAACCAGCATGGCAAATCCCATTTCCTCATCGATTTTTCTTGAAGGATGCTCTGGAGGTAGCTGGGTGTATGTATTTGTGTGAGCAAGGGATATTAGAGACTCATGCAGTGAGATTATAACCAACACTAAAGGTTGTTCTCTCCTAAACCCCTCTTTTAAGGCGTTAACGACTTTAAAAAAACCAAAGTCTTTGTGCTGGAGATGTCTCAAGCTTCATCACAGATGAAAGGGTTTTTTGGGGAAACCTGAGCCAAAATCTGTGGCTGTGTTCTGCCTGAACACAGGCAGAGCCTGCGCCTGTATTTAAAAAAAAAAAAA
>WBMY01006402.1:105743-144718 GCA_013397315.1 Donacobius atricapilla | reverse complement strand
AAAAAAAAAAAAAAAAAAAAAAAAGAGGCGGGGGAAGCACTCCCTGGTAATACTGTTTGTCATAATCCTCTTCTTCCATCATCCTGCCCAGCAACAGCCACTTGGGTCTGCCCCTGCTCCTCCTTGGAGAACAGGCTTGTGTCTGCAGCCTCCTTTCCCAGTGGAGCCACCCAGTCCCTGACCCCCCTGTGCCTGCGTGTGGATGTGTGGATGCCGCCGCAGACCATCCCCTGTGCGGGCAGCCGGGAAAGTCCAGCCCCTGCCTGCCCTCCCTGCTGCCCCCAGGGCAGAGTGACCGCGCTGGGCCCCGCTGCCAGCGCCAGCAGGGCCATCAGCAGCGCCCGGACAGGGCAGGGAGCAAAGGCTCAGCGGACAGGACTCACGGGGGCTGTGATTCCGAGGGGAAACTTCATCCACCCTATCCGGCACACACAGTAAAGGGCATGGAGTGAAACAGAAGAGAAGGCTGCACTGAAGTCAGGGAAGGACACGGCACGGTGGGCACGGCCAGAAGGAAATGGAGCAGCCCCTCAGTGAGCAGAGACCGGCCCTGAACACACAAGAGCAGAGGGTGGGGACAGCTCCCCTCGGGGCAGGGACACAGACTGCGCCAGCCCTCATCACTACCCCAAATTAAACAGCTTCTGCAGGTGACACTGCCAAAGGCTTGTTCAGAACTCCAGCTGTGTGCTTCCCTCCAGGGCACTGCCATCAGTGCCGGGGCGCAGGGCCAGCAGGGGTACTCTGAGAATCAGAGATCACTGGAGATGCCGGTGTCTGAACCCTCAGGGCCCAGTCAGTGTCCCCAGGGGATGAGAAGATCCTACAAGCCCTGCTGAAGCCTGTCACCAGCTTGGGGCTCCATTCATCCCCCTGACCTGCAGCCACTGATCCCAGCTACTTCTGGATTCTTTTTGCTTCCCACTATGGCAGACAGGAATTTCCATGTTTAAACCAACACCAGTTAGCCCCCCTCAAATTACAGGTCTGAGTAAACCCCCAGCCCAGGGGAAGGGATGGTTCCCAACAGGAGACCTCCCCCTGCAAGTTCCTGGCCTGAGCACAGCCCCAGGGATGAGCTTGTGACACAGAGAAAGGAAATGGTGTTGGACGGCTCTGGCAGGATGAGCTGCGTGCTCGCTGGGGGAGAGGGGAGCGCAGTTCCCCTGCCGGTGTCACAGGGCTTTGGACGGGGAGAGCAGCCGGGCAGGCTCGGGGAGAGGAGCGCAGCGTGCGGGGCTGTCCCAGGACTGCATCCCGCATCCCTCCGTGGGGACGGCCCCGGCTCACACGCGGAGGAGTGCAGGGACCGGAGCACCCCGTCGCTTCCCAGAGCTGCTCCAATATGCTCAAAATAATCTCTGGAGCATCTGCAATTCTTTGCCAAGTGCTGAATCATCTTCCTGCAATGTTTGCATTAGGGATGCAGGAGCGGTAGAGCCCTTTGCAGAGAGCCGGGGAGGCGGGGACAGGCACCGCCGCCCAGCAAGGAGAGGAGCAGCCAGAATGTGCTCCCTGTGCTACCGGCTCTGCTGGCCCTCCTAAGAGCCAACACTCGGCAAACACCTGGGCACATCCCAGGCTGAGAGTCTGGACACATGGCAAGGCTCAGGGTTTGGTTTCATCACCATAAAATGCGTCACTGTGAACCCCCAAAGCAAGTCCAGCCTGCCTTCATCCTCCACTAGAGCTGTAGGGAGACCCAACCTCACAAGTGCAAAGCTGAAATCCCAAATCCAATCCCCTACCAAGGGTTCCCATCAGTTGCGTCAGCTCCTGGCCAGCTGTAACACCAATGATCTGAGCCAGCTCATCAGAGGAACAGCAATGCCTCGCCTTTAATACAGAAAAGTCCTCTGAGCCACAGAGAAATGGATGAGTAAAAGGGGTGTATTTATTTAGACTTTGACAGAAACTTTGATAAAATCCTACACTGGGGGATTTGAAATCTTTCAGCATATCCTGGTTACACACAAGGACACAAGAACTTGTGTGTGTTTAATAGATCTACTGAGATGTGGCAGATAGCAAAGGATTATCTGGGTTAGTCAGTGTGAGAGGCTGGAGGGAGCTGTGGAGGGAATTCTCTGCTCACAGAGACCGACCGTGTGGTGAGGGGAACGCAGTGTGGATAAATGGGAGTTCACACTGACCATGGGGATCACCTGACCTGCTCCCGAGTACCACCAAATTCACCATCATCTATAACCCTGCTGGACAAAGCCCCATATTACTGCGGTGTCTACAGGCAGCTCAATAATAACAGCTTTACACGCTCAGAGACAAAAGAAACAACTCCAGGTCTGAAGTGCAATGCAGTAAACCAAGGTGATGTTAGTATGGCATTAAGGATCAACTGATCGGGCAGCTCTGCTCTGAGCTGGAAAAAATAAAAAGAATACAAGCTGGATAAAGGGAACAACTCCCACACTTGTAATTGCCAAGGGGTCCTTCCAGCCATCCCACCCATCTTCTACCCAGCACAGAGCTCTCCTTGTGACTCCTGCAGAAGGCCAGAATGGGAACTATCTGCCTGCAGCTGTAGATGTTCCAGATGTGCCTCCACACGTCTCTACAGAGAGCAGAGCATGGGCAGACACACACTGAGAGGTGCCACCTCCGCAGCAGGAGCTTTGGGAAGAAGGTGTGGGTGATGGCAGACCAGGGGAAGGTGGGTTGAGGGCTGGGGTGAGCTGGTGGGGGGACCTAGTCCAGGTGAAGGACATTAAAGTGGAGGGACAAGAGTGGCTGGGAAGGGCCGGAGTTTAACTCTTCCCTACCAAAGCAGTGGCCAGAAGGGCAAGGTCATCAAGTAGGTGACATATGGCCTTGGCCTTCTTGGGCAGAGAAAGCCAGATTCACATGTCAGGGAAAGACATCATCACACCCATCAGCAGGTTCAGCACAGCTGCTGGGGCATGGATTATCTCCCCAGGCATCCTGAAACCTGAGGCCGGGCTCTGCTTACCTTCTTTCAGCCAAGAGGAGGAGGGCAAACTTCATCTCCAGCAGGAAGCCTCCAGTGGGTGGAAAATCTATGAGCTGAGACAATTTTGCAGTCCCAAACGAGATCTAATCTATCCAGACAGAGTCATTTGTTGGCAGCTCCTTTGTGCTGCTAGTGACGATGCGCACACCAGACCCATCCTGGTCAGCCCTCCCCATCAGCAGGAGGCTCTGGGGCCAGCAGGAAAGGGTCTGAGAGAAGAGAGAAGAGTTTTCCATATGCTGCAGGGCTCTAAACATCCCTAATCCATGAGATGAAGGAACATAGGCCACCAAAGCTGACCCTGAGCTCCCAGGGAGCAAGACACGGACTGACTACTCCCGTTAGAAGTGGAAAAGTCACTGTCTGGACTGCCCGCAATGCTGGGTATCCCCAGGGTGTCCAAGACAATGGAAATAAGGCCAATCTAAGCATTTGCACTCTGCACAGATGGGCCCTGACTGGTGTTGATGCTCTTCAGCACTTGCCAGAGAGCAGAGATGGCCGTGAGCACCAGCACAGGGGCAAAGGCTGCCACCAGTTCCCTCCTCAGCCATGCCAGGCAGCGCGAGCTCCTTCCCTCTCTACTCGATGGCAGATTTCCCACCTCTTGACTCGTGCTGGTAGTTGTTTCCTGCACAGCCTCCAGTTTGTCATTTACATGTCACATGCTGCTGGGGGTGAGCAGCTGTCGGCAATGACAGTGTCACTGCAGCAAGGCTCAGAGCAGGGGCGGCAGGGAGTGCCTTCTGACCTGCCAAAAGCAGCTCCCCAAACATCGCTCAGGACTCTGCACACCTCCAGCTCTGAGCAGCAGCCCTCAGGATGCGGTCACACACCCTGAGCAGCTCCCTCCTGTCCCCATGCAGCCAGCATTGCTTCTTCCCAGGCACACGGCCTGACATTCAGCAGTGCTGAGCTGCTCAACGTGCCCATGAGCTGGGCAGCTCAGATCCTGCTGCCGCTCACTGCTCCTTCAGCCTCTCCCTCAGCAAGGGCTTTCTGTTTCCCTGCGAGTCACAGAAACCAGTGCCAGGGCCCGACCCATTGGTGTGTCCCAGCCCCACTCCCATGGTCGATGAGAGCTCTGTACCACAACTCGCAGAGCATCCCTGTGTCTGCTATTACACGGACTAAGAACCACTCTTCAGCAGGTTTGCTTAACACCATTAGAAGTCTGGGTAGATTTCCTGCTTTGAGCAATCATAAATGGTGCAGGGAAAGAAAAGCGAGAGCTTCTGCTTCCAATAAAAGGAATTAACACAGGAAATGAGGAATTGTGGTGACTTACGGAAGGGGGCCCCAAGTGGCTGATGGTACTGGGGGCTCAGGCACATAAATTGAAGTGGGAAAGGCAGCCGAGTGCCCATCAGCCAGCCTGCTCCTCCCCAGGACAGAAGGTTGCTGAGCCCATATCCTGGGGACATGCCTCAGATCTCACTGTCTAGAGTAAACCACCAAAACTTGGGAAAGCCCCTCTGGCTGCTGAAGCAATTCATGTCTGTGCTGTGAAAGGGCACTCAGGATTGCTGAGCTGGGTGGAGGCCACTGGAGACATCAATTCCCCTTTCCAGGGCCCAGATTCACTTGGGACATGCTGGCAGCCTGCCAGATCAATAATAAAATTTGCCAAGACATCAGCATCAGCTGGGGCTGCCAGGTCTTGTCCAAATCATAGGGAGGATTTTCAGACCACTGGTATCCATTCTCCTCCTGCTGTCCCCCACAAGAGGTTTCGAGGAACATCCAAACTGCCTCTGTGCTCCCACCACTGCCATCCCTCACTTCTGGGCAAGCGGCAGATCTTTGCACCTGATTACAGACAGGTCGGATTTAAAAAGAATAAAAACCTTAACCCCAAAACGAAGCCTAGAGCAGTGAATTTGCATATACTGTATTAAAATAACATCTGGGGGCTGTAAAATGACAGTTTGCATGGGAAATGTCAAGTGAGGGCTGCTTAGGGCTACTATTGTGCCCAGGGCACTCTGCCTTCTTCCAAAGGATCCCACAGCAACAGGACAGACCCCGGGTCAAAAATGGGTGTTGTGCACAAAACAGACATTTCATAATGGTCACAGGCTTAGTCCTGCACCCTAAATGCAAGGAGATTGTGCTGGTTTTGGCTGGGGTGGAGTTAACTGTCCTCATGGTGGCTGGTGTGGGGCTGTGTGTTGAATTTGTGCTGAACACAGGGTTGATAATACAGAGATGTTTTTGTTATTGCTGAGTGGGGCTTACACAGGGCCAAGGCCTTTTCTGCTTTTCTTAAGGCCATGCTGGGGAAGAAGCTGGGGGTGCACGGGAGGCTGGGAGGAGGCACAGCCAGGACAGGTGACTCAAACTGACCAAAGGGATGTCCCAGACCACATGACATCATGCCCAATGTATAAAGCTGGAGGGAAGAAGGAGGAAGGGGGGGACATTTGGAGTGATGGTGCTTGTCTTCCCGAGCTGCTGTTTTATGGGATGGGGCCCTGCTCTCCTGGAGATGTTGGATACCTACCTGCCCAGGGGAAGCAGGGAATTAATTCTTTGTTTTCCTTTGCCTGTGTGTGTGGCATTTGGTTTCCCTGTTGACCTGTCTCTATCTCAATCCACGAGTTCTCCAGTTTTTACCCTTCCAATCTGTCTCTGATGCCACTGGTCGGGGAGGGAGTGAGCGGCTGCAAGGGGTTTGGCTTCTGGCTGGGGTTAAAGCAGGACAAAGATGCATAAATCATAGAATCATAGGATGGTTTGTGTTGGAAAGGACCTTAAACCTGCCACAGGCAGGGACACTTTCCACTGTCCCAGGCTGCTCCAAGTCCCATCCAACCTGGCCTTGGACACTTCCAGGGATGGGGCAGCCACAGCTTCTCTGGCCAGCCTGCGTCAGGGCCTCCCCACCCTCACAGGGAAGAATTCCTTCCTAGTATCCATTCTAAATCTACTTTCTTTCAGCTTAAAGCCATTCCCCTTTGTCCTGTCACTCCACCATTACCTGATCTAACATCCTCCATGGGATGCCACTTCCCAGTGTGTTACAGGCACTCTGCCATTTCCCCAAAAGCACCTGGCAGCTGCAACAGGAGGATGCAGTGAAGGGCAGGATGGTCTCATGGTCCAGCCTGGCCTTACAGCAGCTTCTCTGCTTCCTTAGAGGGCAGCACCAAGGTCAAGAGGGGCACAGGACCCCACCCCAAAACCCAGTGCTGAGTCACTCAGCACCCAGGACAAGAATGAAAAAAATCATGTTTTCAGAAATGAAGGATTTTTCCTTCCAGAGAATTGCTTTAAATGAAACTCCACAGCTACATCTCTCCTTCTCTATACTTTATTTTTACAGAGAGAAAAAAAAATTTGCAGCATAACAAGAAATCACCTGCAATCAGTATCTCCAGTGTGGTACACTCCAGACCAGGACATGTCCTGGGAAATTCATCTCCCTCCTGGGTAAAACATAGGTATTGCTAAAGCTGCAATTTGCTCTGCTGTGCATATCTCATCCATCAAGAAGGAACTGGAATGGGGGGGATGTGAGTTATTATCTCCTCGTAATGATATGAGAGATGCTCACTGGGCTCTGTAAAGCTGCAGAGCTCTTGCTGGGTGTGTGCTGCTGGCAGGACTCTGCTGAGCCCACAACCACACAGGATCCTGCTAGGGATCTTGCTAATTATTTTATTATTTTTAAATAATAAGAAAGGCAGGAGAGATGGCCCCAAACAGGAGAGGTGAGCCTGAACCACCCCTGATGTAACACCTACACTGTCCTCTTTCAGCTGTGACAACGCTCCAGCCACAAGGACCAAAAGGGTCACAGCCAACAGGCCCCATGCTCATGTTCTGCCCTGTTGGAGCTGCCTCTGCTCTAAGGCAACTAATAAGGCAACTTCTCCTCAAGCCCTGCTGAACCTTTTTCCTCCCTCCACAGTTTTTCAGGAACAAAGAGAGATCAGGTTCTCCATACTGGTCCCTGCAGATGTTGGCTCACACATGAAGGCCATGAAGAATTGTCTGGACAATCCGTTTCCCACACCAGAGCACTCCCACAGCTTGTGCAGGATTTCCACAGCTCCCAGCGCTCACAAAGTCAGAAAATGGGGAACAGCTTCCAAATTTACCAGCCTGTGGGACAAAATCCACTGCTTTCCTCCCAACACATCTGTTCTGAAAGCACCAAGCATAGTTGCTTGTTCTGTCACTATCCTCATTGCTCATCCAAAGTGCCACGCAGAGTGTCCAGGCAGGCACGAGATGGGCGCCAGCAGTTCCCCCTCTGGCCCTTCTCCTCCTGGCCAAGGGGCATCCCAGGTTTTTCACCTCTTCACCTCAGTAACAGCTGCATTTCACTCTCTCCACAAGTGGCCAAGGCCCAGTTTCAGGCTCTTTAAGCAGTGATATTCAGGGTTTGGAGGTGACCTATCCGGGGCTTAGAATTCTCTTTCAGCCTGGCAGTGGCTTAAGGCTTCTCCACAGCTGGCAGCCCAGGAGCTGGGGAAGGCCTGGGAAGACTCGGAGGAGCTTCCACAAAGGTGCTGAGGCACCTGGGCACTAGCACTAATCCTCAAGGCCTTGAGCACCATCTCCTGGTCATTCATAGATTTAGAGGCAACTTAACCTCGTTGCTTCCTCATGTCACCAACCCCGCAGAGTTTGAGGGGACAAACGGTAGGTGGGAGCCCTTCAAGACGTGCAACACTTCAGCAGGGTCACTCATACACGTACTGCCACGCAGGCAAAATGCCAGGAGCTCCCCCTGCCCCTCTCCTGAGAGCTCTGGTGCTCTCTTCTTCCTTCCAAGTTTTTACGGGAACAAACTCTCACGCTGGCACAGCCACATTGGCACGCTCCTGTGCCACCATCTCAGCCTGGTGGCACTGAGCAGCCGGCACAAGATGCTTCTGGAAAGCTCCAATCTGTTCCCCTCCCGTGCTGCCGTGGCTCTGGGCAGCAGGATACAGCAGGCACTGCTCCCGGCGTGTTCCTGGGCTCCGGGATGCAGCGGGATCACTGCTCTGTGTGTAAACACCGCAGCGGCAGAGTTCAGCCTTTTGGCAGGAGGAAAGGGAAGATAAATGCTACCCGTCCCCTCAGAGCCACAGGAGCCCTGCATCTCTCTAATTGCACTTCCTAATGGATTCGTTAATTATCAGATTATATTTTAGGAAGCTGCAGATAAAAAAGCTTTATGAAATTTAGTCTTAAAGGAACTGGTGTGCACAATGAAGCTGTTGCATCATGCCAGTACCAGAGAAGCAAACTTTACAGAAGGTACTGAGTGCATTTTACAAGGCAAGGCCCCGTGTGCCAGGGGAAGGCTCACACGCAGTCATGGCAGCTCTCCCACACTCCAACACCTTCAATAGTCCCACACCACAAGGGACACCGGCACACAGGCACAGCTCCTTCCCTTTTTCCAGCATGACTGGTGAATTAGAGGGTGGTGGCAGATCTCAGGGCTGTTTGCTCACAGAGAGGATGGATATGCCCAGACCTGCCTGGGACCCTCCTTCCTAACAGAGCCACAGCAAAAATATGGATGGGATCAGACCTGTGCAGTCCAAGCTGCCATGCAAACAGTGCTGAGGTCATTCAGCACAACTCCCAGGAAGTTTCTCCTGGAGAAGAGAGACCCAAAGCTCTTCAGCTCTGTGCTGGAGGAGTTCTCCAGCTGCACAATAATACAGTGAGAGCAGAAGGAACAAAGCAGCCCTTACACCTTGCAGAAGAAGATAGCTGTAAGCACATCAGTGATTCAGCCATAAAAATGTCCAACCTAAATTCTCAGGACAGCTTTTTTGGGTTCCCCATATCCATAAGCCCCAGCTCTGTCCTGTACCAGTCCTCTGCTTGCTGTTCATAGCAGTGGAGGATCACACCTCATTTCCGTCTTTTCCTCTGCTGCTTTATTTCTCACGTGTTGGGGGAGACAAGTGTTCTACCAGCAGCTGACTGTATGAAGACTTCCCAGGCAGTGAATGTCTGTGAACCTCTCCTGTCCATGGTCATGCTGTGCTTACTGCATGCCTGAGATTGTTTTTCCAAAGCAGCCCCAAATCTCCCAGGTGGAGCAGCACTCTGAGCTCCTGAACAAGCCTAGTGGATACCAGGTGCCAGGCACAGGCACCCTCCCCTGTCCCTCACTTGATTTCTTCAGAAATCAGAGTGACTGCCATCAAACAAGTTCTCCACAGTCATTGTCACCAGCTCAGAGCCACTTTGGCTCACTTGGGATTTGGGCAATGTCACAGAAGAGATTATGTGCTCTGCTGCCCCTTGCCCCGATGTCTGAGTCACCTGTGTGGAAAGAAGATGACCCAAGAGTCAGACATGTACAGCACCACTTTCCCCTGGATCCCTTTGCTGCTCACACCCCTCCCAGCCCCAGCTCAGGTAATAACATTCAGCTTCACACCACAGGTCTGCAATTACAGCAGGCATAAGACTAATAGGAAACACCAAACCACACACACCAGTGATGCAAAAGAAGACAGGAGAGTAATTTAAATATTTCTCTCCACAAATTGCTATAATTTAGCTCCACAAGCAGTCATAGACAGTAAACACTGTGATTATCCACTGGAGGAATGCCTTCCCAGGGAATCTTGCACACTGGGCTCCCTCATCCAAGGAACTCTTCCTGACTGATGGATGAGATATTGAAGAGGAAGAGGCTGGGTTCAAACCTAGCACTGGGCCTCCAACAAAACAGCTGCAGTGTGGCAGGATGTCATAGAGATGTTAACAACCCCTGGGTAACCAGGTACCTCCACACGCACTGCCAATCCTCCTCCTCAGCTCCTTGAAGTGATGACTGAGCTGCTTCCCCTCCAGCAAACCCACTTCATGCCAGCAGAGAAATCCCAGGGCATTGTGGGCTGGGGGTCTGCATCATGGACCCCTCCAAAAATGGGACATCAGGGAGCAGAAGGGACAACAGGGCCCACAGGATGGAATGGGGAAGAATAAGAGGGTGGGAGAGGAGGATGGATGAACAAAGCAGCGGCTGTGACACAGAGCAGTGGCTTGGTGAAGGCCGCCTTGGGATGCTCAGTGCTGAGGTGCCCCTCCAGCTTGCCCTGGGAGGGGAAGAGCTCCCCACAGAGCTCAGAGATGAAGGTGCTCTCTGTCTGTGGGAAGTGCTGCTGGTGACACGGCTCTGCAGGGCCCCCAGGGAGCACAGGGCCATGGAGCAGAACAGGCAGCAGAACAGTTGGGAACCCGTGGGAGAAGCACTGTCTGAGTCTGGCCTGGGACAGCCAGGGTGAAGGGTTTGTCACAGCAGCTGCACTGCAGGGAGGAGAACTCAGAGGAGCAGTGATTCTGAGCTGCAAAGATGTCAGGGTGGTGGGTCCTGTTGTGATACCATAACCCTGATAATTGCTGCAATGACAAGAATCAAATCATGGTTACCATCCAAAGCTGTTGGCTTTAAACCAAAAGAGAGCAGGTTTAGACAGGATATTGGGAAGGAATTCTCCTCTGGGAGGGTGGCAAGGGCCTGGCCCAGGCCGCCCAGAGAAGCTGTGGCTGCCCCATCCCTGGCAGTGTCCAAGACCAGGCTGGATGGGGCTTGGAGCAGCCTGGGACAGTGGAAGGTGTCCCTGCCCATGACAGGGGGTGGAACAAGATGAGCTTTAAGGTCCCTTCCAACCCAACATACGCTGACATTCTATTATTCTGTTCCAGGGACAGTATGACAGCCAGAAACTATGTGGAAAGCAACAGAACAGGGGAGCTGTCCTCAGCAGGTACAAGACCTGCGTGTCCTCCCACTGGACAAGCACTAACACCTCACTCTGTTTCTCCACTGTCCCTGATGAGCTGAACACAGCTCAATCCATGATCCTTGTCTCATTCACTGCAGGTCTCCTTTTGGTGTGAATTCTTGTTCCCTTGTAGCAATGTGCTCCCACACACATTCCCTCCAAGGCATGCCATTTGCAACATGACTATTTTTATTCCTGCACTTCCTGGCAGCTGGAAACTTGAGTGTATGAGATTCCTGAGGGTGCTGTTGGGCAGATATATAGCACTTTGCAGCCAAAGCCCATCTCTCCCCATGGCCCTGTCCTTTTCCCTATGGACTCTGCCTCTGTACAATTTTTCCCTCTGCCAACCCCAAACTGCTGCATGTGGCTGCACCGTGGTGCAGGAGTGGGCAACGGCAATGTTGGCATATGAGATCAACTCCTGGGTGCACCAGCTCACCTGGTAAGCCTTGCTACACATTTCACAGGTAAAGGGCTTTCCCACAACATGGGTCACCACGTGGCACTCCAGGAGCAATGGGGCACTGAAGATTTTGGAGCAGGTAGGGCCAGGGTGGTATTCCTGGGAATGGGCTTCACGGACATGCTCGTGGTGTTCCTGCAGGGTGGCAAAGATCATCTGGCACTTCTTGCAGCCATAGGGATCTTCAGTGTCTGCTGCCCAGAAACATAGAAAAAAACAGAGAGGGCTAAGAAATCAAGGGAAAAGAAGAGAAGACTTAAGAGGGAAATTCACTAGAGGGAGGGGAAAAAAAGGGAAAGAAGTGAAAACCAAAACTGGAGTTTGGGCTTTACATATAGGTGTTTCTGCTCCTGCTCATTGACTACTTCCCACGGTGGGCTCCCAGCAGCTTGTTTGCTGGAAGCCATCCAGCCATTGGTTCTGGGATAACCCTACTCATAGCATCAAACCACTAAAATCTCACTTTTCTTGGGAGGAAAAATGCCCCCACGAGACCCCCAGCAGACAGCAGTAACACCTTGGCAGCAGCTGCCATGACTCTGCAGAAGCCGTGCCCCCACGGGCTGGGCCGCCCACGCTGGGGAGGCAGCTGCCCA
Organism: Donacobius atricapilla; assembly: GCA_013397315.1. Lineage (NCBI taxonomy): Eukaryota > Metazoa > Chordata > Aves > Passeriformes > Mimidae > Donacobius > Donacobius atricapilla. The sequence goes on along the minus strand of WBMY01006402.1, from coordinate 132,916 downwards.
CCCTCACTGTAGAAGGTCTGGAGGTGGATGGAGAGCCCATTGGTCTGGTGAAAGCCTCTCCCACACTCCTGGCAGATGCAGAGGCTGTCCCCAGTGTGGGCACAGACGTGGCGCAACAGCTTGATGGACTGGGTGAACACGGCGTGGCAGTACTGGCAGGAATACATCTTCCCTGCAGGGACACGCCAGTGAGAGCCCAAAACCAGGCACAGCAGCTCTGTCTGGACTATACCTGACTTCAGAGGGAGACGGAAGGGACTGTGAACAGGGTAGCTGTTTCCTAGAGTACTTGTAGCCCTGCTGCAGCCTGCTGCAGGTCCACCAGGCCATCAGTGACACCGAGGTCCTCCTGTGTCACGGTAGGACACGAGATAGATTGACTCCATAGAGTTGTCAGAAGAGAAAGAAGGCTTTATTTACAATCCCAACAGGTTCTTTTAGAACATGCTGTGTAAAAAGGTCTATTATTGCTCCATGGCACTGACACTGCTCTGCATTGGTTAAGAAATAGGAAACAACCCCTGGGACAGTTGTTCTGGCAAAGGGAACACTGTTTGCTGAACCTGTGCTGAGACATGGAGAGATGTTTTGAAGAGAGAAAACTGTTGACAGCTTTCCCTTGGGAAATGAGTTAGCAATAGTTGGCAAGCTAAAAATCAGACTCAGAAAATGTTGAGCCCCCACTCCAGTGTCCTCCAGCTACAACACTGTGAGCTGGCCCAGGAAGGGCAAAGAGATTTGGCTCCTCGCACACATCCTGTTAAGGCATCCAGGAACTGAAAGAGCTTGATTATTTTTGGAGACTTTTAAATTTGCCAGTAGCCCCACTTTTCCTTGATGAGCTATGTGAAAAACCAATTAGGGAAGAACTAATCAGAAAGTGGTTGTGCTCAGTGGGGCAGGAAAAATGAGCTGAACTGTGTTTCTCACACATGGTACTCACAGGGCTGCAGGGAGGAAGAGGATAAGATTTCAGACTATTTTTTTATGTTGTCCGAACTTCTATCTAAACACCCCTGCTCCCAGAAACCCTGCCTGAGGCATGAGCAAACTCTCTTCCACAGATGTCACACGCCACAGGGAGCCTCTTCTTCTTCTTGGCCATCCCCACCATCCCATGGACCTCCAGCTGGTGCTTTTCCAGCTCCTTTTTTGTCAATTTGACCTTGCCACACTCTTTACACCGGATCTGCTTTCCTCTGGCCATCTGACAGAATTTCATGTGGCAGTAGAAGTGAAAGACAGTCACAGGCTTTGCAGACAGAACTCTTCTTGAAAGAAGCTTTGTCTTGGGATTCCTTTGCTTATTTGGCACTGGCACCTCCTGCCTTGTCCATATCTTTGTCCAGAACTTCAAACTGGGATTCATTGTTCACCTTCCACCTCCTGATCCCAGGTTTCTGCCCTCTTTTCTCAGTCAAGAGACCCATGGAAATAGCAATTACTGTTTTGGTGGTGACCAGTAGGACTGAGTGCCTGCCCCTCAGGCTCTCATGTCCCGAATGCTCCTACAGAGTTTTCCCTGCTCTGATGCTGCAGACACACATCAGACATGCTGTCCCATCACAATGGTGACACACAGCTCTAGACAGAAGTGGTTCTGGCCATGCATGGTTAGAAACATAAAGAGTGATCCTTGAATTTCTCTACCACACATGCAAGGGTCTGCATGAGATGCCAAGAGACAGGGCCAGATTTTCCTAAAAGCTTGTTTCTTGAACTCTTGCTCCCAAGCATTTGCCTCTTGCTCAGACACATGAAGTTACAGCCATGTTTGCAGACCTGAGCCTCGGGTATGATACTGTCAAAATCTGCCACTGAGAGTGGATATTCAGCCCTTAATTACAAGAAATCTCAGAAACACTTCACAAACACAATCCCTTTGAAAAAGAACAGATAATCTTGCTACGACCCTTTTGAGTTTTCTGCTCAGGGCCCTGAGGTATTTTAAACTGCTCATTACGTTCACTTCTTACAAAGTGTAAATGCCTTCCCAAGTCCCTCTAAAACCAGCATCTCAAAAAGCACAAGCTGGAAAATTCACCCAGGATCTCAGTCTGCTGAAAAGACCCACGGGAAATGTATGTATGGAAGAAATCAAAATACAAACAGATTCATTTGTCTTCTTTGCTATAATGAGAACCCAGGAACTGTGTGGCCGTGGAAACTTGCACAGATTTCTCCTTTTGTCAATGTACAAGAAAACTCAGCCTGTGCTTGGAAAACTTCATCTCTTCCTTCCTCACTATGGGAAGAGCTCAGCACAGTGTCCCCTCGCACAGCACCAGTGCCCCAGACTTCCAATCAACTAAACACCAGATGACATATTCCAATGGACCTGGAAATCTTAAGACACCAAGTGGTGATCCATAATCTGCAAACATATCAAGGGAGAACAGCAGACTGGAAAACTGGTTTCCAGTCCGTCCTGTTCTGCCAAAGTCATTTTGACTTGTGACCTCTAAGATTTCTTTCCACATCCCTTCAACCCTGTCAGTTTTTCTGACCTAAGTGAAGAATGATTTTTCAGTCTACCAGTAGATGGTAACTGGGTTTTTTTTAAACAAGACCATGGAGAAGAAAAGCCTTTTTTATAGAGCTCTTGACACATTTCTGAGATTTGAGAGCAAGACCAATCTTGACAAACATGATCTCCTAAATGACTGTAGAGAGTCCTCGAGAGCAGACAGCTATAAAGGAGGTTATGGAGTTGGCTGGAAGTGCCAAACCCTGCCCTTGCATGCACCAGCTGCCAAGAGTGACAGGGCTCTGACTACAGCAGGGTTCAAAGGAGAAGCCAACAGATTCTATGGTGTACTTCCATCAAAGAAACCAATCCATTACTTGCAGTGCTGAGCATGGTTGGGGATGGATGCAGTTTCTTCCACAGGGATGCTCTGTGGCCTTCCAAGTGCTTCAGTTCACCTAACTTACTTACCAGAAATTTTTGAGAGCTTTTTTTGCAGTAGAGATGCAGAAACTGTTGTTTCCAAGTGGAAGTGCAAACTGAACATACCTTCTCAGAAACATAAGGTCTCCTCAGTTTTAATAGGAAGCTCACACTCCTCAGACATAAGGCTGGCAGTTATCACTCACATCTCATGACAAAAGCCACAAGGTCCAGAAAGTCACCTGCAATATGTGGGCCTGGTAAGCAGTGATGTCAGAGCTGCGCAGACCGGCCTCAAAATTAAGATACGGAAGTTCAGTGCAAAGATCTGTAGAATGCCAGGATAGAAGCTGGTGTCTGGCATTCCTCCTCTGGACACTTCATCCAGAATAGATGTTTTTGCCAAGAAAATAATATTTTTCAGGGCTTTTGTTTTTGATGATGCTTCTTGCTTGATTTTGTCTCAACCTTGGCTTGAAGCCCTGGAAAGCCACTCAGTGGCAGCAGTCTGCTCTCTTTGATAATGCTGCCAGAGAGGCAGCAGCTGCCAGAGCAGCCACGCTGGCTCCCCAGGCCCCTCTGCTACACACACCAAGGTGTCCAGGAGTTCACGCAGGCTGAGCATTCACAGACACATGAACTGTTGGCTCATCTGCTCCAGAGTCATCAGGGCATTAGCCCTGGCACACCCCATGGACACACAGAGTCAGGGGGAGTGGGACAAGTGCCTGCAGCATCAGAAGGTGGCAGAATCGATGGCAGATAAGAAAGAATCACCCTTTCTCTAGAAATCAAAGCCATGACCAGGTGAAAATGCCAGCTGGATTGGTGGCAGCTCTTGGTGGAACTAGGAGAGAGGATCTGAACTGGGAATGAATATTTGATTTGCAGGGTAGGACCTCTCTCAGGAGGCCACTGAGGCAAGGAATAGGAGTGGAGCATGTGCTGTCATCCTCCAAGATGACAACTACAACTACAGCAGTCATCAAGTGTTCTTCAGCTTCATATACATTACCTGCCTCACTCCCATTACAGAATACTAAGGAATAATTAAACCAAGTCGTGCTGGAGGACTGGCCCAACCCCAGAATGGCAGGTAGTAAATCAAGTCCTTAGGAATTGCAGTATTTCCTCCAAGATGGGGATGAAAACTCTGTATCTGCTTGCACACGTGCAGGAGCCTGTTCATCTCTCTCCCTGCAGGAGCCACGCTCCATGCAGCAGAGGTGCCCTGCAGCAGCACCTGGGTGTCTGCCAGGAGCTCCACAAAGTTCTCTCGGTATTGTCACAACAGTTTGGCCCTATAATCCTCTGGGCTCCATTTGCTTGAATTCAGCAAATGGAAAAAGGAAAAGCTCAGCTTGGAGCATCTTCTCAAAGGTAGGGGAGACAGAAAAAGCCCAGGCACCCAGTCCTCCCTGGCTCACTAATGCTCAGGGCCTTATGCGCAGCATACCCAGATTCACCTTCAAGCTGAGGATGAATATGACAAATCAGGACTTCTCCAACGCAGAGACAATATGGAACATCTTCTACCCCCACATGCAAACAGAAATGCATCTTTGGCACCCAAATGTCTCCTGAGTATCAGTGCCAGTCTGAGCCCAGAGGAAGAAAGTGTCAGTGTTCAGCAGATGAATGTGTGGCCTTGTCCATGAAGGCAACACCTCCCACACCTCAAGATGTTTACCAGCCTCTTCTGATACCCTGGAATCACAAAGCCCCCATTACTGACTCTTAACTAGAGTTTCATTGTAAGAGGTCTGTAAGTCAGTGTTTTATCCACTCAATAAAGAAGGAGCTCTGAAATGCCCTGGCTCATGCCCTTATATGACTATCAAACACACCAACATTTTACACCCAGGTGGTCCAAGGTAATCAAGAACTCAGTGGGTTGAGTTGCCCTTGGTGAAAATATTAAAGGCACACAAACCAGACTGGCAATTGCAGAGCAGCTGTAGCACCTTCTTCTCCCTCATACATCAAAAAAATGCAACTTTATCCTCATTCCTTTCTCCTATCTAATTCTAAGCTGGATCCGCTGAGTTTGCCTTGATGAATCAGAAAAATGATGACTCCAGAGTGAAACCCCAACCCCTTAAAGACACCCCAGCATCAGGACATGATAGACTAAGTTAGGAAGAGGAACAGTGTTTATTCAGGATAATGAAGAGACAGGCAAAATGTACTGTGTCCCTAAAGTAATCTAGGATTGTACTTGTCACTTGATTACTTGAGAAATAAAACTGGAAATAGGCAAATACATTAATCTGAAAAGGATTTTTTCCACCACTGCAGTTACTTGCAGTTCAAGAAGATGCACAGTTATATTTCAGTGGGAAAAGCTGAATCCAAAACCTGTAGCTCATCCCAGACCTCCAGGCATGAATTTTGTGCTTCTGTCTTTTAATCATTCTGCTTTGGTACCAACCAAAACAATTCATCATTCTCACAGCACTATCTGGGAGAAAAGTAGGAAGCACAGCTTGGAAAAAAAAGGTAAATTCTCTGGGACCCAGAAAATACACAGTGCTGTGTAAGAAGAGAAAACTCTCTGGGATGGGAAGGAAGCAATGGCAGGCTGGGGGAATATTCAGTAGAAAATTCTGAGCTGCTATGAACAGCTCCCTGAACAAAGACTTCTTGGAGACATGAATCTGATCCCCAGCAAAGCCAAGAGAAATTCACAGATGAAATATTTTCCTTCTTCTCCCATCAGAATGTTTCTGATTTTATGACACAAAATGGAGTTGCTATCAATGCACTCACTACTCTGCCACCGTGCCAAGGTGGTCTTGAGAACCAGTTCATGCCCTGTGCCACAGCGCAGGACATCCTGCTCCCTGTTAGCTGGACAGCATGGGACACCAAAGGTACCACCAGTTAATCCATCAGTTGCCAGCAGACTCAAATCATCCCCTCCCTCTTCATGTTCATCATAAGAAATATTTGTGCTTCTGTTTGTTCAAGCTGCAATTTGAGGAAATTCAGTACTGTGTAATTAAGGAATGCCCCTCCTTGGAATGGGTATTACCACGAGATAATTAACCATGCTGGGAGTCTGGTGTTTCGAGAAAGCAATCGTGCTTAACAAATGACAAAGCCAAGTGCATGTTGGGAATATTTGCTACAGAGGAAATTATCAGCATTATGAGCACAATTTTGCTTTCTATTAAATCCTCATTTACATTTCACTGCATGTTAATTTAGTTTGAAATTTTATGTGACTTCAGGGTCTCTTGATCTGAATTGTTCAGACTGTGCCTAAACTCACCTAAACTTGGAAGGTTGTCCTGCCAGGCAAAAGATGGGGGCTCCTGGGTCCCTGAGCCACCACAGGCAGGCAGCAAACAAAATCCCACCAAAACAAATAAGAGGAGTGGCCTGGCCATCCAATAGAACGATGTGTAATGGAGACACTAAGTGTAGGATTCCCCTTAGCACACTCTGCTGCACACAGGAGACCACGACTCGGTGACCAACACAAGCAGAAATGCTACCTGGATCAAGGAAAGAAACACAGCTCAAATAAATCTTCCCCCCTCATCTCCCTCAATCACCAGGAATTCCAAGTAAGACACTGTCTGTATTTAGCATCAAGACATCTCAAGCTTAGGGGAATTTTTAGATATTTGTTTTCAAAGGCAGTCACTACCATACAGTAAAGTCACCAATGGAAGTTTAGTTCACTCATACCTTTACATCAGAGACATTTGCTGTTGCCACCAAGTTGTCCAGCAGAAGCTGGAGTCCAGGGAGGGATGCTTTCACAGTCCCCAAAAGTTTCCACTTTCAGGGTTTTCTCCTCATCCACCTTCCTGAGAAGATTGTCCACGGCTCCCTCTGAGAGCTGCCTTCACAGCAATCCAAAACTACCTGTAATAAAGAAACAGCCACAAAACAGCTTCCTACAAACTCTTGGATCTGAACAGAGATCAGAAAATCAGAGCAGTGTTGCAATACTGCACTAGATCCCCACCCACTGCTTACACAGTTTAACTGGAAGGGGCTGTAGGGTGGCAGTTACAGGAACATCCAAACAGAGTCAAGGTGTTACAGACATGTCACCTTGAAAACAAACCTGGTGGGTTCTTCCACCAAGTCCTGATCTTGGAAGTGGCTGACAAGCAAAAACTACTTTTCAAAAGAAAACAAAAGTAGACATTAAGAGAATGTTCAAAACAACATTTCATGTCATATTTTTAGCGAGTACTTTTAAAACTGACAGTCTCGTTTCCCTTGTCTCCGCAATTTTTCTGCTTGCCATCAAAAAACTGATGGCCAGGAGAAAATACTCTTATTATTTAAATAAGCACCTGTTACCCAAATTATTATTTCTGTGATGAGGCCACATGAAACACCTCTTGCATGAGCTGCACCCACTGTAGTTTGGAAAAGGTCTAGGGTGACAGTAAAATACCTACAAGGCTCCTGCAAGGGAGAGGCACTTGGCAAATACAGGCTGACCTCCTTTAACCTACACCATGCTCCTGAGCAGAACCTCTGCAGGGCACCAGCCCACTTCCCTGATGACAATATGCACTACACAGTCCTATCAATAAAATTACTAAGATCTGTCCTAAAACTAGTTACATTTTTGGTCCCTTTCCCCTGGTTGATAAGCTGTTCCGCAGCCTCATTCCCCTGCTGATTCTTCTAATTTTCAGCTGAAATTTATTCATGGCCAGTGTATGTCTGTTTGTTCATGTGCCAATATTATTTTTGAGCTTAAAAAGCCTTTAAACTCTCCGAGGTGTTTACCCTATCCTTCCTCTCTGATTTCATTATAAGAGCATGATTATATTCCCTCTCACTCCTCATTTCCCTTGTCTAAATAAGGCAGCTCCTTTATAAAACAGTTTCTACACTCCTCTGGACTTCCCACTGCAGATCTGTCAAGCTCCAATATGAATTCACCTTTTTTGAACCAGACAGGAAGAGAAATTTTGGATGAGGTCTTAACTCTTAGTTCTCATTACTGCACCCAATGCACACCCTTCACTTCATACCACCACATCAGTCAATTCTCACTACTCAGTGAGGGATGTCATTTGAGCTGGGATTTTCCTTCAGCTGCAGGGAATTTCTGTTTCTGTGTTTCTCCTGGATCAGGCTCCAGGCTAAGCCATGAATTTGCAGGTCATCTCCTTTCCTTATTCTTTTTCTTGGTCAGACAATATCTGCCGTGATGCCCAGCAGCCTGATGTGCCACAAGCCTCTCCAAAGCTCTACAGTACATTTGTTTGCCTGTCAGACATTTCAGCCATTCCCTGAATGTCCTAAAGCTCTTCCTCAAGTTACTCATTCACTCACTCAGGTCTGTAACCTCTCATATAAGTTCTTCTCTCTCATTCAGGATGCAAACTTCAGACAGTTCCCCTACCTTTAGCATAAAAGAAACTAATCCAATAGCTCCTCCTGCGCTCTAATGAGCACCTGAACTCCTTAATTAGTTTCTCTCATTTCTTAAGATCTGTCCTTTTATAGCCCAAACTCTGTTAGTCAACCTGCTGATGTATTCTCCCCTTCAATTCACACCAACCTGCCTCTAGATCCCTTAAATCTGAAGTCCTCTTCTGAGAAAACACAAAAAGAGGTACAAGAGCAGCATCCTTCAGGGAGCTCCTGCTGTAACCTACCACTGCTCCCAGGCAGAAGAGATGTCCCTGGCAGTGGGAGATGTAGTGGTGGCATTTTAAGACCTTATTTTGACACCATCGGGTGAAGCAATTAGAAAATATCCCCCATTTGTGCTTGCAGCAGGATTTTTCCATCCCCAGTGTACCCAGTTAAGATTCCTGCAGTGGCCAACAACCTGCTTGCATTATCCCTGATACCTGTCTGAGCTCTGAAACAGCTTGGTTTGAGCATCAAGGTCTGCAAGCACTGGAGTCAAGGGGGAGAGAAACCACACAGCTCAGAATACCCAGGTGCCTTCTAGAAGAGAGCCCGAACAGAAGGAAAGGGCTGATGTTTCTACTACCTACTCTGATTTTCTGGGTTCAGGGCTGTATTGTGGACTGGTCACTCAGAACTCCTCTGCAACCTAAATGGTATGGGGCTCCAGGCAGGAGAAGTTACCCACTCCTCCCCTGTATCCACTTTATTTCTCTTGAGTGATAACCTGTATCCAAGTCCTCCACCCCTTTCCAATTGCAGAAACACCAAAAAGGCCACAGAAGATAAGCACTCAAAAAAGAGAAAGGTTCTTTTACCGGGCAAAAGTTACCCAGAAAAAAACAGAGGTTTACAAAGATGCTTCATGAAACATCATGTACTGGTTTTCCAGCAAAGAAAATCAAACTTGCTCTATTGCACAGCTCAGACCAGGCACAGAAAGAACCCAGTTGCTATGAAAAAAGGCTGGTCCATGAGAAACTCGTGCTTGTCTTGCTGAATAAGGGTGCAGCTAATGAGGCAGTGACAGTGAGAAAAACAAGGAAAGCCTCGTCTTTATGAACCTTTGGAGATCCCATCCCTGCCAGCCCAGAGCTCCAGTACAACACTGGATGAACCAGGTAAGACAAAACCTTCAGAGGTGGCTGCTAATTCCACATTTGCTTTTCCAGTCCTACACCTGAGACATCAGGAATCCCACCTGCACACATGCCATGGGCCCATCATTTTAATCAAGTTAACTTCTGAAATAATTAAACACTTTCCCACTTGTCTGGGGGAGAGGGGATGGAATTAAACAAATAACACACACACCCTCCCCAAGGTCAGTGTACACTTGGCAATTTCTTTCTTGTTTTCTTGTGCCACAGCAGGACAGAGCTCTGCCCACAGCCTCACTGGAGTGCTCCCCAAATATATCTGTAATTTAATGGAAACTGTTGGCTAAAACAAGAGCACGAGGGGATCCCACAGAGAGGAGTAGGATTTGGCATTCGGAGCAGGGTTTGGAGGCTCTGTAGCAAAGGGAGCACACAGTGACTGGTGAGGAGGAAGAGAAACACTGTTGCTCCACCAAAGGAGGCAGGAGCTCAGCAGTAGGTGATGATGCAGTTACAGGCTTATATCCTGTGCCCAAGGAGCAGAATTATGATGGCAGAGTGGTTTGGGTTTATTACTGGGGGGTTGTGTTTGGTTTTTTTCAATGCGAAGGGAGATAAAAAATTGCTGAATTTTAACGACCTAATTCTATGAAGACAAAGAGAAGAGAGCAGGGAAAAGGTGAAGCCTTTAGAAGTAAGGCTGCACTGCAACATGAACAGGCACATATGAAAATCCTAATCTCCCCACTGCCAGTGAAGCTTCAGCTCCACAGGCCTCTGCTGACAGCCACAACACCCCCCGAAGATGCCAAGTTATCTTCTGTACTCCTACCTGCTCCCTCCTTTCACATCTCCATTCCAGGCTCAGCTTTGTGCTTTTGGAGGCAAAAATTCATCAGTCACCAGTCACACCCCAGTCAGACCACAGCCCACAAGGACAAGACAGATGCCTCTGTTGGCAATACCTTTTTAGGTACCCTGTGCCAATCTGTGCTCAGGGATGCTCCATGCTGGATGTAGTGAGAGACCATGAGACCTTAACTGAGGAGCTTATGAGCTGGGCAGAAGTTCTCAGCCCACCTCTTGTGGCTCTGGTCTGCTGAGGTTTACTCAGACAGAAAGCAGAGACCATTCATGCCATTGAGCACAACTTTCTACTCACTATAATCCTGTGTCAGGGGAGCTCAATGATGTGACAAACTATTAGGAGGTCAAGCTGTGTCCTGATCACACCATGTGAGGGCACCCTGTAAGTTCCAGCTGCACAGGATACAGCCAGCTCCCCTCAAAGACAAAGGAAAGCAGGTTATAAACAGCATTTTGTCCTTTATGACTTCTGCAAATCAGCATACAGAGTGCAGTTACTTACAGAGAAGGAAAGCAATAGTCCTTCCCACCAACTTCTGCCTGCAACACATAAAAATAAAACCAAATCATTTAGTGAATGTGCTAGTCTTGCAGGCATCTGTGTAGTAAGAGTTGCAAATATGATATAAAGCTGGGAGACAGCTGAAAGGGCAGCTGGTGACCAGGAAATGACAAGCAGGTAGCAGAGAGGTATTAGTGGCTTTGCTCAAACTCCCCTATAGAGCCTTGTCCTTGTTCCCAAAAAAGCTTTTTCAGGGTATGAGGAGTACCAGGCACCTCCTCTGGCCCAGGCTCCCCTTGCAGGGGTAGTCTGACACTAATCCTGGTCTCCAGGTTGCCTTCACTGCTCAGTTTTCACTATTCCCACAGCCCAGCACAGAAGGACCTGAGCCCACACACACGTGCAGAGGATGCTGTGCAGGGGGCAGGTGGAAGTGCCAAGTGAAGCTTGTCCATCACCTGGTAAACCCTGTGTATGATGCTGCCTTGAAGACACACACCTCATCCTGCCTACACAGTTTGCTGATTTCAGGGTTTTTTTACCTGCTTCTCCGAGGCAGTCAGGAATCCCTCTGCTGCTGCCTCCAAAACTCTGGGATGGGGCTCAGCTGTGCCACACTCTGGATCAGCTCCATCCCTGCAGCACAGCAAGCAAGCGGTCAGCATCTCTTCCTCAGCTGTGCTCTCTGGGGGGAAGAAGATTCAGAAGCACAGGAGAAGAAATAAGTCAGTCTGAAGAAACTGACAGGTTCCTGAAGCGAGGGAGACTCTCTGAAAGATCTAAGTGAATAGCAAAACTCATCCCAAGCACAAGCAGCAGAGGAAAATCACTTTACTATTCTCTTTAAACTCTGTGAAAGGAAAATGTCTCATTTATCTAACAGAGCACAAAGCCATAAAGCAAGCTGGAGGTTAACACCAGGTTTGCAAGGCCACTGTTTTGTGTCAGACTCGAGTAGAAATGAAGTTTTCAATCCCAAGCCTCAGCTGTGCTCTGACCCACACTGGCTGCCAGCCATTGATCCAGCCCTCCAGGCATTAGTGGGGAGAGACCTGCACAGCTACACCTCCTGCCACAGGCAGAAATGCTCCAAGATCTTGGCCAGCACGTGATAAACCTCACACATGTGGATAGAGGGTTTCTCTGTAAGGTTGCCCACACACTTTGCCAGAGGTTGCCCCCAGTTTCCTACCTGCTTGCTCTGGGACTTCTGCCCTGTTCCCTCTCCAGCAAAGCCACTCTAAGCTCAGGATTTGTGTCTTGAAACAGCTTCAGAAAAGACACGAGGGTCTGAGTGTCCGGGGGCCGAGAGTCCCGAGTGTCACTGTCCTGGGTGTGCACATCCTTCACTTTGCCCAGCAGCTTCTTGAACACTGACTGTTCTTCTGCCTTGGCCAGACAGGCAGCCAGAGCCTACTGCAGAACAGAAATGCAGGAAGGCTTAGAGAACAGAGTCAACTGCCCTATACAGACAGACCCAACAAGCAGAAACCTGGACTTTAGTTAAACAGGACAAAAAAATAATCACACACATGCACACCTGAACCCAAGCTCTGGCCTGTGGACACCCACCCTGGGAAGAAGAGCAACAAGCCCTGCTGCCAGCCCTTATCCATACAGCAAATCCCACAAACTGGAGCTGGTTCCAGCACCAAACGTTTCTTCATGTCCAACTAGCCAAAGACCACTAAGTGTGAAAGACCTGACAAAGTGTGAATTCAACGCTGATACTTTGGAAGGCAAAGCTAGGGCAAGAGACACTGGATCTTGCTGCAGAACAAGGAGGGAACACTTGCACAGAAAGCAGAAAGCATTTCAAGTGGAACTTTCAGGAATCTCCATTCTCAATCACAATGGAATTCTGTCTCCTAGAGAAAACTCTGGAGAGGAGGCATGCAAACTCTGAGTGCCATGGGCTCTCAGCACACCTGGCAATCAAACCCAGAGCTCCAAAATCTATTTCAGTGACCTTAAACAGCAACCAGAGGCAGACGTGCCTGTATACTTACAGAAATAAAAGGCAAAGAAATAAGCTGAAACTCTTACTCCCATTTCCCCAGAGTCATTTAATGCTGTAAATATTGCCCCTGACGACACATGCTCCCCAGCTCTCCAGAAGAGATGCCAGCCTTTCGGAGCAGGCAGCCTTTATTGGAGACTCCAGGGATTTGATAAAGGCACCTTTGAAGTGGGAAGTTCAGCTCCGCTCCAGGGAGAATGGCCATTTTCTGCTGTCATTGTCATTTCTATTCCAATGATAAAAAGCCTGTATGCAGCTGCTTGGGGCCTCACCAGGAGCTGGTGAGCTGGCTTTTCCTAGCAGGTGTAAATGCTCACACACAGGGGCAGTGTGGCAGTGCAATGACCTATTGCAATGACTCTGCAGACGGGAAATGGCAGCAGTCCCAGCCCTTCCCTCTCTCAGCAGTTTGCCTGCTGAACAGAGAGTGTGGACATGAAGGGCTCTGGTGCAAAGAAAACACAGATGCGCTGAAGAACAAACATAAAGGTATTTTTCTTAATGCAAACATTAATTTATAATGAAACTTGATAACCAGATCATGTTTGTTCTCAAGGTTTGCGTGCCTGGCCCCTTCCAGATCAAAATGAGCAGAGAAAACACAAAATATCTCCACTATCACCATCCTAGAGGTGCTCAGATCCTGCCAAATCCATGTTTGCACTAATATGGATGGAAAGTAACTTGCATTGTTGCAATATATTTTTTCAGTTTTAGGGGTTTTAAATTAAAATCACACAGCATTGCTACCCAGAGCCCTGGGTAACATCCCTTCCTCAGGGCATGGATTTGGCTAATAGAAAGGACTTTTCAGTAACTGAAATATTCCACTATTTATAGGCTCTTTCCAGAAGACATTTCCTTGGACGTGTTGCTCAGTGGGAACAACAGCCATTTAGCATTATTGTGAAAGAGCACACAGTATATTTCAGACTTACTTCAAAGCATTAACAATTCCCAAAGATCGAGGAAAATATGGAGAAATTACACCAGCAGGAATCCCAGCTTCCACTTAGTCATAATGTGCCCCCACATTACAGACTGATCCATTTGGCTTCCACTGCCTGGGACACTGCAAAACCCTTCATGGCCAAGTTGGCACAAATCTGCACACTTCCAGCTTCCACGTGGGAGGAAGAAACTGCCTCTGTGCACTGGGAAACTGCATCACCAAGACCTGGCTTAAGCTTGGTCAGTGCCACCAAACAGATTCCATGGCACCCCAGAGGTTTGATCCCAAAAACATTCCCAGCTCAGTACCATGGAACACGTCACACGCCATGGAACAGCCTTCCCAGTTCATCTCAAACATCCCCATGTCCACAGCAGCCCCATGGCAAGCTCTGAACAGAACCTCTGCAGGTCTCCTGTCTCCATGGCATCTCCTCACCTTCCATGCTTCTCCAGAGAAGACCTCAACTGCATGTGCAAGTAATGTGCAGTGACCCATAACTAAGACTAAAGAGGGGTGTGAGGAGAGAGGGAGGGCACGCAGCACAGCCATTAGCCCAGCTGGCCATTACCTCTTCCCTGCAGGTGGGTGAGCATGGTTATGGCTTTTCATGCCTTATCCATGCTCCTGCTTCCACCACGAGAGCACATCCCAGCAAAAAGCCACTTTATTGACTATTTCTGAGCGATCTCCTTCAAGCATCAGCTTTAGAGGGAATGCAAGCATCCAGGGGGTGGTGGGTAGGGATCCGCAGGAGGCAGATTGGGGAGCACCTGCTCAGGGTGGCAGAAAAAGCTGCCTCCCTTCAGACCTGAGGGACACTCAGGTACACTGCAGGAGGCCGGGCGCTGTGGGGAAACGTCCACAGCCACAATCATTGGTGCCCTGTAAATGCACACTGCTTTGGGTTTTAATGTACAGAAGGTGGAGAAAATATAAAAGAGTGACTGGAAACCAGTGGAGGCCCTTGGGCCTGCCACCAGAGGAGTCATGCCTAAACCCTGGAGGGGCCAAAGCAAGAGGACAGAAGTGCCCTCTAGGTTAGGGTGAGGAAGGTCTTTGCAGCCACATGCTAATACCTTTTAGGTTCAGTTATCCTGATGGTTTAATAATTGATGTCACCCTTGTTCAGCCCCTGTTTACCATTTATGTACCCTTTCCAGAATGTTCTTCCCTCCCTTAATCCCCATTGGCCCAGTTTTACCACGTTGCTCCACCCTTGTCACCCTATTGGTTCTCCCAACTCTTAGCCACGCCCCTGCACCACTTTCCCTTATCCCTATTGGCCCTTCACCCTCAGATCCGCCCCTTTTGCCCCGTATTTAATCCTGTGCCCCATGGTTATCCGACCTTTGGAAGCCGAGCATTCTGCTCCACAGGCTGCTGCTGCTCACAGGGTCAGCGGCAAGGACAGCCCCAGGACTGGCTCCACACCTGACCCTCAGAGAAGCTCCCTGGCTGTGACCCCACCATTAACTCAATCAATCAGCTATTGTATTGTGCATACAATAATCAGAGAAAAATTATGTGCATGTTTTTCCTTCAGAAACCTAAAGGGTTTTTTTTTTTTTTCAAGCCTGCATCTGTACATAACTCATGAGGGGGACCCCAGGAAGGCACTGACCCCCTGCTTGTTGCACACAACAAGAACAAAAGCTCAGCCCAAACTTCTACAAAAATACACTAGAACAGAGGGAAAACAGTTCTCTAGCTCTGTCACCATGGAAAAAAACCACCAAACCCTCACAAGCTCTCTCTCCTAATCAGGATGCAGAAGATAACAGGAAACTTCTTTCTTCTGCCTCATCCAGAAATCCCTGCAGCTGCAAATGAAGGGCGACAATGACTGGATGGGCCCACAGGCAATGGAAGTGATCCACAAACACTGACATTTATTCTATGTGGGAGAACCAATGCTCCCCCACTTCATCTGAACGTGGTAGTAGAGGGAACAAATGAACTGTGCAATAATTTGAATTGAGTTTCTCTAAGAGAGCACAGGAAGATAAGACTTGACATCAGCAAAGCTCTTCTACGCTTCCCTAAATTACTGCAATTTCAGTCTTGTTCTCATTTCCAAACAGGTTTCATCCAAGCCAAAACCAAATTAGATAGGAATAGTTTATGTGAAATATACAGAGAAACTATAAAACAGAAACAACCCCAAAAGCCACATCTCCCTAAACTGAAAAGCAATTCATCTGCATTTTTCAGTCTGGGGAGCAGAACAGAACATCAAACTCAGAGAGAAGCAATAGTTCTCACAAAAGCCAGCCCTGCACCACAAACCTTGTTGGGGAAAAACCCCACAACCAAACGAGTCTCCACTGGAGGTAGGAGGAAATAGGCAGGAATAGCAGAGAGGGGTAGACTGGAGTGCTGCACAGGACATGATACCATGCAGGGATGAGTTCACCAGCAAAGGAAAAGAAATAGAGAGCTACCCAAGGCCAAATTCCACTGAAACCACAGGAGCCTGAACGCCAGGGCAGCCTTGGTGCCAATACGCAGGCTGGCAAAACTCCCCTAAACTCCTGTGCTGCCCAGGCTTTACTGCCCAAAACAACCAGTGCTTGCCTAGAGAGATCAGCTGCTTCCAAAAGAGAATACTCCTGAGGAATGGGAGATCTCCCCTGCAGCAGGGCAAGCACACTCAGCAAGAATGATTTCTACAAAGAAACAGTGTCTCCCCGTCTTCCAGACACATTTTTACTTGCCCGGAGGCACTCGAGACTTCAAACAAATGACTAGCAAAAGAATACATAGAAGGGGGGGGCGGTGGAAATGAGAGGCAAAAAATCCATTGACATCTACCACTGGCACAAACTCAGCCTGAGTTACACATCCCAGTTTGGCTCTTTGGAGCTGAACTTGCACTTCAAGCATGACTTTAAAAATACACCGCTGTGTTTCCCCCCACAAAGGAAATACCAGGCTCTTGTAGGGAAAAGCTGCTCTGTGTGCTGGAAACAGGCTCAGTGCTAAGGTCCACAGGTCCTGCTGGTCCCAGAGGGGAGCTCAGAGAAGGGCAAATCTGGCTGAGCCCTTGCTTATAACAGGCTGCAGCCTGTTCTCCCACTGCCCTGGGTCTGACACTTTTCATGCTTGTCACAGTTGAAAAGTGATTTTTCAGGAAGGCTTAAAGAAAATCCATTTCTCATTTATTCAGCATTTATTTATAGCTGCAGAAAAATTGTCCAGCTACCGCTTTGCAGTCACAGACACCCAAACTGGCTCTGAGCTCCACAACCTCTCACTTGGTTCCTGCTGTAACAGCTCATTTGGGAGCACAAAAGGCCAGGAATGGATCTGTAAACCCTCCCTACTGGGTCTGAAGTGCTGAAGGAACACGAAACAGCAGCGACTGCAAAGCAATAGCAAAGGGGGGTGTTGTGCAGTGCAGAAGGTGCAGCTCCACCTGGGCACTACACCGCACAGCTCTGCCCTGCCACCAGCAGGAAGGGGAGGCAGGAACAGGGACAGGCCTGCTGGCACAGGGGCATAGAGCTGCCAAATCCCTTCTGGCAGCACCCATCCACACTGCACAGCACCCACCCAGCTCAGCTCCATTTGTAAAAGTGTAGAACAGGTAAAACCCTAAACCTGACATATTTATCTGACCATGGTGGAAGACAAACATACAAAAATCAGATCCTTCTCTGAGCAGGGGCACTCAGAGGTGCTTGTCTGCTCAGTCAGGCTTGTGCTTGCAAATATGAATTAGGACCCACATCTCTCTCCTAAAGCCCCCAATATGTTATATTCCACAACATCAGGACAACCAGCTGCTAATGGAAGATGACCTTCCCTCCGTGAACATTTAAGTGCTCAGCAGAAAACAATCCTGCACTCCCCAGCCCAAGGGAATTCTCCTCCCTGCTGTCACAGGTTTGGGGGGTTTTCTAATAAAGATGTCGTCTTGGGCTTTTATAAGCGGAATGCCACAATGTACTATGTCCTGTGATCACACTCCCACTGGAGGGACTTGGATCCAGGCAGTTTCCAGCCAGTAACTAGAAGGGGAACCTAGAGAGCATGGCACTCCCCAGCCTACGGAACAGCATGGCTCAGCTTCCAACGGCTGAATAACCAGGGAGCCACGGAAAAGCCAGCAGTGAAACAGTAATACATTTTCCCCTGCAGAAAGGCCTGCAGGGCAGTTCATGCAGCTTGGTATAAAAAATGCTCTCCCAGAAATGGCTGGGCTGAGGACAGTGAGCACAGTCCCATCCTTGCTCAGTGGACACAGCTTTTCTTCAGACCCTGCCACTGCACCGCAGTGTGCAGCCAGCACGAGTGCCCACCTAGACTCACCACAATCATTCACAAGATCTGGGTCCCCCTGCTCCTCTGTCCCAGCAGTACAGACATCATGTTCTGTGTTGCCCTTGAGCTGGGACAATGGGTGGCATCTGGCTACCACAGCTCGGAGCCCAGAGAACCCTTCAGCATACGCCCAGCAGCAGACTCAGTTACCCCCTCAACAGGAATCAAGCATCATTTACCAACTCCACTGCTCTTAAAGCAGCGCATTGGCAGGAGAAGCACCATGGGGCAGCACCCAGCTCCCCTGCCACGCCCTGTCCCACTGCTCCCTCAGCAGCTCTGCCGTACACAAAGAGCAGCAGATGCTTCTCAGCAAGACAGTGCTGAGGGCTTGGGAAATCTATTTTGGGATCTCATATGTCAGTTGTTTACAAGTCAATACAGCTCTTGAAGCAAATGCCATAAACAGAAGGTGAGAAATCTGTGCTGGAGCTCTCCTACAACACAAGGATGTCTTCAGGACAGGACATATTTCTTTGCCTGCATGCCTGAGCAACTTGCACTTAACAGATGCTTCTCTCCAGGATGTTGCTTAGGTGAGCACATGTTCCCTTCAAACAACCAGGCACCAGTTTCCCATGAAACAATTTCCTAAACAAGGCACAAACTATTACAGCCCTTAGCAGGGTGAAGAAAAAACTTGCATGATTTATGGAAGTAAACACACCTACCTCCTTTTGAGAGGCATCAATTTCTTTGCACTCTTCTAGTCTTTTCAGCACATCCTGGGCATCAGAAAGAGCCTCAGAGAAAACACTTCCATATCGAACAAAGAAATCCAGTTTACAGCTTTTGCTCTCTGCTGCTGTGTGAGAGAAACAAGAAGAGTTATTTGCTAATTGAATGGATTTGCAGAAAGCATGAGGTGATTGAAAGGCATCAGTTTGTAACCAGCACATTGGCTATAATAGGAAAACTGTGACTTATAAATCCCTTCTGAAGACATCACACAGCCTGGAGGGAAAACCAACAGTTTATCTAACACCAGTTATAAATGGAACATTTATTTTAAACCCAGTACAGCCTCTGTTTTCCTCCCATGCTGAACAGGAGTTTAAAGGATAAGGTAGCATTAGCAAGCAACTCTGTTCACTTGCTGTTAGACAGATTGTCTAATCAGCCCCATGTCCTGCAGTAACACAGATCCCACTGCATGGCAATCACATGCATGGGCAATAAAAGTTTTGCTCACTACAGCTCTGGCAGAGCAAAGAGCATGAATCAACTACAAAAGCCAAAGGAAGAAAATCTCTACAGAACAGGGGGATATATTGATGTTGCTCCCAACCCAGGGCAAACTAAAAAGATCAAATACAAAGTAAAAATACCCCAAAACAGGCAAATGTGAACCAACGTGTTTCAAATAAGAGGCAATGCTGTGCCAGACCCGAGACACCTCACCTAAATCCCTCAACTGCCCTTTTCCCTCTAGAGGCTCAGCAAGCTCCTGATCCATAGAGCCACTCCACTCAGCACAGGCAGGCTGGTCAGGCCCAGAGCCTGGATCCTCCTGGAGGAACCTGGAGTCGCTCAACATCGTGAAGCCAGGTATGATTGACAGTAAATCCCTGGCCAGGGGGAGAAACACCTTCTTCTATTTCTGTTTCTACAGGGCCAGGTAAAGGAGAAACTCTCTGAGTGAGGATGATAAATGTTTTTTCTTCATCAGGTCTTCCAGACTGGGACAGGTAGTTAGGTTCAGCTTGGTTTCCAGATGAATCTGCTTCCTGGCTGGAGACTTGTCTCACTACTATAAGAGCAGAACAACTTATAAGACCCCTGAGGAGGTTTTTGCAACTAACAGCCACATCAAACATCTGCAGACTATCTGCCACAGAGATAACTTCAATGAAATTGTGTTTCCCCAGTGGGAGTTTGCCACTGTCCATCATCTTAAGTAAGAGTGCAAACTCCTCAGGTGTTACCACAGAAGCATCGATGGGAGATGGTATCTGTGCTGTCCAACAGGGATTTAAACAGCAGGCTGGCAGCAGCCAAAACCACCTTGTGTGCTCTAAAATACACATCCCCAATGAAGATGGTGCAGTCACAGAAGTGCTGCTCCTTGCAGAGTTTACAACTGGGGCACCAGCTGTCAGACATAACTCAGAAGCTCCACGGTACCTACTGACCTCCTCTTGGTCTCCATACTGCTTTCACAAAGCCCAGATAATGAAAAGGAAGTGGATCCTGGTTGTATTTCTCTCCGCAAGACACAAAGAAAGAGTAAGAAAATTACTTTCCAGATTACACATTTTAGTAGTTTACTATGCTTCAATTCTTTGGTTACAGCAAGATCCTCATTCTGAACTCACACTCGTCAAATTCAGCAACGTCCCCCCTGACCTCACCCCATTGCAGGAGGGAGAACAGACAGGACATCTGCTAACAGAATTTTTATCAGTGGGACACCTGGAGTTTTTATCTAAGATAGACAAGATAAAGATGTTACTGCCTTGTCCACATACTAGGATGCCTGATACTGGCATGGGCCACAAAACAGTATGAGCATCAGAGAAAGAGCACCTGGATGGACATGAATTACATGACCTTTAACACTTAACATCTTTGCATTCAGCTTCCTGCTGTCCTGTAGAGAACAGGAGTAGTATAGCCTATCACCAGGGTACGAACTTTACCTTTACCAAGCCAATGCACATACACCAGTCTCAAAGCTCTGCCTCGCATGAAACCAGGCTCAGAGCAACTCCCAGCTTGTACCAAATCACACCATAAGCAGACACTGGGTGCAGGATGAGCTGGTATCTCACTTCTTCAAGGCACCAAACCCTCTGGAGGCTCAGCTTTTATGGGAAGCAGGACTTCCTGTCCACAGGCAGGCAGGACCTCAGCTGTCCTTCTGTGTGGCACTTCCTGTAGTGGGAAGACAGAAGGATAGAAGAGACATCACCTCATCCCAGAGCTACAGAAGGCTGAACAGGTTGGTGGATCCCAGAAATGCAGAACTCTTCTGTGTAGCCAAGAGCTCCCTCAGGAAAGGGATGAAGTGCTATGAACTTGTTTTTCAAGCACCAGAAGATCACAGATGGGTTTGACATCACCTCATAGCAGAGGTGTTACACTCCTCAGTACTTCTGAGCACTTCTGAAGCAAGAGCACAGGGTTGGTGGGTCCTTCTGGAGGGCGGAAAAACCTGAGTGGGCTGACAGCCCACCCTTCTGTCCCCCAGAGCCAGAGCTTCTCCAGGCACATTGCTACCAACGGCTGGCTAATCTGCAGCTCATCTTTCCAAGTACCAGATCCAGCCCCTTCCCCATGCACAGGGCCAGCCACCTGCACTCCAGTCAATCCAACACACAGCCTCTGCTCTCCTCCCACACAATTTTAAACCACAAGGAACCAAGCTGCCATCAGCAGAGTTGCTGCTGGTTGTGGGAGAAGAGATAGACCCGATTCTTTTGCCAGACTCCATGTAATAGCAGTTTTAGTCCATCCACTCCTTCCCTAGAGCTGAAGGATTTCCAGTATCTGAGTTGAAATTGGGTCTGCTGCTTAAATAATAATAGCATGGCTCTTCCAACAAAAGGATAAGCAGGAAATATCGATGTCCTGCAAGAGACATCTGCTCACTTTGCCATGAATAGCCTCCTGCATGAAACCTACTGCTTGCACTACAGCAAGCTGGAGGAAGCAGCAGCACCGTCTGCTCCCTCTATTCCTGGCAGGAATATAGAAGACATATTTGCTCATGAGAGCTCAAAACAGTGAAGCTCTAAGCAGCCTACCAGCATGTCCCCTTCTTCATTACAGCAACTCAGAGCACTGGAAAATGTGTCCTGAGTAATTAGCACAGATATATTTGTTTAAATACATTTTATTTCTTTAATTATAGGGACCCAAACCATGCAGTACTGCCAAAGAGAACAGGCATTTATAACAAGGGGTGTTGGCCTAGACCAGCCTCAAGGCAATTGGACCCTATTGGAGGACAGTTTAGGCTTTTATTCAAAGCCTAGAGCCAGAAGGGACCGCTGTCAAGAATCTGATTGCTCATCCATCACTGCCTCCCAATCCAGGCTCAGTAAACTTGGGTTTGGCTAAAGTCTCTCTACTAGTAAGGAGCCCAGTCATGATAACTGATTTTTAGGTGGACAACCCTCCACTGCCACACAGTTAAATTACGTCTTGTTTCTCAACCAAGTTTGTGTGACTGTGTCTCCCAGCCATCCTCTCGATGATTTCTGGGACATTTGGCTGGGGGACCAGCCAGAACTGGGAATCTCTCTCTGACAGCAGGTAACTGATACTTCAGCAGTGATGAGTGCTGACAGAACCTACTGCTCTGCTGCAGCCATGCAGAGACAGGGAACTTGCACTGCTCACATGGATAATGAAGCTGTATAAAATCACTCTGCACACCCAGTTCAAAACTAGAAGAAAGGAAGTCTTATACAAGCTCTAAAAAGCTACAACTAAAAAGGCAGGGGGAAAACGCCAGACAGAAAGAGATAAGTAAAATGGAAGAATCCAACTTATCTGTCCTCAGTTAATGCCACTTCTATTGGAGCTAATCAGAGAGGCTCACAGGAGCACCCCACAACCCTTCTGCTCCCTACACTCAGCTCTCTGCTTGGGGACCTAAAATCCAAAGTGGTCATTGCAGGAGGCGTGGTGGCCAGCTCAGGAAGGCTCTCTGGCCTGTGAGAGGAGCTCACCCCATCCCAGCCCACTCACACTCAGTCAAAGGCTCATTTCACAATCCTCATGGAAATCAGTAAACGAAGTAGGACAGAAAGCTGGGATGCATCACTTGTGTTGCCCAGCCCTGCAGTCCCTCGGGCATGACAGTGGCCTCTGAGTGAGGGGCAATGTTCTGTTTTTAGCTTTGGGGAGTTAAGAGCAGTGACAGCCTTAAATCACCATCTGAATACTTTCTGCGCCTGTTTGCCAGTTTCCTGTTTTCTTGTTACCAAGGTGATGATCTTACACTGAGGGTTATTGGAAAGCCAGAAAATCAAGGATTGCAATTCAATTTTCTTACCTCTCCCACAAAAAGTAATTCAGGCTTTGAAGTGCTGAAAGATGTTGAGGGGCCATTACTTGTCTCCGGGGTGCACCAAAGGGGCAGAGCAGGCAGCTCGCCCAGAGGATAATGTGAAATCCAGCACAAGGAACCAGCACACACCAATTTGTTTTTCAATCTGTTTTGTTGCAGTTCAGAGCATCAGTGCAGACTGATAACAGAGGAAAATAAGCAACACTTTCAATAAATTCAGCGCTCCACAGTCTCTAAAGGCAGCAGAATATACCACTCAAACCACACACATTTTGGCTGTCTATCTGCACTAATGTTCTGAATAGAAATACAATAGATCAAAAAACAAACAGCTCTGCTACAGCTCTTAATGGCAGGTTTTCTTCAAACCAAGAGCTGCCCCAAATAGCAAGCAAAATCATGCAGTGGAAAACCTACACAAACCCAAAGAAATTGCCAGAGTTTGCTCCAGTCACTGCTCAGCCATGGATCACTGTGCCCAAGAACACCAAAAGCGCTAATTATATTTTGCAGATTCCCTTAGCATCCTCAAAAAAGAAAAGCCGGGCATCTGAACTGCTTTTTGTCAGGCAGGCTTACATCACAGAGGATGGTGTGTTGCAATTTCTTAGTAACTTGTTAAAAAACAAAACAAAACTATGCTACTTTGTCCAGGTTTTGTGACCCATTTTGCATCAGCAGAAATACAGGAGCCATTTGTTCCCACAGCCAAGGGCAGACATGGCTCTACACACCCCTAAGGTGCCTTGATGCAAAGGCCTTTAAAATGACACTTCTCAGGCATGGTCACCCCAAAACGGGTCTGATTCTCTCAAACTTCTTAGTAAGTACACAGAATTACTGGGAGATGAGCCTATCAAGACACCTGGACTTCCACCACTGTCACCTCCTGCATCAGCGGTCAGAGAGGCACCTCCTCAGCCCCAAAACTCCATTAAAACAAAAGGACTTTCAACAGCTCTTCAAACATGAATGCAGCTGCTCTAAAACAGCAGAGGAAGATGCAGCATTGTGAAAGCCAAGTAGGGTTCGCCACAGAAAGCCAACATGCTTCCTCTAGCTCCTGGAAGAATTTTATAACTGCTGAGATGCTTTTTGAGGGACAACAGGGACATTTTTGGCACCTTCTTTAAGTGGTATGTATGGGCAGTTGAAATATACTGGAGAGAGGAAATAAGAGTGAATGAGTAGGGCATGGAGGCTGGGAAAGGACCTCTGTTCTGATCCATACTCCAACAGGCTGTTTCTGCACCGCCCTGTCTTTGAACTAGGGTGTCAGCCCAAATTCCTCCTAAAACACAAGACATCTTAACCAAAACCCCGCAGAACCCTGCTGCCTTAAGTCGTGTCTGGCCCATAAATCAGGTATGTCAGCCTTCCTGACCAGCACAGGAGAGCAAAACACCCCAGAGCCTCACTGCAGCTTCTCCCTCTGCAGGGAGAACGTGGGCTTCCCTCACCAGCACCCACCACAGCTCACCTGGCCTGGGCACAGGGACAGCCCTGAGGCTCTCTTCTCCCTGCTCCCCTGCAGCAGCTCAATTGAGCTGGAGATCACAAAGGAAACCAAATGAAACTGCTCATTTTTTGGTGTAGTGAAAAAAACATGTTTATTTGTCTCTTGACGGGTCAGTCTTGATGGATCATTTCAAAGGACAGAAGTGATTAGTGGTCCAAAGCAAGGAGATGAATCTGCTCTGACCAAAGCCTTTCCATGCCTACCTTTAAAAACTTCCTGGAGGGTCACACCTGCCCAAGCAGGGGCACAGCCCTAATGCACGGCTAATATAGCACCTTTGGAGGGTCAGTGGAACCCAGCAGACAGGCTTTGGCTCACTGGTACGGACAAAATTACGGAGGAAACATCTTTTATCTGTAGGTTACAAAAGGAACGCCTCTGCCACAAGGCAGCAATGGCAGAGAGAACACGGGGAGTGTTTTACGTGAGAGGCACTGCGGTTTTTGGGCCACCCGAGGAGCACCTACAAGGCTGAATTCCATTTAACATGGCGGGGGTTCCCCACTCCCGGCCAGGTTGAAGGCAGAGGCACCCATCAGCCCCACTCAACCTCCTCATCCGCCTGGGAGGCTTCGTAGGGGCTGGTCCCTCCCTGCGGGTGAGGGGGGCACCGGCCCGTTCTGTCCCGTTCTGTCCCGTTCTGTCCCGGCCCGGCCCCAGCACCGAGGCGGGGTAGCGACGCGTGGCTGCAGCCGGGACAGCCGGACGGGGTCTCGGGGGAGCCCAGCCGCTCCGACCGCCAGGTGCGGAGCGGGCCCGGCGGGCCCCGCCATGGTTTAACCTTTATTGAGTGAGGCCCGGCGCCGCCAGCGGGGACAATAAAGCTCCGACAACAGCGGCCCCAGTCCCGCCCGCTCCCCCTCACAGCGCCGCCATCTTGGGGCCGCCGCGAGCCCTCTCTCCCCCTCCCCTCCTGCTGTCTTCCCCTCTGAGTTTATGTCCCCTGGCTGAATTTTCTCGCCTTTTGTAAAGTTAACTGATATAGTCAGATAACTTCTACAGTAGAAGTTGCTTAGTGAAGAACTCTGTGTTTCAAGCATTGCGCAAGGTCACGTCACCGAAGTAAATATGCATTAGGTAGGCGGAGAGTATGTGTTAGATAGGCAGGTTAGCGTGAATGCTACTGCATAAAAGATACGGCTTTTTCCCCTTTGGTGTACTTGCTTTGTGGGAACCTCCACATTACACTATATGCAGATTAAACGGTGTCTCCTTTCTGAACTAGACGTTGTGTCTGTGTTTTGGGAGCTCCTAAAACCGGTAACGCCGGCGCCCCTTCCCCGGGCAGCCCTGAGGGACCCGCCGGCCATGGTGGCTGCTTCCCACCTCAGTCACGCGTCCCACCTCGTGCTGAGCCGCTAATTTTGAAGAATTAAGCATTTTAGGAAAGTTAAGATTATGGTTAAAGTAGATGCTGCTGAGTTAGCTGAAGTAGATAGACAAGCTTTGTTCGTAGTTAACAGAAGCCGGATCTTAGATAAGCTATCCCGGATCTAATAATTAAGTGCCCGCACGACTGTGAAAGGGGCTGCCCCGGGAGGCGGTGGAGACTGTTTCTGGGGTCTGTTTAAGGAAACACCGGACATTGTGCTTAGTGCTGTTGGAAAAATTAATCCACAAACGCCAGAGGTTTATGTCCAAAAAGGAGACAGAGGAGTCCTTTTACTTTATTCGAATAAAGGGAGAGGCCATGGGGCATTTCCCCTGGGGTCTCTCAAATTTTCAGAGGGCGCAGCCTCCTTTTTATCCTAATTTCCCGACAGCATTTCCTTCTCTCTTTCCCCATTGGCTGAGGTACTTGAGAGGTACAGACTTCCCGGAATGCCTAAGACCTAAGATTCCCCTTTTAATGTATAACTCCCCCATAATTTTTAATTGTTATGGAATTTATGGGTTTTCCCCATTGTTTCTTTCATCTTTCAATATCCAGTTGCATTTATCAGCAAACCTATGGATTGTTTGTAAAGGCAAATCTCTTCTTTTCTGTTCATCAATCAGTAGAATCCTTCCCATTGTTTCTCTTTTCCCTCAGTGCTAGTTTTATCTACCAGCAGACCCACCGCTTGTTTGTAAAGACAAATCTTGTCATTCCTCTCAGTGCCGTGGTTGACAAGGTGGTATTGGGTCATAGGTTAGACACGGTCTCAGAGGCCTTTTTGAACCTAATTGGTTCTGTGATTCTGTATAAAACATCACCTTCCTGTGTTAGAGCTGGGGCTCACTCCCTCAGGGAGGAGGTAGTGGCGGCTGCGNTTGAAGAATTAAGCATTTTAGGAAAGTTAAGATTATGGTTAAAGTAGATGCTGCTGAGTTAGCTGAAGTAGATAGACAAGCTTTGTTCGTAGTTAACAGAAGCCGGATCTTAGATAAGCTATCCCGGATCTAATAATTAAGTGCCCGCACGACTGTGAAAGGGGCTGCCCCGGGAGGCGGTGGAGACTGTTTCTGGGGTCTGTTTAAGGAAACACCGGACATTGTGCTTAGTGCTGTTGGGAAAATTAATCCACAAACGCCAGAGGTTTATGTCCAAAAAGGAGACAGAGGAGTCCTTTTACTTTATTCGAATAAAGGGAGAGGCCATGG
>WBMY01006402.1:60292-105669 GCA_013397315.1 Donacobius atricapilla | reverse complement strand
GAATCCTTCCCATTGTTTCTCTTTTCCCTCAGTGCTAGTTTTATCTACCAGCAGACCCACCGCTTGTTTGTAAAGACAAATCTTGTCATTCCTCTCAGTGCCGTGGTTGACAAGGTGGTATTGGGTCATAGGTTAGACACGGTCTCAGAGGCCTTTTTGAACCTAATTGGTTCTGTGATTCTGTATAAAACATCACCTTCCTGTGTTAGAGCTGGGGCTCACTCCCTCAGGGAGGTGGTAGTGGTGGCTGTGAGCAAGCAGCCAGCTATGAGGGGCATGGGGGCTGAGGCAGCAGGAGACATGTCCACCTCAGGGTCACCTGCCCTTGGCCTGGGCCAAGGGAATGCTTGCGCAGTGCTGGACCTTCCAGCCCACGCTCGAGGTGTACTTTGGGGTGCTGGCTGTGGGACATGATGCAGGTGGACAGGGCCCTCGCTGTGAGCTGTGGCTCCATTACCTGCTTGGCCGGTTTCCAGCCATTGGATCCTCTGCAGGCTGCAGGCACAGCTCCCTGCGCCCTCCTGGCAGCATCTCACCATGGTGTGCTGGGGAGGACACCTGAGGCACCAGGTCTAGAATTGGGGTGCTGAAGGGTGTGTGTGTCACAGGCAGGGACCCCAGGGTGTGTGGCTGCCCCTAGGAAATGCAAATAGCTAAGAAGCCCCCCAGTGTTGAATGCCACCATGCTTGCCCGTGTTTTGTGCATGTCAGCCATGTGTCAGTCTGTGTGCAACAGGATGCAGGGTGGGACCAGGCTGTTCTCATGGTCCATGCGCTGGCATCCTGCTCTCAGGTCAGGGGTGGCAGTACCCTGATGTGTATTTCTGTCATAGTGGGGATGCACCTTGTTCCTTCCCAAGACCCCAATCTGTATTTCTGCCTTAGCAGGGATGCTCCTTGTTCCTCCCTGAGACCCCTATCTGTATTTCTGCTGTTGCAGGAGAGCTCCTTGTTCCTCCCGGAGACCTCGCTGTGTTTCTGTTCCCTGTCCCTCTGTTGGTAACCTGACCTAGCCCGTGGCTCTCAAGGGCCCCTGGTGGCACTTTTTTTCAACAGTTCTGAGAGCTTCCAGATGGCCCCAGTGAGTGGGACCGGCCCTGCTACCAGCAGCCAGTGCAGCAAAGGCCACGGAGTGTCCCCGCTGTGTGAGGACTGTGCCCTGGCCAGCTCAGAGAGAGCCCTCTCCCGTGTGCTAAAGTTGAGCAGGCGTGCTCTGCTCTCTGGCTGCACACCTGAAAGCTGCTGGTCCCTCTGTGCTTAGCTCTAACAGAGCTCTGGGGAAGTTTTGTCTGACTCATGTCATTGGAGAAGCAGAAAGATTTTGGCTGAAATTTATCTGAAAAATATAATTGGTATCTCGCCAGGCAGTACATGGAGTAGCAGGGTAGTTTCCATTCACATTCCCAGGCCTGGAGAGGCCATCCATCCATTGATAGATTGCAGAGGAGAGCTAATGAACTGACTCAACTCATTTGCATAAAGAAGTGCTAATTGTGGGATAAGTGCAGAGGTGTGGAGAGTGATATCCTGGGCTCTGTGTGACGTGGTGACCAGCAGCAGGCAGTAGGGCCTGGGACTGTGAGTCCTGGTGACTGCCAAGCCCTGTCCCCAGGGAAGAATATGAAATTCTGGGGCTGGCATGTGGTCAAGCAGATCAGCTTGCAGACAAATAGGTATTAATTAGAAACCCACAATTTCATAATGAGACGTGTTCTGCTCTGGGGCCTCTGTGCTCTGCCAGGGAAATGCGTCTTGGCCGGGCCTGTCGGCCATGAGTGGCATGGCAGCTATTCTGCCATTACAATAGAAATGGTTTCAAGGTCACTTTTGGTGAATGCAACAAAAGCAGGACAGGCTGTTTCCTCGTGGACGTGTGGAGAGAGGTTTGTGGGGACCTGCTAGGACTATGGTCCTTTGCCAGTCTCCTACACTGAGTTGTCTTTGCTACAGCTGTCAATCACTGCTTCACCAGTTTTCTCCTGAGTGCTCCTATTTTATGTGTTGAAGGGATTCTTGTGAGAGAACTGGACCCAGATCTGGTTATTTTTATCCCCAGGCTGGTGATCAAAGCAAGGTGATACTGAGAAGTCACCAGTGGCTCTTGCTCTATGGCTGCTGACAGCAGCTGAGCTGGAGGTGACACGCCAGCTTTGAGATTAACCTGCTCTAGGCTGCTGGGGGAGAGGCTGGCATTTGCCAAGGAGTATTGATGAGATGAAGGGCAGTGGCTGCTACACTAGATGCAACATCCCCATCACTGTCAGATCTACAATTGCTGCAGGGCCATCTTGTGCTGTCTGAGGCATGCTGAGCCACAGCAGAGCAGGAGCTGTGTGTTGCAATAGGTGCTTCCCCTGCAGAAGCAAAACTTTTCCTCCAAGGCCATCCTTGATGGCAGAGAAGAGTCTTGATGTCTCTGATACTTTGAGAATTGTTCCTTGTGCAGACAACTTGCAAGTCTGGCACTAAAGTGGGTGAGGTTTTGGCTACAGATTTGTGAGCCTGCCTGTCTGTTTGGCGTTGTGATTCTGCTTCCTGTGAGCATCTGGAGCAGGCACCTGTGGGAACAGCTTTTTGCCAGAATTAGAGAGAAGAAGCTGAATATCCCAGATCAAAGCAGTGCAGCAAAAGATCCTAAAGGGGTGACTCTTTTCTGAAACCAGCTCTGGAACTGAAATTGGTGTTTGCTGGGTGGTGTCTGTGATTCAGGGGGGCCTAATGGGATGACAGCAGCCTGCTGGAAGGGCACCTGTGGTCTCCTTCCTTGGAGGGGATGGATGGTGGTATGTGGAGGTGACAGGACAGTGACATGATGAGCAGC
Source organism: Donacobius atricapilla (assembly GCA_013397315.1). NCBI lineage: Eukaryota > Metazoa > Chordata > Aves > Passeriformes > Mimidae > Donacobius > Donacobius atricapilla. The sequence continues at coordinate 102,848 of WBMY01006402.1, read as the reverse complement.
AATGGAAGACAACAAACACACATGCCTTCAGAGAAGCCACACAGACTTTTCTCCAAAAGCTGAGTAAGGTGGTCAGAGGCACCGTGACACTCTGGCTACAGGGACAAAAACAGACTCGGAAGTTCCTGTCCCCATCTCCCTGTTTCTGTACCCTCTGCTGCTTAACTCAATGGGATTTGTGTCCATGCCATGAAAATCAAACCAGTGCTATGATCCAGGAGTAGTCTCCCCAGATAAGAAAAAGGGTGAGGAAACAGGCCCGAAGAAGTTCCCAGTGTAGCTTTTTCAATTCTCGGCAGAGTAACACTCAATTGACCCTTGAAAACATCTTAATTCTTGTACAGCAAGTCCTGATGAATGGAGCTGTACCATTGAGTGCTTCCTTTCCCCAAAGTGTAGGACTACAGGATACATCTCTACCAGGTCACTCTCCAAGGAACCCGCAGGGAAGGATTTGAGCAAGGTGAGACGGTTTTGAGTTCGGTGTTCTGCCAGGGATCACCTGAGTGTCCCACAAAGGAGTCCCCTGTACCATGTCTCCAGGTATCATTCTCACTGGGAGCAGGCACAAGTCCCACAGGTCCAAACAGGCCTTGTCTCCTGTCCCTTGAAAGAGCTCCTCTTGCTGAGACACCCAGCCCACTGAAGAACTGAGAACGACCTCTGCAAAATAGCCTCTACATAGCTTGGAAAGCACACATCAGGGAGTCAGATGGGGTGAAACCCAGCTTCCCTCTGGAGCTGGGACACTGAGACACAGACCTCTGCTCTTCAGAGGTCACATCTTCTGAAGGAATGGACCCAGTAGGTCTGGCTGGGTGGGATCATTCCAGTGGCCAAATCCAAACGATGCTGTTTCCACAAGCTTATAACGTGTGCATCTTTTCCAGGCAACACAGACCTTAAATCTGTTCTCGATGGTCTTGGAGCATCTCTAGGTGACAGATGGGCTATCAGCACAGATCCACCCATTTGGGGAAAAGAAGCAGGAAAAGACACAAACATTTCACCTTAGCTCAGGCAGGGACAGCAGTGAGCCACACTTAAGGCCATGCAACCACATCTCTCCCCCCCCACATTCCTAAGTTTCCTCTGCCGCACAGCCTGGGTGGTAGCAAGCTCCATCCCTGTGGCTTCTCTTTTGAGCACTTGAGGGCACTGTTGGAGTTCAGAAAGAGGCAGATTCCTGGGGTGAAAGATTTGTTTTGTGTTGTACCATGCAGAGGCACATCAGTTTTGTGGCTTCTGTTCTCAGGGGTTTGTAGCTTTGGCCTGAATGCTCCGTCTTGGGCAAAATCTTCCACAGAAAATATCAAGTCATGTGGACTTCTTTTCTCTTCATTTTTTCTGTAAACATTTCTCCCAACTTTTTAACCCCAAGGCTTCTCTCATGAGGGTCAGATCTCAGGGAAAAGGCTGGGCTGCACAATGAGTTCTTGAGGGGAAGCAGAGAGTTTGATCACGTGGAATTATACTTCACCTGCACAGATGGTTTAATTTTCCAAAGCACTGTTGATGCAAGGACGTGAAGCCTGCCCGTGTGTGAACACAAATCTCCTCGCTCCTGGTGCTGGTCTCCAAGAAAGGCAGCAGCACAGGCTGTGCTGGGGGTCAGCACTGCACTGGCTCCAAAGAGCTGCACACAGCTCTCTGCTGGGAACCTGTGCCAGAATAATTATTTACATGTGCTGGCATAAAGTAATTGCTAATGGAGCGGAACACCATGCACGACCCCTCCGAGCTGTCCTAGAGGACACACTGGGAGTTACCAAGCAAAGCACACTCCCCATGTACCAAACCAGATTTCCTCCCACCCAGTCCTCCTCCCTCCTGCCACTGGAGCAGCTGGTTCACGGCAGAGGAGTTTCTGCCCCTCTTTGCCCCATCCTCTTGCCTTTGCCAATACATTCCAGGCTTGCACTCAGAGACTGTATTTCGCCCTGTTATTCCACCTAGATTGCCCTCAAAACTGAGTTGGATGGTGTCTTGGGGAGGTCCCTGTTCCCATTAAGAAGCAGGGACTGTAAATGGGTTTGAAATATTTCACTTCTGTGTTTCTGCAGCCAAAGTGAAGTTTCCCTGAAGAGATGGACTACTGGCACCCAGACTGACTTTGTAATGCCCTCTTGTAGTTCCTGGTCCATCAGCTTCCTTGGCTTTTGAATTGATTACTTTTTATTGCAGTGATTCCCAGAAGAGACCACCTTCATGGCATTTATAATTCCTGCTTCTTGCTGTGGGATATGTGGGGAAAGAAGTCTTATGTCCAGCTTCCCACAGGATGCTGAACTGTGTTCACTCTGTTGCAGAGTGTGCTGGACCAGTCTAAGCAGAACATGTTTTGATCAGGCTTTCCAAAGGCCATCTTCTGCTTCTCCATCAGATTCTGACTTCTGTGGCCTCTAGAAAGTCCAGTTCCCAGGCTCTGTGGTTGCTATTGCAGCTATCACATATCTGTGATCCATTGCTAAATGTGATCAGATTTCTTCCAGTCTTTCCACAGACAGGTTGGAGTTTCAGGAGGCTGCAGAGATTCCTTTCAGGATGGGGCACAGCACTTGTCTTCAGCTAAGCATCAATATCCAGCCCTGGCACCATTCCAGGCATGCCTTCATCCTCCACTCAGCATGCCTAGGCATCTGTCCATGATGTGAGCTCTCCAGTCCCCTGCTAGTAGTGCCTGATCTCTCTTAAGCAAAATCCCACCTTAAATATGGCACAGAGTTCACCTCTTATCTGCTACTGGCAGGTAGGAGCTATTGCTACCTGTCACATTGATTTTTTTGTGATCTCACCAACCTTGCTGTATAAATTATTGTCCTGCCTCAGTACCCATGTGTATTGTGATCTTTGAAACATCCCTTGGGCATCTCCTTCCAGCCACCCCAGTACTATCACAAGCTAACAGATTGAAGATCCATCTGCATCTGGTGAAAGGGATGCTCTACTTGAACTCTTTCCTCTTTCCAAGGCTCCTCAGAAGGGACTCCATGGTGAGCAGGGGTGGCCCAGCATCTGTGCTACACTGAGCTGGGCAGTTCTCCCCTGCCAGAGGCTGCAGTCAACAGCTCCTGTTCCGTGTGAGCACAACCTCCCTCCTCTCTGTCACTGCTGTTAGCAGAGCAGCAAACTCCTGGCTTGGCAGGATCCCTGCTGCAAGATCTGCAAGCTGCAGACTGCCCTGGGCACTGAGCACATGCACTTCTTCCATTGCTTTATTCCCTTTGCAGGTCCTTGCTGCTGCAGAGTTCCCTGCTTCAAAACCAAGTATCTATTGCTTCTCCCGTGCCTTGGCTTTAGGTAAAAAACAGTATCTCCGTACTCTCATTTTTTCTGGTGACAGCCGCCATCAACACCTCTCTCAGCTGTTCTAGTGCTTCAAACACCATTCCTGGGCTGAAGAGTCTGTTCTTCCAGAAATCTTATCCCCATTTAGATAATAAAGTGTTTTCCTTTCGTTTTCCTGCCTTTGCTCTGGGTGGCCAGCTCTTCTCGCAGCCTGTGTTTCCTTCCATGCATGTGCCTGGGTTTGTCTGTGATCCAGCATCCCTGGTGGTCTGGGTCCCTATGTGTTGTCCATTTGCTCTGTTTCTAGGTGCTGATTTGTTTTCCTATTAATCTCCCTCCCTCCCTTGCTCAGCTCTCCCTAGACTGACTACTGCCAACATGTTTCATGTATCCTGTGCTGTGTAGTAACCCAAGGGAAGGGGACTTCATGCCTGGACCCTGGGGCTCTGTAAGAGCTATTTCCAGAGGTGGCAGGTGCTGGCAGGGCTCCAGCCATGCGTTCCCTTGCTGATTTAGTTGCTCTCCCTCCAAACTACCCCCCATGGCACATGTCCCTCCGCACGTCCCAGCCTAACTATTGCATGGACCATGTTCCTGCTGGGGCGGAGCGCTGCCAATCCCTTTTTGGCCCTCAGCACAGGGAGGCAGCTGCACACCAGTGCCAGCTGCTGGCTGGGAGTGGGGAGCATGCTCAGCTTGCCTGAGACCACGCTATGCTTTTTCTGCTGGAGGAGCAGAGGATGGAATCACCTGCAGTCCCCTGATGGTTCCAAGGTAGTGCCATGATTTGGATCAGAGGGTCCTCTCTGGGCAGCAGTGTTGAGCTGCAGAACAGAGAAGGGCTTGATCATGGAATCACAGAATGCTTTGGGTTGGAAGGGACCTTAAAGCTCATTCTGTTCCACCCCCCCTTCCATGGGCAGGAACTATCCCGTGTTGCTCCAAGCTCCATCTAGCCTTGCCTTGAACACTTCCAGGGATGGGATAGTCACAGCTTCTCTGGGCACCCTGTGCCAGGGCCTCACCACTCTCATAGGGAAGAATCTCTTTCTATCATCCAACCTAAATCTATCTTTCTTCAGCTTAAAGCCATTCTCTCTTGTCCTGTCAAGGGGGATGTTCTTCAAAACTCAGCCACACAGGTAAATCTGTGCCCTGTGCACCCGCCTGGGGAATATCAAGCCTCCAGGCCACCAGCACAAACACTTCACAAGGGTCCTTTCTTGTGGCCCAGGACCTGTCCTGTTACAGGATGAATGGAGGCCAAGTGGGAGAGGTTCCAATGGATGGCATCTAGCAAAGTGAGATCCATCCCTAACTGATGCAGGCAGAGCAACATGCACCCCATGTGTCATCCCTTGGCTATCCCTGTCCAAATGCCAGGACGGACATTTTTGTAAGTGATGTTGCAGAGCAAGCTTTATTTAAAAATCAGTTTGTGGGGTTGCTGATGATCATCTCTCCATCCTCAACCACAGTGTGCTGTCCCTGCCATCTGCTGACTCCTTTGTTTGGGCTAAAGATTGAGGCCTGGGGATGACTTGAGGGCGGGGAAGGGGTAAATATAAGCCCCATCTGCTTTCTACAGCAATCACAGCTGGATGGGAACACTGCAGGAGATGGAAAGGCATGAGAGGGAGGAGAGAAATTAGTAAAATTGTCTTTGTCCCCCAAGAAAACATGCTCCTGGTAAGGGAATAGCTGCTCTGAAACCTGGATGTGGGAGGATGGAGTCAGTCTCCTGTGTTCACTATTACCACCCACTCCTTCTGCTATCATAGAGGAGCCCCCAGCTCCTTCTGATGTGGGAAACCAGCCAGCCTCACTGAGCAACTTTATCCTGACTGAGTTGGCACTGAATTCCCTCAAAAGCTCATCATGTTTTCATGCAGGAAATTCAGGCTCTCTGTGAGCTACCCCGGCCCAGCTGCCTCCCTGAACAGTCCAGACCTCCTCCTCAGGCTGCCTCGGTGCATCCTGCTCCCCTGGGAACAGCCAAAATGATGGACATTGTCCCTGCCCACAGGCCCAGGTGGGGCTGCAGCAACCCTGCCCAGCCTGGGTCTGAGATAAATCACCAGGGCATGGAAGTCATGGCATTTATAAATATTGATTCTCTCTTTGGGGAAGTTCACCATTTTGGAGAGGGAGGTTTTTCTAAATAGCATTAAATAGAGATGCTGGAATTATTCTTGGCTCTGTCAACAGCACAGATCTGTGTGGCTGCCCTGTGTGTGGGGCTGAGTGCTCTGGCCTGGGCCCACTCCCTGCTCCTGCTTGTCTCCCTTTGGGCTTCAGGCCTCAGGGTTGTTTATTTTGGGATCTCTCCCAGCAGGGCAGACATGGAAAAGGTCTGTCTGCCACAGAGCTCTTTGCAAGGGAAGTGTTTTAGGCCTCTGGCTGTTTTAGCTCTGTCCCCAAGCACTGGGGACAGGTTGTGCATGACCACCACCCCTGCACAGCTGGCCCAGGGCAGCGCTAACCCTGTATCTGTCTTCTAATATATGGGACCCAGCAACAGTCATCCTCCGAGAAAAACTCCATTGGCACCTCCTATTACCTCACAGGCACCTGCCCCACCTGGGAAAATGGAGGGGAGACTCAGAAATAGGGTGGTGGAAGGTTTCCAGCAAGCTTGCGAGGCTCCAGGTGGGTTATGTGGATTAAGCATTTCTTATCAAGCCTGTGGGTCAACCTCTGAAGTCTTTTACTCCAGGATGAAGAATGGCATATGTTCTGGTGGGCTGGAACACTGCTCTTGGATGTGAAAGGTCACTAGGTGAAAAGTAGAGACCTTGATTTAGACTGATCTCCTGGGATGGGAGCCTCCAGAAAGAGAGTCATTCAGTCATGGTAAAATGGTTTCAAATTCAACTCTATTTCAAAATTTCAAATTCATGTAATCCCTCAGCAAGCAGTGCTGGACATCTTCTAGCAACAGTTCCTTAAATATGTGGGTATGACTGCCCTATCTGGGGGCACAGTAGAGATCAGACAGATAACCATAATGGGTCAGCAGAAGAAACCAAACCTGTGCTCATTTATCTGGGCAGCTTGGGAGGGTGCTGTGAACCAGAGGTCATCCTGTCTTACAGATGTTCAGAGAGGTTTGTTGTTTGCCCTGACCTGGCAGCTTGAGAACATTTCTTCCTGAGACTGACCTACAAGAGGGGACTGGCACAGGGACAACAGACCAGATGGATGGTGAGCATTTGGTCATCCTCCCAGGAGAGCCTCCAGCCTAGCCAGGCCCCAGGAGCAGCACAGAGCTTCTCCATGTTACAGCAGTCTGGTGGGGATTTTGAGCACTGAAGTGTCCTGACACTTTATAGGTGATGATAGGCATGTGTCTGAGGACAGGTGGGATCCCTGGGACAGCTGGGGAAGGGAGAGAAATGTCAGAGATGGATGGTGAGAAGGCAGCTGGGCTCCCAGTGTAGCCTTGGTTGGTGTAACCCTGCTCCCATCACCAGAGTGCTTTGCGTAGGGGATGATGGAGCAAAGGGATCCAGGCAGTGTGGGCTGGCAGGTACAGGACAGCACGGGGGGCTCAGGGGACTACAAGCATCCTGGAGATCCCACTGCTGAACCCAAAGCAGCTCAATATGAGCCAGCCTGTCCTCCCTCCTCAGCACAGTTGGTTTGCTGCTCCAGCAGTGCTGGAGGGGCCCCATTCCTGAGACCAGCAGGGACAAATGAAGGGCCAGTCCTGCACTCTCTTGACTTGGAGTGGATCCTCTTCTTTCATCCCAAGGGAAGAACTGTTTCTCACAACAAGCACAGGGACCTGTTGGAAGGACACCTTCCTGGCTCATTGTGTATCTCTTGAATGGTGAGAGATCTCTGGTGAGATGGGCTTTGGAGCACAGGGTGCACTGGAAATCCCAAGGCAAGGTGAGCCACACCTATCAGGCAGCCAGAGCAAGTTCTGACCTATCCTGGTCACTCCTTCCTTGAGCTCTGCCACTTGCACCTCCTGGGCAAGGCTCTGCATCCCTTCCTGAGGAGGAAGGCTAATTGCTCTGTGTGTCCCCACACACCCCACTCCAGAAGGGAGAGCAGAAAGGCCAACCTTCAGCACCAGGCAGCACCAGCCAGGTGCTCCACTGGTGATGTGTGCGGCCAGCCTGGAGCAGAGCACACCTCAGACCTGAGCCCTGGGCTGAGGCTGTGCAGCTGCAAGTGGGAACAGTCAGACAGCACCGATCCCAGGCAGGTTCCTCCTGAAAGCTATCACTAGGGGCTGAAGTGGGACTCTTGAGCTCCCCTGCCCTGTCCTGGAAGCAGGTAGCCAGTAGAGGCAATACCTGTGTGCAGAGCTGTTCTGCACATCAGCAGCCAAACCATGAACCCATTTGTAATTTATCAGACACTTTTGTGGTCCTTGGTGCTGCTGCTGCTCACCTGTGTGGGGCTGAGCCTCCTTGCCCCAGGGAGAGGATCCCCATGGGTGGGGGTCTTTTGAGCTGGCAGAACAGACTGACTCGTGGCAATGGAAATTCGGCCTTGGAGTGAGTCAGATACATGAGTCAGCAGGTCCAAGAGCACAGGCTACGCCCAGCCTTGTGCAGGGAGAGGTCAGCGTCCTGCTGTGCCGCACGGGGTCTGTGTGGGGACAGCGAGGGCAGGCCTGGGTCTATCCACAGGGGACACAGAAGTCTCTGAGCACGAGCAGGACAGGTGAGTACCTCCTCACCTGCCATGCTCTGCTCCATAGGGTCTGTGGCCATGGCAAAGGGGCTCTGCAGGAGTTATGACCCTGGTGAGCAAGGCACCTTCTGCCCTGGGAGGGGAGAGCCCCCGGTCCATGCTTACCTGCCATGGCTGAGTGTGCAGGATGGAGCGCTTGATGGAAAGAATCCCTTCACTGCAGTCCCTGTGCCAGGGTCCCTGCATTCTGCAGTGGTTCCTTTCTTCTGCTTGCACACCTGTTTTTTTGCAAAGAGCAGGCAGCTGAAACTGTCCCCTCCTGCCCCATGGTGTCCTGCACACACTGTGCTGGTGCAGTGGACAGGGGCCTGATGGCCATCTGTGTCCTGCAACCAGAATCCTCACTGGGGAGCTGCCCCTGTGGGCACCAGGCTCAGGAGCCAAGTGCAAGCTCTCCGTGGTTTTGCCAGGGGGGGGACCATACTAGCATGAGACCAGGACAGAGCAGGGGCTCTGGGATGGACATGAAGCCAGGGAGATGCTTAGCTTGATGACATTCTCAAGATGGCCTTATGCCTTCACTGTGCTTTTGCAGAAACTGAAGCAGATGTAACATGGCAGGGAATTGGTTTTTATTCATTCTCTTGGCACTGAGCATGTCAGGAGAACAGAAACTTTACAAATAAATTGTGGGCTTGATATTTCTGAGCCTGAATTTTAGCTTGCTAATTATTGTTAGCTCCTTTCCCAAGGGAAAGCTGTCAACAATTTTCTCTTTTCAAAACATCTCTCTCCATTTCTCAGCACAGGCTCAGCAAACAGTGTTCCCTTTGCCAGAATAACTGTCCCCAGGGGTTGTTTCCTATTCCTGAACCAATGGGGAGCAGTGTCAGTGCCATGGAGCAATACTAGACCTTTTTACACAGCGTGTTCTAAAAGAAACTGTTGGGATTGTAAATAAAACCTTCTTTCTCTTCTGACAACTATATGGAGTCAATCTATTTTGTGTCCTACCATAACAATAAATGTCCACCTTCTCTGTCCTAAAGCCCTTCTTATGGACCATCACAACCACATTTACAGTGTGCTGGTGAACCAGACCTCTGTCCTTTAACCCTGACCCCGGAAAAACATCTTCCTTTGACACAGCTTAACCTTTGTAGTAAGCCTTGAGAATCCTAACCACAGCAGTGCTTCTGCAGAGCAAAGTTTTGGGATCTTCAGACAACTCTGGAAGCAGGGTGAGACACATCAACCGTTCTCCTGCAAATGCTCCAAGACCACATGCAGCCCAGTGTTAAATAAATGCATGTTTATGGTAAACCACCAGGGACATTGGCCTGTGAGATATTTGATGTAAGGTTGCCGTCACAATTTTTGTGTTCCTCACCTTGAGGTTAAACCACAAAAGCCTTTTCTTTCTGCAGAGCTGAGAGAATTCCAGACATTTGCTGTAGTAGTAGGTCACTTGCATCTGCAACTACTAATGCAGATTGCCGGAGCAAGAGCAATACTCTATAAAGAAACTATAAATTCAGAGGAACTGTTGCTAACCCCACAAACAAGGCATTTTTAGGATATATTTTCAAGCAGCTGAATGTTCACTCACCACAGTTAGAGCCCCAAGAGAAGATCCTCCATATCTCCTCTGAAGTTAAACAGAGGATAAAAACAAACCTGAAGGCTCTAATTTTCATATACTAAGGGTGGTTCAATTAATAATTAAAATGATCAAGAGGCTGGAGGGGTTGTCTTGTGAAAAGCACCGAAAAGGTTGGGATTCATTAGTTTGAAGAGAAGAAAACTGGGAGGAAGTGACCAAAGGGAGTGAATCAGGTGAAACTGAAATCAATCCCAAGGCCAAGAGCTAGGGGCAGTCAGTGGCACTGGTAGGATATCTCTCTGAAACAGAGAAAAGGAAAGATTTCTTCATACAGTGAGTAAAATCTCAAGAATTTCCTGCCACAAGAGGCTGTCAGCATGGGTGAAAAGGGATTAGATCAGCTGATGAAGAATAGGTCCATAAGGGAATGTCAGAGGAAACAGTCGGACATGTGCCTTCTGTTGTCCCAAGCCCAGTGACCATGAATACTGAAGCAGGAGGTGCTTAGGCTGCAGAAGGCTCCCCCAAACAGCATTTCCTATTGTCTTTGCTAGTTGCAGGCAAGACCGACTGTAACTCTGCACCAGTTAGTTTCCTATTCCCTTTCCTGTTCTAATTTTCTTTTGCAGGCTTTTTCCATTAGTTAGCACTCAGCTAATGGGGCATCTCAGCAACAGGACTGAGCCCATGGGGATAACCTCCACCCTCATCATGGTGAGGACAAGCTCCGACGATAGGGATGGAACAGATGGGAAGCGTGTGCTGTGCCCGTGTCCGGGCAGTGAGACCATCCACACTCAGCTACAAACACACAACACCCTTGGCAGCTCGATCCTTGCCTGCACAGCCCTGAACTGCCTGTGCCTCATGCTGGAGCCAGAGCTTTGCTGTGCTTCTGTTCTGGAGATGCAAGCCCAGGGTGGGCCCCCAGCATGTCCTGAAAAAGAAAATGCGGGCACTGGTTAAAGTTGCCCTGGTCCAGACAAGATCTGTACCAGTATGGGTCCAGTGGGGACAATACCATTGTTGCACCAATCCTGCACACCCATCAGCAGAGCTGTGTACCACATACCACACAGACTCATGCAGACCATGCAGTTTTAGTTTTTCCTCTTCAGAGTCTTTGCAGAGGCAAATAGCCCATCTGCTTTTCCAACATATTTCTCCTAAGTTATTGGGACTACTTTGGATGGGGCTTGGAGCAACCTGGTCCAGTAGAAGGTAAACCTGCCCATGGCAGAGGGTTGAAGTAAGAAGGTCTTTAAAGTCCCATCCAGCATAAACTGTTCTGTGACTCTGTGAGTCTCCTGAGCAGGAGGCATGGTGTGATGTTCAGACAGACCTAGGCCATCATAATAATGAACCATCTCTCCAGCCAAGCTAACACCCGTCTCACTCCAAGTGCTCCATGACAAGAAAGTGCTCATAAGGTTATGTAGGAAGCAACTAGGGATGGGTAAAATGGATTTAGCTTGATTAGGAAGAAGGCTTTGTCTTCATCTCTTTTTCCAACATATTACTAGTTTCACAGAGAAGTAACATAGAAGATTTTAAGTCCTTTCCAGGGCACAGAAACTTGTGTGTAAGGATACAGCTGTGTTTCTTCACATTAGAAGAATTACTAGGAAGTATTAGGATTCAGGACTCCTCACAGCCTCAGTAACATGTTTAGGTGAAACTTGTCTGCAGCAGTGAGCTGAGGAGTGCAGTTCAAGCCCAGGATTTCAGTTTGACCAAAGCATCCACTCTGGTTTCAGGAATGACATGTATTTCAAAATATGACTGGTCAGGGATAAAAGCTGCCATTGTTCAATGAGACAAAGCTGCTGATGAATTTCCCTCTCTTCTGAATCCTTCCCCAGGTGATCTTGGTTCCTGGCAGTGACCCCTTGAGTCAGGAGTCTTGGTCAAGTAACTTGGACAAACAATATTTAACCTCAAACTCTTTTGAGAATATTTTTTGCTTATTTGCTGTTCATTCACCACACTGCCTGACTGGGCTGCTTGGCCACATGCGATGGCTTCTGATCATGGATTGGGTGGGCTTGAATCTTCACAGACAGAAGGAAGGTGGGTGCAGCCAGCACAGATGTGTGTTTGTTCTGTCCTCCAGCCAGTGCCAGCGCCAGCATCCGCACTTGCTGTTTGCATCTGCCTTCACGCTGGGCAGGGCACCAGAAAGGTGACCAGCTTGGCTGCCATGTGGGGAGCCTGCAGTTTAAGTCACATCAATGTCAGATGCCACATTCCTGCCGTGAGGCTTGTCTGAGTTCTCCCACATCGGAGAAAGGGTGTTTGAGATGCAAAGACCACCTACACAAACCTTCATCTGACTGACCAGAACACATCTTTTCGTGGCAGTGCTGCAACCTTCTTAGAACCACAAGACACAGAGGAGGGACCCCATACCCCACTGAGCAGAGCTACATTATTTGTATGCTGTGATTGTTGTAATATCATCCTGCAATGCCCTGGGAGTTCCTGTGGTATCTCCCAGTCTCCCTAATTCAGAAATTCGGATTTGTTGTGATGCCACAGGAGGTGCCTGGAGAAGTGATGAGTCCATTGACTCCTCCTGGGCCAAAGCAGCTCATAAAAGGCTTCTGCTGTGCCAGCTGCAGTCCTGCAGTTTTCATCACTACACTCATGAAAGATATATTTTTCCTTTCTAAAGGTAGGAGGACATAATTCCCAAATGAAAATATCATTAACTCTCCAGTATAACTGGGAAGAGGGAATTCCTGAGCAAAGTGTGTCCTGAGCATCTGCAAGACCCAACATCCCCTCTACTGATCCTTCAGCAGACAATGTCAAGAGAAGTTCAGGCTGAACTCATTTCATGTTTTCACTAAGAAAATTTATTTTCAGTTTTATTCTGAGAAGCCTAACCTGTTGCTTTCCTAGAATGAAGTATGGTTCTGTTGTTCTAGATCTGCCTTTTAGGAGAATTACAGAAATTTCCAAATGAGGCAAGCCAATGAGTTTGGGAGTAATGAGACCTGAGGGCTGCCTCCCAGAAGTGCCTGGGGGGAATTAATTTTATTGCATGCTGAGGGAAAGGAGGAGTCTCCCTTCCAAGGGTCATCAGCCAGGAGCCTCTCCAAAGATGAGACTCTGCACATTCATGAAATCCTTCCCTTGATACCTTCCTGTTATCAATCTTGTCAGGCTGGGCTGAGACATGTAACACCAATTGGGGCTTGGAAGCTGGGCTAAGTGCGAGAAGGAGCAACTGAAGTCCCAGCCACAGCACTCCTGTTTCACCAAGTTTTGTTCTACACAACTTCCCAGGAGCTTTCTCCTAATGAAAATACATTTCCAAAATATATTTTCAAAATATCAGTCAGCAGCAGAAAGGTATTCATTCACATTTTCCAGGTCTTGAACAAGCATCCAGGGACACTGCATTGATGGAATAGAAGTATTGCAAGGAAGGTTCACTAGCAAACATCTTGCAGTCTCTGGCAGGACTTGATGCATAGGACGAGCAGATTTGTGCTTGTCTGCCTTTGTCAATGTCAGTGGGAGCTAAGCCTGGTCCTGCCACCATCTCAGCCTGATAGAGATGGAATATCTCTCATACCATGATGGGTCATTTCAGGTTTTCTGAAAATTCACATTTTTAACTTCACCAAGACCAACAGCTTATGATTCAGTTCACATCCACAGAAAAGTGGCCAGTCTACATTCCAAGGCTGTATGGGATGAAGAGTTTATCACATCTCTGAGCTCCTTGTTCCAATGGTCAGTTATTCCCACTGTTAAAAATAGTTCCTTTATCTCAAGCCCAACAACCACCAGCTTTGCTTTCCAATCCCTGGATCTTTTTCTGACTTTGTCTGCCCTCTTAAAGAGCCTTTGCACTCAAAGTATTCCCCCACATCAGTTCTCACAGACCACGATTAAATCACCTCTTAAAAACCAGATAAACTAAACAGATCATGTTCCATTTGTCTCTCACTAAGAATGACTTCTAGCCCTGGTATAATTTTCTCATTCTTTCCTGAGTCTTTTCCAAGTTTTCAGTGTCACTCTCAAGCATAAGCACTAGACCTGAATGTGCCATTTTGGTGATGATGTCACTAAAATCATATGCAGGAGCAGTGCCACCTCTGTGATATTCCGTTTGTGCATGTCAAGGTCCTGTCCAGCCTTGCGGTGGCAGTGGCACTGTCTGTTCTTGGGTGTCAGCTGAAGCCTGGACCCTCAGAGGAGTCCCCGTTCTCCCTGTTCCATCATGGCAGAGTGGCCTGCACATCTCATATCAAGCCATCATTAAATGTTGACTGAAGTGCCCCTAATTTTCTGTATTCCAGTGCCTATGAACCCCTCATCCCTCCAGCTTGACTTCTTCCTGCGCCACTAAGTATCTGTGTTTTTCTTTAGATAAGGTTTTATCCCATCCCGACAACCATTCTGTGCTGTCAGTAATCCCATAAACAAGCTTTTCCCATGGTGTTGTTGTTCTTGCAGTATACCAGCTTCCAAGAGGGAAAGAAAATCCATGCTATCCCTTTGCAGTACAGACCAGGTGATTTCTATAGCATTAAGTTAGGTACTTCTCACAGGCAGTCCAAAGTTTGCATTCTGGGAAGGGTATCATGGGCTTGGCAGAGACAGTGCATCCCACTCTGAAAAAGCATCTGAAGTACTGAAAGGAGTTTCCATTCGGAGGGATCTACACTTCTTCTCCAGCTGCAGAGAATCCCAGAGAGCTCCTAGAGTAGACAGCAAAGTGAGGTAAAGCCGAATGACAAAGTCAAATTTTTCAATTAGCAAACAAGAGTAACAGAATTAGGGAATCACAGAATGTCCTGAGCTGGAAGGGACCCACAGGGATCATCGAGTTCAACCCCTGGACCTACACAGACACCCCAACAATCCCACCCTGTGCCTGAGAGCATTGTCCAAATGCTCCTGGAGCTCGGGCAGCCTTGTGGCTGTGATCCTTCCCTGGAGAGCCTGGGCAGTGCCCAGCCCCCTCTGGGAGAAGATCCTGTCATTGTCACCACAGAGCAGAGATCAGCACTTGCCCCTCCACTGACCCTTGTGAGGAAGATGTAGATTGTTTCCTCAGGAAGCTGCAGAGTCAGTGAAACACAGCCTTACAATCCCCCAAAATTCTCGGTCCAGCATTCATGCATGCACCTTTTAGGAGAGCTCAGGATCCTCCTGCAGCCCCAGGACAGGTGGAGCCAGGGCAGCAGCATCACTGTGCACTCCACCTCAGGCATGGCTGCCCCTGGTTCCCCCCCAGGTTCTCACACTCCAGCTCCCCTCACTGCACATCTCAGAGGGATCCTTCCCATCTCGCTGTCAAAGCTCTTAGTTAACAAAGTATTTAAGAGGTTTTGGTGCCTCTTAATAATGCACTTAGAAATATCTTTGATGTTAAGAGGTAAACTTCAGTGAAGTACTTTGCCATGGGAGGAACATGGAAATGTCAGCTGGATTGTACCTGTTTGAGCTGTATTGCTGAGGGGACAGTGTCAAACCCAAGCCCTGTGAAGTCAGAGGCAACCTGCAAGATTTCAGCAGAGAAGCTGGATGGGTTCCAGAGCCACCAGCCTGAGCCTGGAGCCCTTCACTGTCTCTCTGCAAATCCCACTTGGCTCTGCATGTGGCCAGGAGAGGGGTGGGCTGAAGATCTGTGAAGTTTGGTGGACCATAAATTGCTTTGTCTCAGCCATGAGCAGCACAGGGCAGCCTGTGCCCCGTGTCCTCTGATGGGCAGCCTAGGCAGAGGCTGGTGGATTTCTGATGAAATAGTTTAAAAACTGTATTTGAAGGAAGGGGAGAGTGAAGTCAGCTGAGAAAAAGGAATATTGTTCCCAGATGCTTTGGATAATGGAATGGGGAACTACCACAGGCTGTAAGGCCCCCACTCCAGATTAAACCCAGACCTTCATCCCAGGGCAGAGAGGAGGACCCCAGCATGGGTTCCACATGGGTATTGGCTAAAGAGGTGGCAGTCTGCACGCCTCTGACCAGCTCAGACCATGGGATGAAGTCTCAGGGGCTGAGAAAGGCTTTATTTTCAGAGGGTGCCCTTTGGGGACAAGATGAATCCCTGGATCTTTCCTGGCACCATCTTGTCAGAGCTGTGCTTTCCCCAAGCACCAGGAAGATGCATTCAGCTCCTGCTTCTTGACTCTACCAAAACATCCTGCATCTCTCACTGCTCCCACCATCCATCCACAAGAGCCCAGCAACTGCCGAGCAAAGGAAATAACCAACTCTGGAACAGCTGTGTCTCAGATGGCAAAAGATGGTAAGAGGCTCTTCCAGCTTTTCTGGATGGCTTTTGTACCTGTATTTCTTTCACTCCTTTGCTAAGTGCCAGTTCCTGGGACCCAGGACACCCTGCAGCCCCCACACCAACATACACAAGCTCTGCAAGGAGGAGAACCTGGCAAGAAGACTGGGAAATATTGTCACTTCAGCTGAGGTCACTCTGCAGCTCATCTTCTACCCAAGAGACCTCAAATGAAGACACTGGAAAATAACACTGGAACAAATTCAGATGTTACTCTCCAGCCTGTCATTACCCTGAGTCAGATGGAGACAAGTGAAGAGCCTCTACCCAGGCTGGATTGTAATTGGAGTGATGGAAAAGACCATTAGGTCATCTGGGCCATCTACCCCCGCCAACACACGCCTGTTCTCTGCTTCATGTTATCTAGTGCTGAGCTTGGAGTGAGTCAAGTGATGCAGCCTCCAGTTTCCCATGGGAGACTTCTCCTAGTAAAACTAATAGCTGAGATGGAAACGTTTCATGATATCCTGCCTAAATATGCTGTTGCTCACATTCATCCCATTACTCTTGCTGATCCTCCCTCTGAAAGCATATCTCTCCTTGGTGTTCATGCCCATCACGCTCCTGCTGACAGTTACAGTCAGATTTTCCCTGGGTTGCCATCTAGACAAGCTGCATTTTACTGTTTGGTGGTAATGACTCCAAACCCAGGGCTACAAATAGCTTTCTTTGTCCTTGGAGCCTTTGGACCCCTCCTAAGAAGCTAGATTCCGCAGATATTCTGCAAAGGGGAATATTCTGAAGAGTTTTTTGTAGAAAATTAAGGATGAGGCTTAGAGAGATGGACCACTGAGTCAAGTTTCTTACGATAATTCGTCGTCTTTTGTTCTGATCTAGTTCTCCTTCTTTAAAATGTATTCTCTGATTTCTCCAGGGGTCTCCATCCTGTTTCCACACTTAATTAGAGCTTGAAGCCCCAACAAGGCACATGATGCCGCTTGGAGGAATGCTCCAGGTGCCAGGTGACTTAAAGGTATTCAGTTTGTAAAGAGACTCTGGCATGTCCTTGCAAGGTAGAAGATGTCAAAAAAAAAAAAAGGAAGATAAGTAAATCTACAGGTTGGTGCCTTTAGGAGCAAGACATGTAGCCATGAAACTTTCTAAAGGTTTCAGTGCACACAGCCTGGCTCCTTCCCCTCACCGTGAATAAGAGGCTTATTAAGATAAGTGGTTTTCAGGGTTGTGTAAGCCCCGTGGTAGAGCAGTTCTCCAACATTTGATGCTGCAAGAGTGGGGAATCCCCTCAGTGCCTGGTGAACTCAGTGTGGCATGTGGTCCTCACCTACCTGGTGCTGCTCAGCCCTTGCAGGTGAGCAGAGCACCCTGTGCTCCTTGCAGCTTCCTCCGAGGACACAACCAGGAGCATCCTGGCAGCAGGGAAGAATATGGAGGGGAAGGGCCTGACTGAGTCAGAGACACACACAGGGTGTGTCATATCACAGGTTCTTCCTCAGAATTGGACCTGGCTTTCAAAATACTTCTTGCCGTTAACTTCTGACAAAAAAACCTCATCATGCAAAATCCTGCCATGCTGTCTCAATGCCACCAGACTGGAAGGTCACCATCCCTGAGGGGAGCAGTATCTTGCAGGAAGCAGAATGAGCCACAATCCAAGATGGAGCCTCTGTGTGGATCAGATAAACAGAGCTGTGCCTGCAAGAGGAAATTAATTTAAAAGAAATAATTTTTTTCCCTTGGTTGAATGAGATGGGAGATCCTCCTTCTGTTCTTCATTAAGCAACAAAGGGTGAAACCAACAGCAAATTGTGTGCAAACCACCCAACCGCGGCCCTGAACTCCTGAAACATCTTTATTCACTTAATCTGGGATTCAGGAAATTCTCATCCAAGCCAGTTTTATTGGGTGGTTTGCATTGAGCTCTCAACCTCCCAATCAGTAACAGATGAACAATTTTGCATGACATTTTTCTCCTGGATTTTTGGCTCTGCTCCTCCTTTCTAGCGGCTGAGCTGATGAAGCAGGGCTGTTGTTCACCCTTTCGGAGACGTCAGCCTTGCTCTGATTCTGGGAATGGACACAGGTTGCCCTGGGTTCTGGTCAAGGCCAAGTCCTACCTTTCTGGATTCATGTCCATTGGTGGCTCATCTCCCCATCTCCTCTGTCCCCACCTCCTTCTTAATTCCTTCCTCCTGCATCTTCCAGGGCAGGCATCAGGTTCTGAGGCCTTAAAGAACAGTCCAAACCAGGTCTTAGCTGCTGAAGGGCAGCAGTAGATGCTGATAAACTTCAGCAGCCTGACTGTGTGGGCATCTGTTAAAAAAACACAATGGACACAAGTCCAGCTGTGCCTGAAGCAGCATGAGGAGGAGGGGGGCTCTGGGGGGTGAGCTGTCCCTCAGCCCTTCTCCAGGCAGGTGGTTGCTCGGCTTGTTTTCATCGTTCTCTCCTGGGCAGAGCCGTTGTGACTGGGAGCAGAGCACAGATGTGGTCCTGTGCCACTGGGCTGTCTCCAGCACTAGTGCCCATGTCGGTCCATCACCCCGTGCTTGGAGGGTGCCCCTGTCTGTGGGACATGCTGTGCCTGCAGACCTCACATGCGTGAGGACACGTGCCAGAAGTGGTGGGGACGAGTAGGTGCGTGCACCCACACTCCTCCCCGTGGCCAAGGTGGTGCCAGTCCACAGGGCTCCTCTGCCCCACCAGGAATGCACAGCAGCGGGACTGTGAGAAAGCAAAAGAAAAAGGGTGAGACCCTGGAAAAAAGGGCCTGGAGAAATCCCAGCTCTCTGGCAAGGGACTGTTTGTGTGTGCACCCCACGGCTGTGCACGTGTGTTACTTGTCAGCATCTCTCTGCCTCCACTCCTGTGCCTTGGCTGCCCAGAGCTGCCAGGACTCAGCTGAAGGCCAGGCAGGAAATGAAATAGGTGCTATGTGCCTGCCTTGTGCCCCCTCATGGGTGGGCTCCCTTACCTGCCCATCACCCTCCTCACCCTTGCAGGCCCCCTGGCAGCCAATTTCACAGGAGAATGTTGTCACCTTGATGTTTCAGCACTGCCAGTTCCCAGAATAACTGGGTCCTGGGGCTGGGGACTTTGCTCAGCTGATGTGTTTGCTCAGACGCCTCAGCACAGGCTTTTAATATTATAATGACTCTGAGATCTGGGACTTAGAGAGGGATTTGCTGCCATGGGCCTGACAAAGAGGAGTGACCTCAGCGACACGGGAGAGCAGAGAGTATATAAAACCTTTCTGAGCTCTGTGTAGGAGTGCCGCTTCCTTTTTTGGCTGCTCTCAGCTCCATCTGCCCTCTCAACACATGGGTCTCCCTCATAGTCCCCTCTTGGGTGGAGAGATAACTAGGCAGGAGACGAGTGTTCACACAAATGGGCTTCACATTATTTGCAGAGCTCCCAGTTTTGTGGCCTAAATTTTAAGCACAAGAGCGATTCCCCTCATTCCAGCAGGTCTGCACCTTCTCTTCTCCATCCTTCTTCCTCTCCATCCTCCAACCCATCTGCATGAACTGCTTTCCCCATGCACTGGCTCTCCAAGGGTGAAGGAGCTCCCTTCCCCCTCTCTCCAGTTGCCCACAGGGACCTGATTCTGACTCTGTTTTTTTACCCAGGTCTCTCCTACGCGGTTGGGTGATCACCACTGTGTTGCAAAGTTGGAACTGAGTCAAATCAACATGTCAAAGATCATATTAGACATTCCTTCACTCACCCTGTGAAATATTGGCCATTTTCTGCCACATGGAGAAAAGTAAGTTGCAAACCCAATGGGAAAGGCAGGAAAAACAGTCATTAATAACTGTACTTAATTACAAACTAATTTCTTGAAAAATATGTTTGAAAGCAGCTGGCAACAAGTTGAACTGTGTGGAAAGTTTGAAGAACACCAGACCAGACATTAATAAGTCAACAGCCTCCAGAAAAGGTCAAGCTCTGGAAATATTTAAAGGCCCCTAAATAAAATGAATTTTAATTCCAATGCTGAATTAAAACTTCATTGCAAATCCCCAGAAAACAGACTCACTCCCCACAGACATGCTGCACATGTTTGAGGGAGACTTGCTTTCCACACACCACAAGCTGCCTGTGGGGTTTCCCAAACCATCTCTTCTAGTGACCTGGTTGGAAATGCCACACAAGCACCTTCCTTCTGCCAAGGGTTATTGTTAGTACAAGACCAACCTCTCCAAATTATCAACTGGTGTCTGTAGTGCAGCAAAACCTCTCTAGAAGCCTGGTGCCATCGGTGAAATCTCATCTGAAACCCATGGAGAAAGATGATCCCTTGGAAAGACCTGCAGGGATGCTGAGACCATACACAGTGTGAACAATGATATTTTTTGGAAGGGACGACACATTGCTTGCTTCCAGCAGC
Organism: Donacobius atricapilla; assembly: GCA_013397315.1. Classification (NCBI taxonomy): domain Eukaryota; kingdom Metazoa; phylum Chordata; class Aves; order Passeriformes; family Mimidae; genus Donacobius; species Donacobius atricapilla. The sequence continues at coordinate 82,643 of WBMY01006402.1, read as the reverse complement.
CCAACAACATTGCTGTTACACTGCTCCTGTTGGTTTAACTGAGCTCTGAAACACAAGGGTATGGACAGGTGTGAGTATGGCTCGTGGTGTGGGTCCCTGCATTTCTGGCAGGAGCATGGATCTTTCCTTTTGCCACACCAGGAATCGTGTCCTGTGGGTAGGAGCTGTTCACCAAACAAAAAAATCCCAAGGAGAAAAAGAAAGAAAATATCATCTGTAAAGGGTGACACCCAAGAGGCATTGGACAAACCACTCCCAGCAGACACATTCTTTGCCTCTGTGTTTGCAATATTTCATCGTTCCTTGCTTGTTTGTTCTCTAACCCTGTCCTTGTCGTGGCCTTCTTCAAGAGCACCCCTCGGCAGGTACCCCTGCAGGAGAACCTGTGTGAGAACACTGGGGATGTCTTGACACAGTCAGAGGGGCACATACACCAGTCACCTTCCCTGTGGGAAGACACATAGCACCGACTGTCATCCCATCACAGCCACTGTCAACTCCCGTATAAAGGTACCCCTGCTCGGGTTGTGTGGCATTGCCCCGAAAGCACGGACCCCAGATGTGCATGGGAAGAGCATTCCTGGTGCTGCAGTGTGGGAGCCACACGCTGAGCCTTCACACTAACTGCCCACTGCTTACCCATCCTGGCTGCTACTCCTCTCTGCTGCAGTCTGCTGAATGGCACACATCTCCCCAGGAAGTGGGGCTGAGACAAGCCAGGAGCTCACTGGTGGATGGTTTTTGGCAGCACACAATATCCCTGAACACACATCATGCACATTTGACTGAGTGTAAGCTGGTACCTCTGAGCTCTACCACTTTTGCTGGCTCATCTGCCCACCTAGTTCTGAGACAACTGCAAAACCCAGACCCTCCTATGCTCCTCAACCCCTTCCAGAGCAGCTGGCAGGAAGCAGCAGCTTCCAGGTCTGAAGAAGTTGTGAATAGCTTGGTTTCAGAAATAGCAAAGTGTTTGGACTGCGGGTGTTTCCAAAACAAAACATCTCAATAGCTTTCCTTATTTGAAAGGTTTCATGGAGTCTGTGTCAGTCCAGCTCAGACAAAGGCATTTTCCTGTGATTGCAAACTTTTCAGGGGAGGCACTTCTGCCATGTGACAGCAAAATATTGCCAGTGCCAACAATCACAGAATCAGAGAATGGTTTTGGTTGGAAGGTACTTTAAAGCTCATGTCATTCCATCCCCCCTTCCACTAGACCAGAATGCTCCAAGCCCTGAGCAACCTGGCCTAGAACATTTCCAGGAATGGAGAGTCCACAACCTTTCTTCTCAAGATGTTGGCAAGGCTTTGGAGCCACATGTCTGACCACCAAAACATTGCTCAGTTCTCCTTTTCTCCTCCTGGCACATCCCCTGCAGGAGGGGGAGACAGGTGCAGTCTCACTTTATATCACTAACAGAGAGCTGGAGAGCAGCAAAACAAAATCCCCAAGCCTTTCCCACAAGTGGGAGTGTTTTTCAATAGAAATTGTGAGTTACCCTTTTCTAATCCCAACTTTGGACTGGTTTGCTGGAGCTGGGAGAACTGGTTCTGTCCTCCATGTGCTATTTAAAGGTGCTTGGTCCATCTTTGAAGTACCTGTACAAGGTTACTAAAGAGGCCAAGCTCCAAATCCAGACCTGAAGGTTGGGTGGAAAGGATGGGTTTGTCTGGAGTTCATTGCAGAAGTTTCCTTTCCTTCAGCGCCACATCATCTCAGCCCTCTCCTTTCATCCAGGAGTTTGCACAGCAGCTGCTGCTTCTGAGGAGACACCAGGACCAGCTAGGTGATCCGTGTGCTTGGAAATCCTGCTTTCAGGCCAACTATCCCCTTATGCCAGACAGAGTTTGATCATCTCATTGATCCATTTTGGGGGACACATTGCAAGAAAAGGGAGAGAGAGAGAGAGAGAGAGAGAGAGAGAGAGAGAGAAAGAAAGAGAGAGAAACTCTCCTGTAAGCCAAGGAAAAGAGATGCTGGAAATACACAAGAGAAATTCTGGTAGTGAGAATGGACTCAAGTCTCTAGGGATCCAAGGCAACAAAATAGTGGCACATTTTGTCCTTTTTGAGGTAATTTTTTGGATCAGACAGAAACAGCACACTGGCATCTGGCCATCTTCAAATGAGCCCTAAGATTCAAGGGGCTTCACCAAAGCAGAGCACAGCACACCCCAGGGAAACCCTGTGTCTGATGACAAAAGTGAAGGTGACTTGAGAAGAAACATGAAGTGTCTTCCCAGGAATTGCAGTAGACTCAGATTCTTGGCCTCCATCTTGTTTACAGCTAAGGTACATACACATCTCACATCCACCTGAAGAAGAGCTGTAGTTCTCCATGCCATGACTAGAGGCTATATTGACATAAATGCCTGCATTCCTCAAGCCAGAGGAGTCCTTCCTTGGGACAACCTTGCTATATCTTCATAGAAGATTATGGCACTGGAGCTCATTGGAGCAGAAGCAGGGAGGAAGAGGGGAATGGGGGCCGGGGAGGGAACCCATGCTGTTGTCATGCCAGGAGCAATATTGTGCGCGAACTGTTGCCTGTGGTCCTGCCTGAAGGGCTGCACAACACACCACAAAAGCCACCAAGGATGTCCACCCCGCAGGAATGTGCTGCTTTTCAGGTGCTCCAGGGCACGTGTGGCTGCTCCAACAGCCCACATCAGAGGCTTAATTCCTCTTAATGCTTTCCACCTGGAGAGACTGAGAGACAGCAGAGACCACAAGGTCCTGGGAAATCACCTCTTTGTCTTCTGGCCTCACTAGTGGATGGAGGCAGGAACTGGAACGCATGGGCTTACAGAGGGCTAAGACATCCTGCCACAACATCACCAGCTATTTTTGTGAGTCTCTCCCTGACCCACAAGCCAAGTACTGGTAGCCAATGTTCTGCTGCCTGCCACTGTGTTTATGAATCAACAGTTCAGTATTTTATGACTTGGGCTGAGGTGATCAGTCCCCTGCAGCTGGGCTGCCTGGCTGGGGTGAGTCACCTCGCTGCCCTGCTGCTTGCAGGGTGATAAATGGTGAAGATGCCCTGAGGTAACAGCTCTTCAGGGCTTTTCATGCAAAGCCAGCCTGCTTAAGCCTTATTCCAGAGCCCAAAACTCAGAACTAATGGGAAATGCTGCAAGCAGCCTGCAAGGAGCTCTGCAGTACCACAAACAATGCAGACTGCAGAAAGACATCACTGACTTCAGCTGATAGCCGGCAGTAAACCTCCTGGGCCCCGCCTTCAGCAGTGGAAAGTGAATTCATTCTCTGGGAAAGGAGATGATCTCTAGGCTGTGTCAGAGAGCCTGCCCTTGACATCTTGGCATCAGCTGGGACAGTCCTAGCTCAGTCCTGTGGGCTGCCACCCAGAAAAGCCAGTGTGCCATGTCCCCACCTCTGCTGCCCGAGCCGGTACAGAGCATCTATGGGGCTGCCAAATATCTCCTTCACCTTGACCCTGAATCCCTGTTCCCCACTGGACAGTGAATGCTCTCAGCTGTCAGTGTAGCAGAACTGGGTGAGGAGTAAGTCAAGGGCTTGGAAGTTTTTCCTGTGTGCAGTGATTCATGGCTCATGTTTGTCAGTAGATGGGAGTGTTTGGAGAAGAGCCAAGTCATCATGAAACATTTACAAATCCCAGACGTTTTGTGGATTTCACCACAAATTATCTTCTGTCCAACCCAGCCAACCCACACGTTCATCGACATTTCTGAGCTGCAGTTTATTAATCCTCTGTTTCCAGCAATGGTGTGAAGATAGCAATGGCCAGCAAGAGGGGACATGCCACTGGAGTTGTGCCAGCTGGATAGGAGAGGGGCAGTGGTTGAAAGCCCAGTGACTCCTCTCTTCTCCATGGCTGCCCAGCAGTGAAAGGAATATGGATCAAGACTTCCCTAGGGGAGGAAGAAAAGACAGTTCCTAAGAGGGCAAAGGCCATGCCGGCTCCTTCAAATGACATGTCTGAGAGCATTTATGGAGAGGTGTAGTAGAAACATAAAGTCTGAATGAGGGGTCAAAGCCCAGGAAAAAGTGTCAAAATGGGATAGAGGAGAATCAGGCATTGATGGCACCAAGGCCCTTCAGATTGCAGCACACCTGTGAGTAGCTTTTCAAGACCTACATACTGGGAAAATAAAGAGCAGTCCAAAACAAAGAACAGCGTAAAATTAAGGACAGACTATGCCCAGGGAAAAGGAGTCAAAAGGAGTCTTTAAAAAATGATGCAAAAGTGCCCATGGGACCTACATAAAAACACAGTTCAGCTCCTAAATGTATCCAAAGCCAGTGCATGGGCAGTAGCTGAGAGCCCAGAAGATGTGAGGACTCACCAGCTGACATCCCTTCTCCTCTCTAGTCTGAATGCTGGACATTTGTCCAGGTGGGTGTGAGACAATGACTGAAAACAGTTTTGTTTGAAATAAAATAACCTTTTCCTTTACCTTTCCCTCTCACAGATATGGGAAAACATGTGAGGAGATCTGTGGAAACATTTGCATGAGGTGGGGGCAAGTCTCAGCTTGCTATTCTGAAGAGGGCAAAAACCCATCCTTTTTAATGGCATTTTGGGCTGATTCCTCAAAGAAGGTACAGACCCCACTCAACCTGATGTTTTGGGATGTAACTGAGTAGATTTTTTTCTCCCCCTACTTTACAGTGCAGGCTATCCCTCCATTACAAGGTGGAAAGGAAATCCGGCATGCTGGAGAATTCGTTCATGGCTTCTCCACTTACAGTCACTCTCTGGGATAGGACACAGCTCAGCTTTCCTGCTCACTGAGCATGGGAAACAGATCCATGAAGGTCATGGAAAGCTGTTCATACCTCTCTGACAAAGTGAGGTCCTGGGGACATCTCTCGTTATTCGCCAGACAGTGAAGGCAAGAAGGTGGACCCCTGAAGAGGACTGGTCCTGGAAAGGTTCATCTGAGAGGGACTTCCAGGCTGATGCTGGGATGCTCGTGGTGGTCAGGGAAGAGCAGTCCCCAGTCTTACTATGCCCAGGTATCTCCAGTTGGTTCATTATATCTGATTCAGATTTTCCCTCTTGCAACAGCCAATGCCTCTGGCAGCAGCTACGGCTAACACTGCCAAGACATTCTGCTGTGCATCTTTGTGGAGTGGCTCTTGGCTGCCTCCACCCTTCAGTTTTGGAGCTGAAAGTGTATTTCTGATATTTTAATGTCTATCAGCTCCTACACCTCACCAGCCTGGGTAGATAGTGAAATACAGCAGGGAGAAATTAACTGCCACATCCACGAGAGCCCATGGTGAAGCCTGAAACCAGACACACGTGGCGGCAGGTGCAAAGCCTGGCCCATATCTGGACAGGTAGGCATTGGCTTGCTTTGGCCATCCCTCCCCCTCCATGCTGTGGCCATCCCCACCCACCCTGGCAATGTCAGGTTTTACACTTGTGCCATGAACAGGCAGCAGGTCACATTGCACCTTTTGGTGCCAAACACTGAGGAATGTCCATGCCAGCCAGTGACCAAGGTGTCCCCAGGTGTTAAACAGACACTTACCAGGACTGGATCCCAGGGCTGCCATCCCATAGCTGAAAGCCAAGACCTCCAGACTGAGCCCAGGGTCCTCTGTCAGGACCCTGATAAGGTCATGCTGATTCCAGCTAATAAGACTGTGCAAATCGTAAGAAAAATAGTAAATTACCTAACCCAACCTCCTGGGTATCTTAGGCCTTTGATATTTGCCTTGAATTTTCTATATTAGGGCTAATAATTTGGCTCAAGCTTCTCTTCCAGATAGCAACGCTACTGGATTGCACCAGCACTGCTTCATTGAAGAAAATCCTTGCCTCACTGCTCAGTCGGGATTTCATGGTGCTGACAGCAGGGCTATTAATAATGAACCAATTTTTTGATGTATTTTTTAACACAGAATGATTTACCAGGACTTTCACAACTGTTTTGACAATAAGCTTCCCTTGGAGCAGTGTGGGAAGCTGCAGGAAGAACCAAGTCCCAAAACTGGCAGGAGGAGAGATGGGACAACCTTGTCAAGCCCATCTGGGGCAGGGGACTTCCAGATGACAGGGGGACAGGGCAAGGTGGAAGGCAGTCTCACCCCTCAAAAAAGGGACAGCGTGGCTGTGAGAGAAATTTAAATGACCATGTTCCCTCAGCACAAGTCCCAGGATGTCCTTTACTGGATGAAGGACAGGGGCTGAATATTCCTCTGGAGCACCCCAATTTGTCAAGCAGAGTAATCATAGTAAAATTACATAAGAAGTGTTGGCTGGGGGATCAAATCTCCTGATCCAGGCTTTAAAATGGCTCTTCGGGGTTAGCAGGAAAGCAGCTTGCTCACACCATCGATAGATTTTCCTCAGCCTCTCTCGCACAGCTCAGGGGAAACCAATGTAGCCCCTCCTGTCTCTTGCCCCCCACACCAGCACAAGGGTGAGCCCAGCCCCCACCTTCCCGGTGAATGAACTCAAAAAAACCCTTAAAGCTCAGTTATTTCTTCTCTCCCATTCTCAGAGTCCTTCTGAATATCTGCTCCAGCTCCTCAGGCTCCAGGGATTTGGCTCTGGCAAATAAGCTCAGGCAAGCAGGAGCTGACTGTTACATGACCCTTCTTGTAATTTTCTGGAAATCTCGTCTGTAGGATAAACAGACCAATGTTAACTTTATATAGTAAATAAAACTCCAGTGAATGTGGCCACTTAACATGTCTAAAAGATGCATTTTTACTCCTAATATTAACACATTTTTAAAGAAATCTTTCTTTGGCAAAAGCCAAAAAAATATTTGTTTCCTGTTTCAGTAAATAGTCACCATGGCAGAGCAATTCCATCTGATACTTACTCCCTGCTCCATACAGCTGATCCTCCTTTATCTCTGTTTACTGCAGAGATACTATTAAATACCTTCAGCCGCTCCTGCTTGCAGACTTCCAGAGAGCCCATATCCTGTTTATAGCATCTCTGCCAAGGCTGCTTATGGGGGAGCTCCAACCAGGAGAGAGAAAGGGTTGAGGGGGAGATGCTGAAAGGAGGAGGTGGAGAGATGTCTGCTGCCACCTCCAAGCAGATTCCACTGAAAGCAACAGCAACAGAGAATCTCAGAATTAGAAAGGTCTGGGTTAGAAGGAACCTTAAAGCCCAATCTGTCACACCCCCTGCCATGGGCAGGGACATCTTCCACTGTCCCAGGTTGCTCCAAGCCCCATCCGACCTGGCCTTGGACACTTCCAGGGGTGGGGAATCCACAACCTCTCTGGGCAACCTGTGCCAGGGTTTCATCACCCTCCCAGGGAAGAATTTCTTCAGTCTTCAACATAGCCAAGTATATCCTCCAATCACCCCAAATGCATCCAGGGAATGCCTGGATGAGGTCTCCAGAGCAACTGGGCTGCACTGGTGATGGAGGGACTGCCCCAGGCTGTGACTGCTGCAGAGCTGTCCATTCCCACAGCCATTCCTGCACTACTCACCAGCCTTCCCTGAGCATCAGAAGTTCCTACAACCCCTGTGAAGCCTCTGATATAACCTCTGCTTAGAGCTTGGAGCCTGGGACTCTCAGCACATTCAGCAGGCAAGCAGGGAAGTCTTTGAAGCCCGATTTATTTTGCTCTTCCCAGATGTTGTGTCCAGATGGAGCAAGGCTCTTCCGTTCTGTTTGGAAAGGGCTGCACCCACTCAGCTGTCTGCACGCTGCTGCTGGGGATCTGTGTGGCCATGAGCTGTGTGAACTGTGCCAGGGTACCTGCAGACACACCTGGGCAACATCTGCACACCTCTGGGAAAGATCTCCCATGGTACCTACTGGGGACTTCAGCCCTTCATCCCTTCATTAGACACTCAGTGATTTCTCATTTCCCCTCAACCTAGAATGGATCTGGGTTTTTTTAAGCCACGTGTTTTCTCTACAAGGGAGTTTATGAGAGCAATAAAAGGCAGAATGATGATAAAGGGAGACAGAGAAGGGTTTGCACATCTTGCTGAGAGCAATCTTGGTTTTGTTTCTGGGCCAATCCGCCTGACATGTGACGTTTCACGTCACATCTGGCTTGCATTCAGAAGGAATGCAAATGCTTCCAGCATCATCCTGGTCTCCTGTAATGGGCTGAGCCTCTTTGGGCACCACCAGGGGCTTGTGGGACACCAGTTAGGGGGAGGATGACTTGTCCTTGTGCTTTTGCAGCAGGATGAGTGAGGAGCCTGAACCTCACAGAAAGGTTTGTCGGGAATTGGAAGAGGCTGCCCAGAGCAGGTGCAGAGTTACTACCCCTTGAAGTGCTCAAAAAAATATGTGGATGTGGCATCTGGGGACATGGTTTAGCAGTGGACTCAGCAGTGCTGGGTTAAGGGTTGGAACTGGTGATCTTGCAGGGCTTTTCCAGCCTGAATGATCCCCTGATACTGTGAAGCCGGCATGCACACTGGGTTTCACAGGATCAGAGCCAAGGAGGGGGTTTGCTGCAATGCTCTGCACTGCACAGCCTGAGTTTAGGTGTCTGGATCAAGAGATGGATTTGTGAGGCTAGAATACCCCTGTGGTGGACAGGGAAGCTGGGGAGGGGGTCAGGGCAGCTTCCCAATATCCCACACTGGGAGCATTGGATCAGGGACCATTGATGGACCAGGCAGAGTCTCCAAGGCACAGGCAGGGACTGGGCAGGGAGGCCCTGGCTGCAGTCTGGAGGCTTTGGCTCTCAGCTGAGGCATGGAAGCCCTGATATGGAAAGTCCTCTTCTCCTCTCCATGGAAATCCTCTCCTCCTCAGTGGATTGCACATATCGCATTTGACAGTCCCTGGCTGAAGTGCAGAAATGTTGTAGGGTCTCTGAGCTGAGTAATTTGCATCTTGTGGGGTCTGTGGCATGCACTGTAGCCTGCATTCAGGCACTGCTGGGTGAGGGAACTTCCTGTGGACTGCTTCCAACCTGGTCTCTCCTGAGGAAGGAAAGAGCAAAGATAGTACAAAGACTAATAGCCTCTCCAGTGCTTCCTCAGTGGATACCCCCATAATGAGTTTTCCTCCATCCCTCATAAACCCAGTTTCAGTGCTGAGATTACCACTCACCTCCCAGCTCATTCTGTCTGACCCACCAGTCAGCCTTGGTGTGATCACCCGCTCCGTCCCATCTCAGGGCTTGCCATGAAGGAGCACAGAGACAGGGGAACACCAGTCACCACAGCAGGCTTGGCCAGGTCAGCAGCCCAGAGATAGGAGCAGTCCTAAAACCTTCACAGCTCAAGCCTCACCACGGCACTGACCTGAGCAAGGCTTGCAGCCTTGAGAGAACCATCCCATCCAGAAGTTTGGCAGACCTCAACCCACGAGCCCGGCTGGCAGCCACCTGCCCGGAGCTATGTTCTCCTCCGGCCCCCAAGACAAGTGGGTTTTGTTCGGGGTGTGTGCAGGATGTGGCTCGGTGACCCCTCTGGGCGAGAGGCAGCTGCTTTGCCACCGCTTCCCCAGCCGCGGCCGGGCCGTGAGGCAGAAAGCCCTCTTTGTGCTGGGGAAGGTGTCAGGTACTCGCCGTGCAGGAGCTGAATTGGGCCTTTTCATCGGCTGAGAGGCTTGCCGGCTGAGGAATGCTGGCTCCGGGCTGGAGCTGGCAGGGAGCTGCCCGCGCCGGGCCCGCCATGGAGCGCGCAGCCTGCCCGCCCGCCCGGGGCTGCCTGCGGCCTGAGGACAGCGCCGCGCCGTCCCCTCGCCGGGGCACAGCGCCGAGTTATTTATCAGCGAGCGGGCGTGCAGAACCCTCCGGGGGAGAAGTGGCCTTGCTGTTGCGGGAGGCACGTCCCGGTGGGTACATCGTGGGCAGGATGCGGCGCTCGGAACGTGCCAGGCCGGCCGCACCCGAGCCGGGGATGTGCCGGAGGGGCGGCCCTGGGCAGGCGGCCTGCAGCACCCAGGCAGCCCGAGGGACGAGACACGCTCCAGGGAGGAGCTCCTCACACACAGCATGCCTCTGCAAGGGGTGCTTTCAAGACACACATTTCAGCCCAGGAGTATAACTGTGCTTTCAAGTTTACTCTGGTTTGGAAAGTTGGGGAATCTGCAGTATTTGGGGTCATGTCTGCTGCTTCAAGCCTCATTTTCGTGTCTATTTTGGAGGCAAGGAATCCATAGCCCATCTGACAAAACAGCTTTGATTTCTAAATTAAGCTTCTGTGTACCTCAAAACTGACTGTAATGTCTGTTATTAAAATTGACATTTCCCCCACAATAACTGCAACTGCTGTACGAAGGATTTGGGTTCTAGTTCAGGCAGAGATGACTGATATGAACCAGACAGCAACACACACAGTTATGGCTACTGCCTGGGTTGTTTATTTTGGTTTTTTTAACAGATATTTTGTCATTTCTGCCCCAAAGTCGCATTGAGGTTTTTACCTCAAGAAGCTGCCAGTGATGAGCCATTAACTTCCAGTGATCACCACACTATTTGCCAGAGTCACTGGGGAAAATGCTGTCTCCAAAACTGCTGGAGGCTGCTCAGTGTTAGAAAGTGGGAACTTACTTCAAAATAAATAAATGAGGAGAGTTCATTTAAAGGGCCCTAAAGGCAAATTCATTTCAGGCCATGGCTTTGATATGGAAGCTATGGATGTGCCCATCAATGAGGCTCTGAAGGCTGTACAACTTAAGAGAAAAAGCAGAAAGGCCCATATGAGAAAGAAAATCAACAACATTTGCTAAAATGACAGGGTTTCATTGCGTATTTGAGCTGAACACTTCAGGAAATCCAGCCTTAGTACAGGCAATAGAGACAATATAAAGCATGCCAGGGATTACCTAACAAGAGAATTAGGATGGGATTTCATCAGAGCACATGGCAAAAAATGTTATAAAATAAAAAAGGTACAAAAATAAGCAATGAAAAGACATAAGAATACATAAAATCTGATGTTTGTGAGTAGGTGGAATGCTGGGAGGGAAACAGAAGGGTGATGGCAAAAACTAGGAAAGGGAAGCTGAGAGGTTTGTTTGGATTGTTCAGACCCATAGAGGGTGGGGGTAGATAACTACTCTGGATCAGCTCATTTCAGGTTTTAAAATGAGCAATGGGGGTATCAGAAGAAGATGCTGGAATAAATTGACATGCTGAAGAGCAATAAGTCACTGAGCACCGATGAGGCATCCAAGACTTGTGTAGGAACATAAGAATGAAATGACTGAACTACTGACAGAAATATGCACACAAAGATCTGTGCTCAGCAGCAATCAAAAATAACCAGGGAAATGATAGGACGCAGCAGGGATGGGAATGGGTGGAATCTGGAATACATTATAAAGCCATCACAGAGCCAGCAGGGTGCCCATCTCCCGAGCTGCACCCTCTCCTGCTGTCCTGTCCTGCCCCACCCCATGGGATATGGGGAGCAGAGGGGCAGAAAGGCTGGGGAGAAACGTCAGGGGAGTGCACTCAGGGACATCAGGACAGAGTGTGGTTTGATGGGGAAAGCAGGAATGGAGGAGATGTAGGGATGGGGATACCTACGCAACTCAGTATTCTCCACCTCACCCTCTTACCAAAATGTGGTGTCGGGGAGTAACTCAGACAAGATGCTGTGGGACTCACCGATGTGCTGCAGTTCTTATCTTAGCAGCAATTCATACCAGCTCATATGGCCCCGCACTGACACCCCCACTTGTCCAGTGTTCCGAGTGCAAGGGAAGGGTGCAAATCATCTGACTTCTCTGGGCTGCTGACAAGGAGGAAGATGTCACATGTCCTCATATGTCAACTGCAAGGCCCTGGAAGATCTCTTTAAGACAACACTAGTGCTCAGAGGGTGCAGGAGGATGGGTGCAGGCAATAGGGGAGTGGGACCTATGGGGCAGGGTGTAGAGGAAATATTTCCCTCCCAAGGGGCAGAGAAAGATGGGAAGGCAGTAGGAGAGAGAAGAGGAATTCCCTTTGCGTCTGCCTTTTTTGATGAGTGCTTTTACTCATGTCTGAACTGGCTGAAGGCCTTTTACACCCTTTTCCAGTCCTAAAGGATCTGTTCACGGGGGTATCCCGGCATCATTTGTCCACACTCTGTCTTAGTCATTTTGTGTCCCCAAAGAGAAGCAGCAGGGGACAAAAAATGTAGATGAGCATCATTCCTACCACCTGTCTTACATGGTGGCCAGCCTTGTTAGGACAGGAGGTGTCTTACCTCACTGTATGCTCTGCCCTTGGAAGCAGCTCCTGCTCACAGACCTGCCAGTACAGCTTCCCTGGGAGTCAAGGCTCCGTGAAGGAGAGGGTCTCTAGCATGATGATTCATGGTTGATCACTTTTAGCCAGAGCTGGATTGAATCAACTCCTCTCTCCCATGGCTCTGCCAGGTCTCATGGCCCAGGGAAGGGAGGAGAGAGGAGAAATAATGAAATTTCCCATCCAGAATCGAAGGGGATTTATAGCTGTTGTGATAACCTCGGCCATTAGTGAGGCTCGCACAAGAAACCATGGTGATTTCCAAGTTCCTGATTTACTAAACAACAAAATGAAAAGTCAACATAAATCACTTCTGCTCACACGAGTGGCAGCAGTGGTGAGCCTGCCACAGGGATATACAAGGGCTGGTGCCCGGTTGTCTTGGCTCTGGGGTCTCCTCTGAGCTGTGCCCAGCCCAGGCACTGGATGGCAGTCTGGGCACAGCCACCTCGCCCTGCCATGACATGCAGCAGTCCCTCCTGGGGCAGGAGCACAGGGCCAGACTGATGGTATCAGGGCAGGGGCTCCATACTGGAGCAGTGGCTCCAGTAGGTCCAGGAAGGGCATTGAGAAACTCTGGCACAGGTCCCCAGAGAGGAGCAGGATGGGATTTTCCAGGGCTTGTCTAGGCAAAGCCGTGGCTCTGCCAAGCCAGGGCTGGAGACAGTCCTGCTGCTGGTGGGAGGCTGGTCTGGAGACCCTGCATCTGCTTCCATCAACCTGTTGAAATCCTGAATTTACAGTAGAACATTTCCCCCAGGCATTGCTGTACCAGCCCAAGATGTTTCTGCCTTCTCTTGCATGCAGCCCCTTTAGTCTAAGGATGCTATCAGCATCCTTCCTAAGAAGATACACCTGCCTTCCCAAACCAGATGGCAATGTCCTCATCCTACAGAAATATCTGTGTTTTCCAGTGCTACTACTAAATGTGACATGGGAGTTTATAAAAGAAAAAAGTTAAAAGTTAAGAACTTATGTGGCAACAGGGTATGTGACAGTGTGTCCTATGGCAGCAGGGCATGGATGCTGCTGGATGCACCAAACCACTGTCAGGCTCCTGAGAACCTGAACAGCTCTCAGAACATACATGGAGCAAGTCAGGACAATGCTTGGTGCAACTGTAGGTTTCAGGATCACTTTCCAGGTGGAGGGGAACAACGGAGGAGATCATGAAAATCACTAGTGCCATGGTAGTGAAGCACATCCAATATCCTCAGGCTTCTGTTAGGGAAACCTGGACATGTATTGCTCTGTCTTACCATAAAAGACAACAGAAGGGTCCAAGTTGTTTGAGCAACAGCCCTGAAAGTACCTGTAAGGTTAGAAGCAAATTAAATTGGTGAGAAGGGAAACAGGCAAGTTGAACACACTGATATATACGTATGGACACATTATATCGTAACAGAGAACAGTTACTATCCTGATAAGATAAAGTGAAGAGAACCTGACCCACTGCCAGCGCCAAATGGTACAGGGGAAATTTCAAATGGTTGAATGTGCCCAGTACTGAGGACAGGAAGAAATAATACTAATTTGCAAAATGAAAACACACAGCAAGCCTCTACAGAAATAGGAGGTTTGTTGGGGCAGAACTGGGCAATCATCAGCACAGGAAAATGCAGTATCTAAGGCAGAGAAGCAAATAGAAGGTGCTTGGACTCAGTACAATTCACTGACCTCTTGGAGATCCATCACTGCTGCAGGCAGCAGGAAGGGAGACTGGACATGGCTCCAGGGGGATTTGGTGTCCCAGGTCTGTGACTCCCTGAACTCCACACGGGGTCATGTTACCAGCATCAGCCTCAACCTGGGAATCTAGCAAAGACTCTGGACCAAACCCCTAAAACGGGACCTAATCATTTCTTTTCCCATCCACGTTCCTGCCACTGTTCCTGGAAGAAGCTCATTCCCTAGGTTTGCTGGGATCCTTTCTATGTGCCTGTGATTGGAGAGTGACGTCTGTAAGATGAAAAACTACATTGCCCTAAGAGATTAGCTAGACTGACCTTACTGATTCCTCCTCCTGAGCAAACTAGCCTGCAGACCCCAATATCATGCTGAATCTGGTCCCACAAAATGTCTCCCTACAGAGACTTCCATAAAATTCAAATATTTCATCCTTATTCACAGGTTAGGCTGGAGGATGTGTTGCTCTTTGCTGAGCAGGGGAGTGCACACTGCGCAATGATGATTGCTTTCAGGCTTGCACAGAAGAAAATGTTGTTTCTGGATAAATAATCCCATCCCATAACCCACAGCACATGCTCAGCATCCAATGAGCAGAGTTCCAGCAGCCAGCTCATTTTCATCAGTGCTATGCACAGCGTTATTTCATCCGAAGCACAATCCTGGCCCTTGAGGCTCAAGAGACAGCACAGTGCAGACCCTGGATTATTGCACCAGGGTTACTGGCTATTGATTTTAGAGTTAATCTTACAGAGCCCTCAGCCTTCGAGGTACTGAGAACTCAGCATGACAAAATGTATGGGGCAAAGCACTGCCCTTGGGCACTGAGCAGGGCTCTGTGTTTGATACCACATGGTCAGGGGCACCTCTTCAGGACTGCCCTTGGGCCCACTGGTGATCCCTTGTCTGTGCTCCAGTGCAGGTTTCACCTTCGTCCCCACAGTCTGCCTGGACTGGTTACCAGTCCAGCCTTGCTGACATCACAGGAAGAAAAGTCCCATGAGAGAGAAAAATATTAGCATTAAATTCTGCCCAGGTAATCACTGCCTAGGACACAGAAACACAGAGGTCCTGCAGTCCTCCAAGACATCCAGGTCATCTGGGGGTCTGGCTGTACCTCGCTGGGCCTAACAGGAATGGATTGTCTGCCCCCAGATAAGCCACATCTTCCTGCCTGATAATTAAAGTCTGGTCAAAACAATCAAGACATTTTTGTCTCCCAGGCAAATTCTCCTGCAACAGTTTCCTGTAGTGGGGACTCCCCAACTCTCTTGACGAAGGCCCAGGGCAGGAGGATTTTCCAAACCTGTATCCTTATCATTCTTTGCCAAATCCCTGAAATTTCTTCAATAAATAGCTAAACTGTACACAGGCTTTCTGTGACGTGGGTCATAAATACCATCTGGCCTCATAGATAATGTACTGAGACCAGCTTGTTACTGTACGCTTCACATCAGCTGCCAGGATTTCACATTCATTAGAGAGTCACGGAGTAGTTTGTGTTGAAGGGACCTAAAAGTTCATCCCATTCCCACCCTCTGCCATGGGCAGGGACACCTTCCACTGTCCCAGGTTGCTCCAAGCCCCATCCAACCTGGCCTTGGACACTTCCAGGGATCGAGGGGCAGCCACAGCTTCTCTGGGCAGCCTGTGCCAGGGCACAGGGAAGAATTTCTTCATTCACCTCTTCATTCACATCTAATCTAAACAAAATCTTTAAATTAGTTTAAAACTTCTCACCCTTGTCCTATCCCTGTCTACTCATGTAAAAAGTCTCTCTCCCTCTTTTTTATAACCCTTTTTCTTGATTGTCATTGTAAAAATTTTGATCAAAAGACTTCTTGACTGGATGGGATTCATTCTCCATGCAAGAGTCCCTGCATTGACCTTAGAAACTAATTTCAAGCAGGGAATGAGGAGGCCAACACTGAGAAACAGGTGATGGGATAAGATAGGGCAGGAGGGTGTGGCATGGCATGAAATCACATGGCACAGGGAAGGGATGGCTAGGGATGGAGGGCAGAGGTGTCCTGCTCGTGATGTGACCTGCTTGTCCCATCCTCACCAGTGGGAGCTTCTTACAGCAGATACCAAGGAGGACAAATTTTTGTGCGGTGTTTTTCTCTGCAGTAAAAGAAAAATGGTTTAACAGTTTTTGTACCTCACTGCCTCTTTGCTGCCATTTTCAGTCCACATTTTTGCACTGAAATACCTCAAGCAAGTGAATACGACTGCTCCTCTGGGATTCCCCTACTTGGCACAAGGCTACTGAGAAATCTCAGATTCTCATTGAGGCTGCCTGTTTGTGGGGGCAATAGAGGGGAAAAGAGTCACAAAAAACACACACAAAAGCTCTGGAGATGGAGCAGGGCCCATGCAGGGTCCCAAACCCCACTGAGAAACCCTTGTTTGGTAATAAAAATAAAAATATTCCAAGCCATTTAATAAAACTTGACAAATGAAAGTGTTTCACAGCTCTGGTCATTTTCCCATCTGTGACGACCCAGGAACCAAACAGAGCTGAGTTTGTAAAGCACTGTGGGGGAGCAGTGCTTATTAGATTACAAACATGACTTGTTGTGAGAAAACCCAAAAAGTCATGTTTTTTGTCATGAAAGTCTAGGCTGTGACAAATTCAGTGTGTTAATCATGATGGATTTTTACTGGAAATCGTCAGTGCAGAGCAGGGTCATTACAGCACTAGGCTCATGCCCCACTCAAGCCCTCCTGCCTTGGCTGTGGGTGAGCGGTGATAAAGCCGCACCCTGGGATTGTCCTGCCGTGCACCAAGGAGACAAACTGGGACAACCATCCACAAAAAAGGGACTGCAGACTCTTCTCTCCCACAGCAGCGTCCCTTGTGTCCAGGCTGGCTGGGGCATTTTCTCTGACCAAATCTGTGTTTCACATCTCTGCTGCCTGACCCATCCCTTGTTCCTGCAGATAAATCACCCTCTTGTCCTCCTCGGGAAGCATGGTCTGCGATCACAAATGAACCTTTCCCCACAGGGCACACTATGCTGGGTTGCTCCCTCAGCCGTTCTTCATAGGGCTTTTTTTCCAAGCCCCTCACCAGCCTTGTTGCCTTCCTCTGGATGCATTGAAGCATCTCTCTGTACTTCCTAAATTGAGGGGCCCAGAAATGGACACACTATTTAAGGTGCAGCCTCACCAGGGGAAGAATTGCCTTCCTGGTCCTGCTGGCCACACTAAGAAGACAGCTCAGCTGAGAAAAGCCGCTGCCAAAGCCCTGCAGGGAAAGCATCTTTCCTTGTTGTTGCACACCCCTCAGCCCTTCCCAGCAGCAGCTCTCGTCTCCAGGCTGTGGTTAACACCACTGCAAGGCTCTGAGAGCTGCCCCATCTAGCAGAGGACATGGTGATGGGCAGGTGTCTTTGTGGTCCCCAGGGGAAGGGCAGAGACCTGCGCTGGGCATCCCCAGAGACATCCATTGCCAGGCTGTGCACTGCTGGATGGAAGTAAGCCACTTCCCACTCCCTCCAGCTGGGTTCCAGGCTTCCCCAGCACATCCTCCAGCCTTCGTGTCAGCATTTCCCTGTTCAATCTTCATGCTGGGTGCTGCGTGGAGAGGGGAGGCAAAGAGCAGCCCATGCCAGTAGGATATGACTATTTTAAGCCAGAAAAGGAGGATGCTCAGCAAAACCTGCAAACCAGAATCACAGTATCCTGCCCACAGAAAAGTGCCAAGAGCTTCAGGGCTGTTCCACAGACTCCTTTAGAGCCATCTTGCCTGGCATGGAGGAGCCATCCAGAGCCCCATTCCCAGCAGGAGCCTCCCAGCGTCCTGCTGCCCAATAGAGGGTGCCACATACACCAAAAAAAAGGCAATGGGAACCCTCTCTCCTTCGCCACAGCTCCCTCCTCTTTCTCTCTCTTGGCTTTTCTGCCCTGCTCCCTTTCATACTTGCTGGTCCCTTCCTGCTTATTAACTCTCCAACCCGCCTGAGGAAAGTGCTCCCCACTACAGATCTGCACAGAGGATTTATGAGCCCAGCTCTCAGGGGAAGGAGCCTGGGCATAAATCACAGAATATTTAAGAACATGATCTGCATTTATTACACTTAATACTATATTTAGCATGTCCAAGAGGACCTTATAAATCAGAGATAGTGCAGATCTCAGTCCGGGGTCCTGGGGGAACCCGTCCACTCGGTGAACATGTGCGAAGCCCGAAATCAGCAAGAGCAAATTTATGTTTGAATTCTTTACTAAGTTTATTCGCCTAATTAGAGCTGCATATCATGCTGATAGTTTCCTGAATTGGGCTGGGAATTTGGGGCCCAGGCTCACTGCTTCTCCCCACACACACACTGGCCACACTGGTCCATCCTCCCGGATCGTGCCAGCAAAATCTGTGAGCATCTGTCACACTGAGGGGTGACAACACTAGTGGGTGATCATTAGCTTTCTAATCCCAGGCCAAAGCACTGTGCTCCAGCTCAACCTCAGCCTGCTGCTGCAGGCTCTGAAGAAAGACAGAAAGTCCTCTTGCATTTCATAGAGAACCCCAACTCCATTTGAGCCTGTCTCCTTTCCTGTTTGCTGGTGTTTAATGCTCCATCATCCCAGGCCAGATCTGTGCCTCCCCACCAACTGTGCTGGACCAGCAACTTGCCTTCATCTTCTACAGAATAGGCAGCTTGCTGGTCTCTTTTGGGAATCTCAGAGCCCTTGCCAGAAGTTTGGACTCGGGCAAAGGATGACTTGGTAGCCTGATGATGGAGCACAGGGAAAAGGGGGCATGAAATGAGGACTTTGGTCCATTGAGCCTTGTTGTCCAAAACTGATGGCAACAGAGTCAGGAAGTGGGAGTTTGCTCCCCTTAGTAGGACAGACTTTCTCCAGCCATGCTGAAACACTCATTCCCATCCTGCTTCTGTTTCCATGTGCCTGAAATTACCAAGCCAGCAGATAAAAATGAGAGAGAAGAGCATGATGCTTTTTTCCAGCTGAAGTGTCCCTGGACAAGTGAACACTCGGCAGGGCAAAACCATGAGCCACCTCTCCACAGCCCCAGGCAATCAGGACAGCCAGTCCCACGGGATACATCCGTGCCTATGGAGCTCCAGGATTGCTGGTGGCAACTCATCACAGTGACCAGGTGAATCTGGCTGAGCATCCTTCCCAAAATAACTGAGGGAGAGGCATGGGTTGCTAGCAGAAGCAGTCTTGGCACACTGTTTAAACCCAGGAGGATGGAGAAAAGCCCCATGTGTTGGTCTCTTGGTGCTGAGAGGTTGATGCAGTGACCCCATCAAGCATCCCCACGGCCAGTGGATCAGCCCCGGCTCCCACTTCCAACCTCAGGCACATCAGAGATGCAGTCGATGCAGGGTCTTGTGCAGTGCTGGGGTCAACAGAGACATTTCCTCACCTTGCTGAGGTCCTCGTGCCCCATCCAGACATGCTCACCTCAGCAGCCAAAGCTTCCCTGCTTCCCGGAAAGCCCTGCTGCCCGTGGCGCCTGCCCGGGAACCGTGGGACCCTACGGCTGGGTGCATGCGTGTCGGTCCGTCTGTCTCCTCTCACGATTTTCCAGGAAAGCTGCTGTGATTTACGAGCCGTGGACAGTGCTAGCTGAGTGCTCAGGAGGGCTTGATTACAGTTTCCCAGAGGAAGCTGTCTGTTTGGAGATGGCAAGGTGACAGGGTTTATACAGCACAGCACAATGTGTCTAAGCAAAGCTGTCAGCCGAGACGGATGAAGTGACTGAGAAAGCCCATTACTTCATTCACACCTCAACAGGCAAACAATAAAACACTTACACACAGCGGGCGGCGCAGGGGGAGTGGCCCACCAGCCCCCGAAAAAATGCACCAAGCTGCTGCCGAGGCATTTGCTGCACTCCTGGCTCAGCAGGATGGGGCAAAGAAAGGGACAAGCAGCATGGAGGGACAATACGCCACTCCTTACGTTTGTCGCCAGAGGTGATGTGCCACATTGTTATGTCAGGTCATGACAAACCCCTGACTTGTGCAGCAGCAGCAGAGAAAGGCCAGGCCTGGACAAGGGACCCATCCCGGACTGTGCACAGCCCCCAGCCCGTGCAGCATCACCAGGTGCTGAGGCTGCTGGGGCCAGGAGGCAGCATGGCCCGGCGTGCGGGACCCACGGGAGAGTGTGGGCAGGCATGGCCTGGCCTGCTGACCTCAGTGGCCCGTTTAGCCCAGCTGACCTGTGGGCAGCACCCGGGTTGGCACAGAAGCCATGACCAAATTGCCCGTGAGCCCAGAGCTCCTGCTCTCAGCACGCAGCGGCCCCTCCGTGGTGACCTGCTGCCTCCAGCCAACGCACCTGCACGAGGGGCTGACGGGGGCACGGCCAGCAGGTTGTCAGTGAAGAGCAATCAGCACAGAAGGACTTGGCAAAGTGTGTTTTTCTTTCGTCAAATCACCTCACACAGAGCTGCAGGTCAGTGATCCTAGCGCGTGGGGCAAGCTGTAACCCCGCTCCCTCAGGATGACTACTGCAACAATGAGAGGGGCAGAAACAACCCCCAGCCTCCCCTCGAGAGCCCCAGGCAGCAACCTCATGCACAGTGGAATAACAGGACAATAAAATCAACAGGGCTCACACTGGGACACACTCACTGTATGTCCTTGGCTGACACTCAAGTATCTGAAAGTAATGACTCAGGATGCAATTCCTGTTAGGAAGCCTGTTTTGCTTTTACTGCAGCCTCCCAGCTGAACAGGCCCCTAGGAGAAGGTACATCCATCTCTCCTAGGGTTCAGCGGAAGCTGAGCTCTGCTAATGCTCCTGCCTTGAACTCTTTGCCAGACTAAGCTCTCCTCAAAAGCAGAAAATTAATTACCTGGCGGGTTTATGGGCTTTTCACAGGAAAGAGAAACCCCTGATGTTCTCACTCACAGTGTTGGGGATGGAAAGCACCAGCACTGAGCTTATTTATCGCTGTGAGGTGCCAACGCCAAGTCATGTGCTAAAATTTTCTAGGAAACTTTGTAATGCCCAGTCAAAAACTTTGAAGTTCAGCCTACAAACTGTGCCATGCAAAGCACAGACAGTCAGTTTTAATACCACAGAGACCCTGGCCATTGCCATGTGATTGGGAAAGCAATCCCACACCAGTTTAAGAATCCCTCCTCCCTGTGTGGGAGAAGCCAGCCCAGGAGAAAGAGGTTTTCTTACTTTCCTGGGAGATATTCCTGATCTTGTTCCTGTACATTCGACAAGAGTGCAGGACATGCTGTGATGGGTGCTGATGCTTTTTGGCTCTGATGGATTTTGCTTTTTCATGTGGTTTTCCCCTGCTCTATTACAGCATTACTGGCTATATAGAATCATGGAATGGTTTTTGCTGGAAGGAACCTCAAAACTCATCTCCTTCCACCCTCTGCCATAGGCAGGGACACCTTCCACTAGACCGGGTTGTTCCAGGCCCTGTCCAACTTGGCCTTGAACGATTTCAGGGATGGGGCAGCCACAGCTTCTCTGGGCAACCTGTGCCAGGGCCTCAGATGAATGAACCAAGGTTACTTATCACACCAATGAACCTGGTTGCTTATCACGCTATAGCGGAAGACACGTTGCTCTTTCCATGCTCTTTCCATTCTCTCTGATGGAGTTTTCTGGGACAGATTCAGATTAAAGAAAAACAAAACTTTAAAAAAATCATAATTTTTTGGAAAAAATCCTAATCAAACTTGGCCACAGAAGAAACAATATTTCATAAAAATTGGATATTTTGAAAGACGGCCCTTTATTTCCAAGGAAAACAGCACTTGTTCATAATAACTGTGTGGGATTGCTCCTGGCCACATTAGACTAGGACAGGCCTGCCTGGGGATAGGAGCTGGCACAGCCACCCAGCACAGCACAGCCCCCACTCCCCACCACATACACACAGGTGCATTATTAATGAAAAATGTATTGAAAAATGAAAAACGATCCTTTGTCTCCCCATCCCTCCCTCTCCGTGCCAGCATCCAACACTTCACATGTGCCTTGACATCCCAATATCAGGGGCATTGCAGCAGCTGCAGGTTTTGCCCAGTTTCAGTAGGAAATAAGGACTTTCCCAATTTAATTGTTAAAACCCTTGTTATCAGCATCTTTTGGAAAGCCTGGCAGCCCTGGCAGATGAGGTCAGCTCTTGGGTGAGTCGCTGGAGTGTGACTGCCATGGACAGCTTTGTGTTTTGCAACCCCACAGCCAGAGCTGCCAAGCAGGATTGTGCAAGCCCCAGCCACAGGCATCCCTAAGCAAAGCAGCCTCCCCAGAGCAGCCAGCACCTTCTGAAGCAAGGGTGGCACACCTGGACCTGCTGGGACCAGGCGGACTCAAGGGGCCTGTGCCTCACCTGGCTTTGCTGAAGTGTTTTTGGAGTTCAGAGGGAAGGGTAACAGCTTCCGACCAGTTTTTTTTTAGTTTAAGCCAGTGTCATGCTCTTAAAGAGTCATGTGTCACACGCAGAAACCCACAAATAAAGAACCACACTGCAGAAACC
>WBMY01006402.1:0-59479 GCA_013397315.1 Donacobius atricapilla | reverse complement strand
CTCTGGGCAACCTGTGCCAGGGCCTCAGATGAATGAACCAAGGTTACTTATCACACCAATGAACCTGGTTGCTTATCACGCTATAGCGGAAGACACGTTGCTCTTTCCATGCTCTTTCCATTCTCTCTGATGGAGTTTTCTGGGACAGATTCAGATTAAAGAAAAACA
The DNA here is from genome assembly GCA_013397315.1 of Donacobius atricapilla. Lineage (NCBI taxonomy): Eukaryota > Metazoa > Chordata > Aves > Passeriformes > Mimidae > Donacobius > Donacobius atricapilla. Next base: position 59,311 of record WBMY01006402.1, on the reverse strand, counting down.
AAACTTTAAAAAAATCATAATTTTTTGGAAAAAATCCTAATCAAACTTGGCCACAGAAGAAACAATATTTCATAAAAATTGGATATTTTGAAAGACGGCCCTTTATTTCCAAGGAAAACAGCACTTGTTCATAATAACTGTGTGGGATTGCTCCTGGCCACATTAGACTAGGACAGGCCTGCCTGGGGATAGGAGCTGGCACAGCCACCCAGCACAGCACAGCCCCCACTCCCCACCACATACACACAGGTGCATTATTAATGAAAAATGTATTGAAAAATGAAAAACGATCCTTTGTCTCCCCATCCCTCCCTCTCCGTGCCAGCATCCAACACTTCACATGTGCCTTGACATCCCAATATCAGGGGCATTGCGGCAGCTGCAGGTTTTGCCCAGTTTCAGTAGGAAATAAGGACTTTCCCAATTTAATTGTTAAAACCCTTGTTATCAGCATCTTTTGGAAAGCCTGGCAGCCCTGGCAGATGAGGTCAGCTCTTGGGTGAGTCTCTGGAGTGTGACTGCCATGGACAGCTTTGTGTTTTGCAACCCCACAGCCAGAGCTGCCAAGCAGGATTGTGCAAGCCCCAGCCACAGGCATCCCTAAGCAAAGCAGCCTCCCCAGAGCAGCCAGCACCTTCTGAAGCAAGGGTGGCACACCTGGACCTGCTGGGACCAGGCGGACTCAAGGGGCCTTTGCCTCACCTGGCTTTGCTGAAGTGTTTTTGGAGTTCAGAGGGAAGGGTAACAGCTTCCGACCAGTTTTTTTTTAGTTTAAGCCAGTGTCATGCTCTTAAAGAGTAATGTGTCACACGCAGAAACCCACAAATAAAGAAACCCACTCAAGAAACCCGCTTTTTGACGCCTCAGAAGCCCTTTACAGACCAACTGCAGACAGTGTTATTTTGCACATGTGCAGAAATCCTCTCCTTAGATGGCAGTTGCTGCCCAGCTCGTCTACCTGCAAATGTTACAAGAAAACCTACATGGGCTTTTCCTGGCTAGCTCGGTGATTTTTTTCATACCTAGCCACGCCAGCGGTGCTTTGCAGAGCAACCCTGTGTGCCCCCAGTGGAAAGGGGTCCTGCACTAAGTGATGCTGTATTTTGCAGGAGAACCACAGCATTGGGGGAACACATCACACTTCTGCCTTTAGCTAAGATGCAGGTGGGCAGCGATGCTTGGTGAGCCACTCTGACTCAATTTGCCTCAAGGTGAGATGTTTCTAATGTCTCTCCCTGTAGCAGCTTTCATTTTGGGGCAAATGGATGGCAATTTCATTGTTTGTGACTAGATCCTGACTCCCTGCTGGAAAAATATTTCTGGAGAGGCAAGGAAGAACTTCCACGGAGCTGAAAGGCAAAATTGCAGCCAGGGTCAAATCCAAACTGCCCAATCCAAACATGCAGCCTAGGAAAAAGGAATGAAGCTGGGACACATCTCCTCCTCCAGGCCATCATCCCACTATCTCTCACCTCTCAGTGACACTGGGGGGAGCTTCCATTTTTCTTGGACATGAATATCTGGGGTGCTGCAGGACAGGCAATACTCCTTTGGCCTCATCTGACACTTTGGTTGAGGCAGGAAGCCGGGGTGGGTGTGGGATGTGCAGGCTCCATGCACTGCCGTAGAAAATAGTGTTACAAAACTCCCAGCACAGTGTTCTGGTGCTGTTCCAGCAGGACATTCAGATAATGGGAAACTGCAGAAATAAATCTGAGTCTTGGCTCTCCACAGCCTGGGATCTGCCCAGCTGGATCCAAGATATGGGCTGGCCTTACAGCACCCACAGCCCAGTGGGACCAGAAGCAGGGGCTATCTGCTGCCTTTTGCTTCTCTGCCCCATCTGCCTTCCCAAAAATAAACCCAGATTCTTGGAAGAAAAAGCTTTTCAAGATCCCTTGATCTTTCGTTTTAGGGTTGGGGTTCTTTTTTTTCTCCTTTTCATTTTGCTGTTTCCAGAGGTTTCAGCTGTTTCTTTGGATCTGAAAACGATGAAGGAAAGGAAGCTAACACCAGACAGCACTTCCAGCCACTCTGAGACACCAGTCTGGGTGTACACTGTAATCCAGCCCCCTCAAACCCTCCAGCCTCAGTGTCTAGTACACGCACACACACTCACCTGCAGCTCCCCTGCCTTGGTCATCCAGCTGGAGCTGAGCATGAGATGAAGCTGTTCTCCTGGCAGCCTTACTACCTCACCCTGGTCCACCAGGCAGAACCCAAGGGGAGGTCTCAGCTCTAGCAGCAGACTTCAGCCCCTGTATATCCCATGCATGGCACATGGGACTGGGCTCAGGTTGGTAGCATGTGGTGCACGGGCACAGTTGGAAACACCAAAGGCAGGACAGTGCTGGAGTTGTTTCTCAGCTCAACCCAGAACTATTGGCCAAACCACGAGGACACTGATCAGAGCTGAGGCACAGGGAGCCATCCTTTCTCTTCAAATCTGGAAGCGCTTGCATTCCTTTGTAGTACCTCTCTAGCACACAGGTTCTCACTTTGGGATCAGCCAAGTTTCTGGACCCTCGTAGGCAAGAGTCCTCATTTTTCATAGAATCAGAGAATCTTAGAATGGTTCAGGTTGGAAGGGGCCCTAAAGCCCATCCAGTCTGATGCCTTGGGAAGGCTGACCTGAAAAAGAGACTGGACAGAGCTAGAAAATAAAGTAGGGATTTATTGAAAGGCCTCTAGGATACACCTTGGGCAGGACAGAGCCTGGCCAGGGCTACACTCAAGGTGGGCTAATGGTCACAAAATGGACAACTGGTCACGAGGTCTCACACTTTTCTAAGTTTTGGTCCATTTGCACATTGGGGTTTAATTGTCCAATTACAGCTTCAGGCTGTGAGGTCCCATCTTTCTTGTTCCTCCCTTCAGCCCACTGCTGTTTGTGCTTTTGGGCCTGAAAGTTGTCCTTGGTCTTCAGCAGGAAAAGGATTTGTTTTGTGTCTCTGCTCTGTGAAGAGAGCTACTAGCACTTCATATGAGGCTCAGAACTGCACCCTTAGGCAGCACAGAGTCTGGAAAATGTGAAAGCTCAGACTTAATGTATCAAGTCCCACCCCCTGTCATGGGCAGGGACACCTTTCACTACCCCAGGTTGCTTCAAGCCGCATCAGCCTGGCCTTGGACACCTCCAGGGGCAGCCACAGCTTCTCTGGACAAACTGCCAGGCTGTCACCAGTCTCACAGGGAAGACTTTCTTTCCAATATCCAATCTAAATCTGCCCTCCTTCAGCTTCATCATCTACATTCATCAATCTACCCTTCATCAGCCTCCATCAGGTTTTGTTTCTCTTCAAGGAAGCTTCCCAGAGAGGCATGTAAGCTGTATGGGAGGCCCTTCCAAAGTGTTTCTTCTGGTGCCAGCAGCCTGCAAAGTCCATCTGCTGGTGACAGCCCGATGGCTCCCACCAGCAGCCTCTCATGCACAAACTGAGCAGTGTCACCACTGCTCAGTGGTGGTAAGACAGAGTTTCTGTGGCCTTTGGCCAAGCTGACCTGTGGTGAGGCACTCAACTGCAGATGTTCACGTGCTGGGTACTCAGCAGAGCAGATGGGGACACCACGAACATGCATCAACCAACCCAGCCTTTTGTTGAATCTAACTCTTGTGCCTACCTGACCACAAAATGTTCCCAGAGGCAAAAAACACCCTGGTGTGCTGGCAGTCCCCAGACAAGTGGGGGCTTGGGGGACAGACAACTAACACTTGAGCAGAGTGTCAGTGCCACTCCGCATTGCAGGAAAGATGGTGGGCAGGTAGCTCTGTTTTTGAAAATCAACCATGCTTAGGTTTTTTGTTGTTAGCTTAGGCCAAAGAGTTTAAATGAAGCTGCAGCCCAGCAATTGGCACTGTATTTCCCATAAAGATGAAACTGAGAGATTTTTTAATCAGAAAACACAAAAGAAAGATGTTTCATGCGTAACATAAGGCTACACAAGCCCATCCATCAAAACTGGGAACTAATAACATAGCTAGAGTAGAAATAGGATTAAGGCCCAAATGAGTCACCTACCATGAGACCAGATGTTGTCATGCACTGGGCAGCCGAACTGGCACACAGTGGTGGCCCAGTGCACCAGCATCAAGGGGGTCAGATACAGGGGGACAGATGTGGACAGAAGAGGCAGGAGCTGGAAAGTCTCACCAGGTCTCTGCAGTGCACCAGGACCAGGAATTTGGCTGGATTTTTCAGGTCAAATTCAGCAGCCCAAGGGAACGCACTGTTAAATTTGGACGGAGTTGCATCCCAAATCCTTGATTCACTTGTAAGATACCTGACATTTTACAGGAGGAGCTGGGGAGCAAGGTGAGTTCTCTGCAGAGCTGTTACATGACCTTTTCCTGGCACACAATGTTTAATGGGTGATGGTTGGTCAGAAAGTCACAAAAGTGACACTGCTGGAGGTGATCCATGGCTGCAGCTGGATATCAAACACCCACAATGACATATCCCTGGAAACAAACAGAACAGAAAAATTTGGGCAAACTCTGAGGCATTTACCCAGTCAAACCACTGCAGAGTCCATCCCCGTGCAGAGCAGGCCAAGAGAACAGAGACATGTGACATCAGCAGAAAACTCTCCTGACCTGTCCCTTGTGCAGTAGCAGAAAAATCCATGATGTTCTGGAGCCAAAACGTGCAGGTTTTTTTAGGATACCTGTGGGAGCATGATGCTGGGCAAGGAGCATCAGGGAATAGAACTGAACTGGGTGTGAAATGCGGCTTTTGGTAACAGCAGGGACGGAGACTCCCCGAAGAGCCTGTGAGAGACTGGAATGTTAATGGTTAGTGACTCAAAACAATTGGCCACTTGCAAAAGCAGCAAGTGCTTGGCTGACTATGCCCCAAGTAACCACCCAGGGGCAGAAGGGGTACACACACACACACACACACACATCCCGAGGGGATGAGCTGGGCTCTGAGACAGATAAGGGAAGAGGCCAATAATGAGCAGATTCTGCGAGGCACGATATTTCTTTTTATCATGTTCTCCCTTAATTGGCTCTGATGTGAAAACTCCCTTCCAGGGAAGCACTGGGGACATTCACATATAAACCTGAAGTTATTAATCCCTTTCTGATGGGTCATAATTGGCTCAGCTAAGACGACAAGAGAAGCAGCTGTCATGTCTTAAAAGGTGTCATAAACCATCAAAGACCCTCGAAGTTCCCCTGACCCACCTGTTAAGTCATGCAGCATAGAACTCTCTGCCCCAGGGGGAGGTAACTGGCTGTTCCCAGAGAGCCTGAGCATATATTAACACATTCAATATTGCATTTTGCAGGCTTCCTGCATCCCTGACAGATCAAAACTGAGAACATCACTTTGACCAACGTCAAAATTGCAACAAGCAGGTTTTGTCGCTGGACCCACTGGTGGATGGTAACTGTATAACCATTCTGTTCTTATCCCTTCTTTCTCTTTTCCCTTATATGTCTTCTTAAGTGTTATTTTTATGCTTTTGTATTACTACGGATAATAACCAAATCGGCTACATAGCCATTTTCCATTGAAACCAAACTGTTCTAAAATAAGCCCTACGTATAAATGTATTTATAAGCACTGATCATTCAGTGTTATTTCACTCTAATCCGCCCCAAGGAATCTATTAATCTGGGTTACCTTTTCCTTCTGGGTGGGTTGTAACAGAGCTGACATTCTACCTGTGAGAATGGGATGAAGGAAGAGGCAAATAAATCCCTTTTTCTCTGGCCAGGTGGTTTCCTTCTGACAAACGATGGCTGTGGTTCAGGCAGATCTGGTTTTACAGCCCCCCTGTGCCAGCCTGACATGCCCATAACTCTGCTCTGGCAGATCACTGAAACAATTGCTCATTCTTCGAGGAAAACCAGAGGCTAATTACAGTGAGGCATGTAACACGATTCCAGCAAAGGAAGAGGTCTCCAGGGCTGACTTTACACACACTGCCCTCTCCGTGCATCTCAGTGCCCTCTTTTACATGCACACACTTCCCTTTGCACATCCCAGGTGGCCTGGGAAGAGCCTGAGACTCGCCCAGCATCCCTGTGCTCACCATCTCTTGTGACACACACAGTGAGACCATGGGGGATCTGGAGAATGCTGAGGGCAGGGAAAACTGCCCAGATGATGGGGGCAAGAGGGCTGTGGTCAGAGGTGGCCAAGAAGGAGTGAGGAGGACATTCACTCAGTACTGAGGCATCTCTCAGCAGCAGCACAATGCTCTGGTGCATCACAACGAGGGCCGGAGCAGGGCTCCTCATTCAAAGGTGGGCTCTGGAGTGTGGTTGAGGTACTGAAAAATGACTCATGAATGGAAAGCGTCTGGGGTGTTGCAGATCCCAGTCGGTGAGAGAAATGTTAAATGGTGGGCATGCAGAGCTGTCCCAGCCAGGCTGCCCCAGCCCAGTCACCTGCCTACTTCTTGATCCTTTGGATGCAGCCAGTGCTCTGCCCACCTGCAGATCAAGGTGGCCCATGCAGGCAGGGAGAGAGATCCTCCACGTCAGGAGTCACAGATTGTTTCTTGGGATCTGGGAGCTCCCTATGGCAGCAACAAGATCTCCTAAGCCCCAGATGAGAGGCACAGAGAGACCCATGCCAAAAGAGGAAGGAGAGTCCCGTGGAATGGCCTGAGCTGTGCTCTACATCATACTCCCAGCCGAACTTCCCAGGGAAGTTCCCCAGGAACTGATGCTGAACAGGACATTCAACATTCACGAGCTGTTTCTGGCCCATGTGTCCAAGAAGGAGCAGTGAAGGATGGTCTTCAGAGTCCTGATCCTGACAGGGGCTCAGCCAGGCTCTCTGGCTCTGAAACGGATTGAAGACTGGACAGAATGGGTTTCTATGGAAGCAGGGCAAGCACCAGCACCCCCTCCCTCACCACCTTGCTGCAGGGGGGCCGGGGGGGAGCAGGGCCTGCCCAGAGGCCACCGTGTCACCGATTGGCGGAGACAGATCCGTTCTCCACCACTGCTCAGGAATGCGGCTCGAGGTGGAGCAGCAGGTGCTGGATGGAGGGTTTGCAACCAGTCTCGCCCTCCAAGAAAAATACCAGCCCTGCTCACCAAGGGAAAGGAGCAGAAGCAGCCCCTGCACAGCAAGATTTATGGGCCCCAGCAGGCTGGAAAAAATCCAATGAACATTTCAGCAAATCCAGCCTCTGTCAGAAGTTACAGAGTGATAGGTGTAAGTCCCAGCCAGACCCGCAGCTGCTGCCTCTCCTGAGCCAGCCCCGGGCCGCCAGTGAAGTCACCTCGCACCTCAGGTTGTGGGGATGGCCCTGGGCTCGGTGCAGGTGGCGGTGGGTGCACCACTGGCACCACCCTGGATGTGTTTCTGCAACAGGACCAGCAGGTGGGGGTCTGGCTGGGGGTGCACTGGGGGAAACTTCACACCAAATGCATGGGACTGTTTTTATAGGAGCTCTGATGAGCACAGGGCTCATTTACAGAAAAGGTTGGAGATGGGTTGGGGTTGATCCCAGCATCCCCTTTCCAGGTCCCAAGCTGGGTCACCTTCTCTGGTATCATCTTCCAGGACTCACACCCTGTTCGCAAACGTTTCCTGTTGCCCATCTAGGGTGTCCACAAGGACCATGTCCACAAACCCCACACAGACAGATTTCCCTTTCATGCTGCCCTTTCAAAGATCTCACAAGGGCACATGGTCACCAAGCCTCGAATGGATGAACAAGAGGAGGAAAAAACAGAGGTGATTCCCTTAAAAGTCATTAATATCTCTATTAGTATTGACTAATGCCAGACCTCAGCCCTCGCCGTCCTCTTGTCCTCACACACAGGCTTTTTGGGACAAGGCCAGTCTCCTTGACTTTGGAAAATATCTGCCACACTGAGGGTGATAAAATGATCAGCTTTCTGCAGCTGGGAGGGGCCAATGCTTCTCATCCATCCTTTCATCAGCCCCAGCTCCTTCCTGCTGTATCCATGGGAACGGGTGCACACACCCCCAGCCCCCAAATTTCCAGGGCTTTTTGCACAGCAAAACCAGTCCTGATCTTTAGATAATGTCTCTGTCCCAGTATCTGCATGGGAAGAAATGGGACTCAGGACTCTTTTGCAGAATTGAAACTCCTGTGTGCCCTTCCCATGTGTTCTGCTGCCGGGGAGGTATCTGAATCCCCCAAAACCTCAGTGGTCTCCAGTGAGGGGATGAGTTAGGACCCTCCTGCCAGATCTTTGTTACCTGAGGCATGTAATGATCCAGCTGCTGCCCCCAGCTCCACAGAAACTCCAGCATCTGTCTGGAGACAAGGCTCAGCACACCAGATTTTTGCCTGATCTTCCCATAGCGTGATTCTCCCTCCCAAAAGACACAGTTTGAGGGTCACTCATGGTCCTTTACCTCCACAGAAAAGTCATCTTCTCCCTCCAGCATCTCTGAAGCTGGGCAAGCCAAGATGCTGGAGCTGTGATACATTTGGAATGGAGTTGTAGCAGTTTTTCTGCATCCTCATGGCCTCTCTGGAGGGCCAAATCCTCCATGTACTGTCCCAGGTACCCAGCCCCAGTGCTCAGACCTGCTGCATCCCATCCCTTCATCACTGTACTTGGAGCCATGCAGGACCTGGCATTTGTCTGGTGTCACCCCTGGGTCCTGTGCAAGGCGGCTGAGCCTGGAGGCAGCATGTCCATGGAGGGCCCCTCTAAGGTAGGCTGTTCCCAGCCACAGTTTAATCTCCCCACTGGAGCCACCAGCTCTCTGCTCTGGAGCACAGGGTGGGACTCAGCAGGTCAGTTCAAGGGCTTTTGCAGATTTTATGGTGCCTTTTTTCATAGCTCCAAAGCAGACTGCACTCAGCCAGGCCCGCCCCTTTGGAAAGCGCTCCTGCTTCACTTCCCAGGTGCATCCATCCATTTTCCTAACGCAGCAGAGGTCATGGAATAGCAGTCTGTGCCTCTGTGTATCTCACTCAGCCCTCTAAAAGCAGATTCATCTCCAAACATCTAGTGCAGTTCCTGGGTTGATGATCCTGAGGTATTTTTGGGAGGAGGGTGGAGGATCTGCCTTCACACATGCCTGTAGGCTGCATGGGGAAATTCAGATCATAACCATCAAAGAATCCTCACAGAGGCTGTTCCTCCAGGCACAAAGCACCAGGAATTCCATCTCTAGTCTTTCTGCTCTTCCTAAATGAATGGTTCTTCAGTCAGATTTCTCAAAGTACCAGTGCTTCAGCTGTGGAGCAGTGTTCTTTTCTTCTCCATGCTCAGCCCTGATAAGTCCCTCCTGGGAAGCAGCAGCCACCCTGGGGAGAGCCAGGGTCCCAGAATGACTCACAGAATGACACACAGAATGACACCATCCCACTGTGAGATGCCTCGCCCTGGGGGAGGAACCCAACATTCCTACCTGGATATAATCTGAGGCTTGGAACACCATCGGGGCACCACCCCAGGATTCCCAGAGGATAAGAGCTGATTACCTCCACTGGACCTCCAGGGAAGGACCAGACCTTTCTACAGGATCACCACCCCAACAAGGCCACAATCCATCACTCCAACAGGACTGTAGCCACCATTTAATCAGGCTGCTGCCACCACCCTGACTGGCAGGGTGTCAGGTCGTGTTCTGACTCTTTCAGTTTAAGCCCATGTTTAGCCTTCTCTGTTGCCTTTATTTTAATTTTTCTGTTAAGTTGTAGTTCTGACTTGGAATCTCTCACAAGATATTTGTGTGGAGTTAATTCCTCCTGCTGGTTTGCCTTCAAGCCAGTACGTGGTGGCAAGTATGAAGAGTAGAAACAGAGACAAGAGGGTCGTTCTGTCCTAGGAAGGGACAGCTGCTGGGTCAGGTGTTGCAGACATCAATGCCTCCCTAGGAGGGAAACCTGCAGCCTGGAGCCTTGTGTTCCAAAGGCAACGGGCCTGAGACAGGTCATGAAAACACATTACAAGTGTGAAGCCTCCCCTGGTTTTCTATATCCTGAAACTTTCCACAAACACAGTCTGAATATTTGCAGTATTTTTCTGTAGGTAAACACATTTCAGAACAACTAAGCAAAGAGTCATAAAGGTGATGGGAGATTGGGCCCATCCCACTGTCTCCCTACTGACATTTCCCTGGCATCAGGGAACCCTGGAGCATTCCCCAAGAGGAACATGGATACCCTCATGCTGTCCATGTCCAAGGGTCAGTGTTCAGTGGGACGTGGAGGTGAGGCAGTGACAGGAGCAATGTGGGGGTACTTGCAGGAGATGCGGGGCTGCCAGGCAAAGGTTACACACTTCCAGATCTGACCATCATTTAAATTAGTGAAGCAGCCAGATAAAACAGTGAGGCCTTGTTTTGGGTTTTTTTTTTTCCTTAAAAAAATCTAATTTAAAAGCTCCTTACTTTCTGTAAAAAAAAGGGGGCTGGAGTCTTTGATTTCTCCCCCTGGGCAATCTGTAATCCCTCAGCTAAATCACAAGCCCTTTAATTAAGACCTCAGTCATTTGAATTGTTAATGAAGATCCATTGGAGGACCATCATTCTCATTCCCGATTTCATCTTGTGCTCGTTAGGGACTCCTGATTAAAATTCATCATCTCAGAAGATATTTATAACTCTCTAACTATCCCTAGACCTCATTAATTCGAAGCCACCTGTTTGGAAGGAGATGAGGAGGACCTAAATGGTACCAGTGGGATCTGGAACTGAGGGAATGCTGCTGACTGATGGGTGACGGTGTTGGCCTACCTCACAGGATGGGAAGGGACACCAGGGCTGTAAGGCACACCGTCCAGGCTGTGTTTAGTGGGGTGACACAAGCAACCACCAGCCAGACATGCCAGAGAGGAGGGAGATCCCCCTCCTTCATCAATGCCCTGAGACCACAAGGGTAGGGAGACTTGGAAACGTTGAACTATAGGAAGAGATCACCTCGTGACTTCTTCTCTGTCCCAGTGGACAGAAAGATCCTGCCTGTCTCAACAACCCACCAGGGGCACAGCCACTGGGTCATACAGTCTGGCTGTTCCCTCCACAGTTTTCCCAACAGTGAATTCCTGTCCTGAACCCCAGTGAAGCTGAACCAGCCTCACGGACCTCGTCCCTGGATTGGCGGTGGGGTCCTTTTCCCAGAAAAACTCCCCAGTGGTAATAGAGAAAACACCCCAGAGGTAATAAAAACACCCAGCTCTCCTTCCAACCCATGCCTCAGTTTGCCTTACTCTGGGCTTTGCCTTTTGCTCTCCCCTGCACCACTGGAGGTTAAGCAGCAGCTCTGCCTCTTCAGCTTCTCCTTCTTGTCCTCTGCCGTCACCCACATACTGCCCTCCCTTTTCCTCTCCCCCATCCATGCTCTCTCCCATGGCTCCCTCTTCTCACCAGCGGTCTAGTCCTGAAGGTTGCCGTGACTCTGCTGATCTTCTGCCTCAGTTGCTTCTGCCCAAGTTCAGCTTTAATTCGGGTCAGGCTCCCTGGGGCAGGGGACCAAGCCCAGGGATCACAACCATCACAAGAGGTTTCCCTGGAGTCATTTGTCCCTTTGAACCAAAAGGAACCCTTTCCTTTGGGACATGCAATGTTTTTGTTTAACTTCATGTTCTCCTGCCTTGGGTCAGGCTTTAAATAAAAACGCCCTATGAAAATAGGAAAAGAGTTTTGTTTCAAGGCTGTCTAATGAAATACTCCAGCACTTCTGAAATTATGCATTTTACCTTGGAAACATCTAGCAGGACTATGCTGACACTTTCACATACATCCAAATGACTGAAACCTGAACTTACAGCTCCTTTTGGTCCTGTTGAAACCCTGGTTTTGCTGAGTTACTGTGCATAAGAGTTCCAGCTGGCTGCTGCCAGCCCTGCCCGGGTTTCACTGTGCCACAGCCCCGGTGAGTTTGGGACAGTTCAACCCAGGCCCCTTCCACCTTGCATGTCACCACCAATGCTGTGACAGCAGTATGCAGCTCTTTCAGCTGAATTCTGATGTGTGAGGCCGAGGAGAGCCCTCCTTCCTCACACAGTGGCTGAGCCCAGTCGTATTTGTACCAGTCACCACAACACAAAGCAGGAAAAAAATCCCTGGGTTGCTGTGGACAACAAAAAAGGGTGATAAATGCACTTTGAATCTCTTTGCCTCTAGACAGACACATTTAAACGTGACCTGCAAGGGACCTTCCCTTTTCAGTCTCAAATAATAGAAGCTGTGAATGAATTTTAACACTGGGTTTATTCCCCTTATGCTTTTTTTGTTCCTGTTAGAAATTCGGGTCCCTGTGCATGCCCCTGAATGAGTGAGTGCAATGAGGATGCAACAGGAGGGAAGAGTGAACACAAGTGAATGAAAAATGGTTTTTAAACACTTTCCAAAGTACCCAGCTTTTATCCTGCTGGAGTGGGAGAGGACGCTGTTTAACGCAGTTTGCTTTGTTCTTGACAGATTTATTTAACTCCAACAATTGTGTGGCAGTTCAGAGAAAGGAAGCCTTTGTTGGAGTCACAGCTCTCCATGGCAAGCAGTCTCCGTGCCCTTGCTAGAGTGAGGCTACTTTGCATGGAAGAATGAACTACTTATTTGGGGTGGGTGACCCCAGAGCCCACTGCCTGCTGGGGGGCACAATCTGGGATGGTCCATCTGACAGCAGCTCCATAATTCAGCTCTGTCTGTGGAAGCCAGGAAAGCATCACAGCTGTGTGTGTCCAGCCCAAAGAGCAGGGGTTCTTCTGAGCAATAGAAAGATTCAGGGTCTGGGACAAAAAAAAACCCTGGCTGCTATGAACTTCTCTTGAACTTCCCAAAGGGGCTTGCTTACATTTGAAGTTTTCCAGGTAGCATTTGAGTAAATTATGTGCGATGAACCTGTTATTTTGATGTCAGAACAAAGGATGTTCCACCTGGGTTGAACAGAGATAACCACATGACCCCAACAGGCCCTGAATCTTGTCAAGTTTCATGGGGGCAAAGCTGCCACTGGAGCCTGTCTGCCTGGAGCTGGGTCCAAGGAGTGTTTGGAAACAGAGCTATTTTCTTGGACCCATGACTGTGGAGCAGAGTTTCTGCACCTACAGACTCTTCTACCTTCCGTAAGTCCATGGAACAGCATTAGTTGTAAGGATCAGCTTGGTACATATACAAAGGAGTCCCTCAGCCTTTCCCTTTGGGCCCCTTTGCTCCACAATAGGTAGGTTGTTTGGAAAGATTTGGAGGTTTGGAGAGATAATCACAGGTTGGGTCAGGTTGAAAGGGACTGCAGTGGGATCAAGGGGTCCCACGTCCCTGCCTCAGCAGTGTCATCCTTGAGCACAGAGCAGAGGATTGTGTTCAGATGGGTCTGGAATAACCCCAGTGAGAGACACCACACGCTTTCTGGACAAAGGGAAAGGGAAGAGGGTTGTCAAGGTCAGTACCTACCAGCTCCCACCTTCTGCTGGCAACAGGACCACGTGTGTCACAGGGAAGGAGCAATCTTCTGCTAACAGGCACAGCACCATGACAGGTCTCTCCCAGCCCTAGAAGAGGACATAAACCTCACTCAGGTCAAAAATATCTTTCACCAATGTCTTTCCACTTTTTGACACAAATAAATGCCATCAAGGCAAGACTGTGCTATCCCTTGGCTCTTCCCTTGCAGGGCAAGATGTGCTGTGAATGTACCTCAGCCATCCCATCCCATCCCACCCCATCCCAGTGCCTGGGTTCCGGTGATGCAGGTATGTGGTGCAGGGTGCACATGGCCCCCACGCAGCCCCCTGGCCCCCACATAGCCCAGGCTTTGTGTCTGGGCCCCCAAGACCCCCCCTGACCCCCCCACCACTGGCAGCTGCCACCACAAGGCACTGCCTCCCTCTTGTGGGTGACTTTGGGGAGTTATGAGGGGGAGCACCCGGGAAGCCCTGGCAAGGCTGGCTTGTGGTGCCTACAAAAAAAACCTACAATAAACCTGCAAAAAAACCTACAAAAACACCCCTCTCAGCTCACCAAACAGGGAACAGCCACCAAGCATGCCCGGCTCTTCAGCTTTTGGGAAAACAAACCTGTAGGGCCCCCAAAGGCTCATCCTGCCACCAACCCTCATGGTGGGCTCATAGAGCCAAACAGAGCCTTCCCAATGGGCTCACACAGCTAGATCCTGCTCTCTGTGTGACTGCAGAGACTGGGAATGAGGTAAATGAGGGGAGAAAAGGACATGCAGTGGTGCCAGAACCACAGTCTTGGGTCATCTGTAACAGGCTGCCTAACTCTTGGGTTGGGGAAGATCCGGATCCTTCACAAGCAGAGCAAGATTGGAGAATCAGAACATTCTGAGCTGGAAGGGATCCACAAGGACCATCAAGTCCAACTCCTGGCCCTGCAAAGGACACCCCAACAATCCCACCCTGTGCCTCAAAGCATTGTCCAAATGCTCCCGGAGCTCTGGCAGCCTTGGGGCCATGCCCATTCCCTGGGGAGCCTGGGCAGTGCCAGCACCCTCTGAGGGAAGAATTTTTTCCTAACATCCAGCCTAAATCTCCCCTGACTCCAGTTCATACCATTCCCTGTCTCTGGGCACCAGAGAGCAGACATTGGTGCTTGCCCCTTCCCTGCCTCAGGAGGAAACTGTGAACCACTGGATCCTTGAGATGATCAGCATTGGCCAGAGCACAGGAGAAGAAACCAGCCTGTCCAGAGCAATAACCAACCCACAGAGCATTTGGGAGCAGATAGGAGTGAAAAACAGAGCAGCATCTCCACAGGATCCACTGGTTACTCAGGACTGTGGTTCCCATCTGAAAATCCCACGTTTCTCCAAGCCCTGGGAGCTTCTATGCCTTCGGAAGGCTGAGTCCCCACATGGAGCTGGAAGGAAAAAGGGAATGAAGGGCCAAGGGAGCTATTAAAAACCTCCTCAGGGGCATGATGGGTGGCAGGATAATCCCAGCTGCTCCCAGAGACACTGAGATAGCCCCAAGAGATGTTTTAAGAGGCCTGAAGATAAAAAAGAAAAAGGCTGAAAATAAATAATCAGGGGAACTGAACGAGAATATGCAAACTCAGCTAAGACCTGCAAGGAAATGATAAAGGCCAGGGAAAAACAGAGAAAAATAACACTGCCAAGAAGGCTACTGGGAATAAGAAGGAATTTTGCAAATTGCAGCAAAGGGAAAGCAAATACAGTGTGAGTCAGCCCATTAATAAATGAGAAGGGAAAGCAAATTAATGAGAATTCAGAAGTAGCTGAGGTACTGACCTGCTTTCAGATTTTCTGTTCCATTCCCAACACAAGTGAGTTCTGGGAGGTGTTAACCCTTTCCTCTGTACCCTGCAGGACTGGGCATGACACTGTGGGTTCAGAAAGTCTGCAAGCCTCTGGCACTACAGGGACCTCCTTCAAATTCTTCAATGCACTTTTAGTGCAAAATTTCATCACATCTGAACCACAGCAGTGGGTGATGGATACCTCAGCCATGGGGCACCCTTCTCCTGCAAGTCCTCATTCCGATGTGGCTGGGCTCATACAAGAGCCTGTGGAAGGTCTTCTCTCCCATGTCCCACCCCTCTCCTTCATTCTCCTGTTCTGTTTATTTTATTGATCCTAGGTGATTTGAAACAGTTTTAGAAGTTTTTTTTTCCCAGACAGCTAGAGTAGAGACCAGCTTCTCTTTTTACTCCTGCTGGGAAGTGTGGATCTTAACCAGTATAAACCAGTGCAGCTCCATTATGGCCATCAGAGGGTTCTCTAATCCACCAGCACCCTTTGGCCAAAAGCAAAAGGGCAAAAGTCTTTGGTCAAGGCACTGGTCATTCATACCACAGACCAGTCAGGTGTCTGCTCCATTCTTCACTGTCTCTTTGGGACGTCCCAGCACAACCTCTCTGCCAAGAGGCAGCAGTTTGTTTTATGGATCAGCTCCTGTTTGATGATGTATTCATTGATCTTTGCCACCACAAACCACATTCCCAAACTGAACTGCATCACTCCAGGATCTACCAGTGCCTCAGTCTGAACCTTCCCCTCCTGCTCCCAGCAGCATTATTTGCCGAGCAAGGTCCTGCAACCTCTGAATCAAATTGATTTTTGCCCTTTACAGCAGCCCAAAGACAATTCACAGCAGCCATCCCGCCAGGACACACTTAAGATGTTCTGATTTTGCAAGGAGAAGCAAAATCCAGAGGCAGCAGAGTTAGGGAAGCCTGTAGTTAAAGCTTTTCTGGCCTCTGACAGACATTCGCTGTCCTAGCTGGACTTTCCCAGGCTGGATGCCTGCATACACTGAGTAGCTGAAGAGCATTTTCAGTTAAACCAGCACTGCTGTCAGTCAGGGAATGAAAATCTGGCCTTGGAAACCACTGGAGGGCTCTACAATTAATGGAGTCAGAGATGCCACAGAGATGTGCATGGTCTTCCATGGGGTTTTTTTCTCTTTTTTCCTTGTCTGAGTCCTTAAACTCCTTAAATGTGCATTTGTCTCCTGAAGGACCTGGACCTTGCACTTTCAAATGGCTTTTATAGCTCCCTACTCCAATCCTCTCCAAACTGGAATGCAGGCAGGCAGACAGTTGCACACTGAGTCCCACATTCTCAGCAGGTCCCTCTTGTCATATGCATTTTTACAAGCTCTTGACCTGCTGTTGGAATTAGTTGCCACTGGCTTAAGCCCTTCTTCAGAGCTTGAGCTCTGAGTAAATACTAAATGTCAAAGATCATGACCTAAAAAGGGGGCAGAGAGGTATAAGACATTGTACTCAGTCCTCATCCAGTCTCCTCTCAGTCTTTCCAGTGCAAAGTACCCAGGAGGGTGTCATGCCAGCTACTCCCCAAGGTTTGTCCTCGATGTCCTACTTCAGCTCCCCATCACCTCAGCATCAAAGACCTTCCTGGGCTGTCCACATGGCAACTTCCAGAACTGCTGTCCCTCCTGCTGAGTGCTTCAGCTCCCTCTCTTCCTCACAGAGTTTCCACTGGGGCTTCATATAAAAGTGTCTGTGGGAGTCCTGGTGGGGCAGTGGATGCAAGTACCCAGTCCGGGAGTGTTCAGAGATCGAACTGAGCAGTCAGGCCCACGGCATGGCACCACGTGCAGCAGTGGCCCTCAAGTGTCCCCACCGTGTATCTGGGCAAGGTCAAGTGTCTGGGTGCAGCCCAGTCATCCCCAGTGTCAGACGGAGCCTGTCTGGGCTGTGTGCTTGGATCCTGTATTTTTAACCTGACCTCCTCTTGACCCTGATGTCTGCAGCTCCAACCAGAGCCTTAGAGCCACAAGCATCCCAGAAGCAGTGCTGGGGTTCCAGTAAGCCACTCCAAAGTGTTCCCAAACACCTTTTATAACCTGCACTGCCCTTCAGAGCCGGCAAGCATCCCTGTCAGGCTGAGAAGACATAGAGCAAGAGGGGCAGGACATGAATGCAGAACCTCAGAGAAGCCAGAGGACTTGCCTAGGATCATGGAATCATTAAGGCTGGAAAAGCTCTCAAAGATCATTGAGTCCAACCATTAATCCAGCGCCATCATCATATTCACCTTTAGACCATGTCCCTAAACATCACAACTGCCCATCTTTTGAGCACTTCCAGGGATGGGGACTCCACCACTGCCCTGGGCAGCCTGTGCCAGTGCCTGACCACCTCTCAGTGAAGCGGTGTTTTTTGGGTTTTTTTAATATTCAATTTCTACCTTTCCTGGTGCAACCTGAAGCCATTTCCTCTTGTCCTGTTTGTTCCCTGGGAGAAGAACCTGACCCCCACCTCCTGGCTGCAGTCTCCTGTCAGGAAGTGGTGAAGAGTGAGAAGGTCCCCCCTGAGGCTCCTTTTTTCCAGGCTGAGCACCCCGAAGCTCCCTCAGCTGCTCCTCTTCAGACTTGTGCTCCAGACCCTTCCCCGGGTCTTGGCAAATGCTCGGTCCCTTATGTTCCTTTAGAGTTTGCATTACACCAGGTGACCATCCACACCTTTTACCCTGTGCATTTCACTACGTACCCAAATTAAAATTTCCCTGCCCTTTCCAAGAACACACTTGGAATCCTGGAAAGCCCTTTAGAAGGGTGCCCCAAAGGTGGGTTTGTTTTTGTTTTTTTATTTTCCTTAAATGTACAAGATGCAGAGGGAGAGTTAAGCTGCAGAGAAAATGATGGCTTTTCCTTTACTCACATCACCTTCACCCCAGCCATACCCAAGTCAGACACAGAGCATGATTAGACTTCAAAATACTTGCAATTTTGTTTAAATATTACCTTTGTAATCTGGTTTTTAGGCCTTCTGCTTTTGGGGTGCTTAAACTGCTTCGAAAACAGTCTGTCAACCCTTCTCCTCTGCAACTGGGAGGATTAGAAAATGATTTTTATTTTCAAATAAAAGCTCAAAGTTGTAGGTATTCACAAAACTCTAGCATCTCAGGTTATTGGGAAAACAACTGGCTGAAATAATGTCCATTGGCAGCACCTCAGCACACCCAACATTCACGTGTGCTCATGCCTGGAGGTTTGCGTGAGGTTCCAGCTGTATTCTGGCACCTACAGGATTGCCAAAGAGGGGAGACAATTCAACAATCTTTAAAACATCAGGCTACAGAAATCATGAGACTGGCTTAATAATCATAATTTTTTTAATAGGTGCTTTTTATTTGGCTGCAGCAGGCCAAGTTTTAAGAAAAAATACTAATTTTAGAGACACTTGCAGTACTATCAAGCAGGTTGGCAACGTTATATCTAATAGAGCCAGAAAGGGAGTCAAGGCTTCATTCTTGGCTTCTAACACTTTTCACAGCCTCCAGAAAATTTCATCTTTGGATGAAAACTTTCCAGTTTTGTCATATCTGCTGTTGTTGATGTTTCTCTTTAGTGTTAATGCAAAATATCTCTGGACAGAGTTTTCTCCCATTCTTCTCATTTTCTTCTATTTTCTCCCATTCTGGTAATTTTTTCCCATTTTCCCACACAAAGCAATGGGATGCAGACAGAGTTCTGTCTAAGCAAAGGGATGCAGACAGGAACTCTGACAGAGTTCCACACTACCCAGGCACTCTTGGGGGATTAGGACCCCTCAGATGTCCCCCAAGGACATCTCACTGCGGCCGAGGATACATCTTGCTTTTCCATTCTCCAAAATCACATTGTCACTACCAGGGCATTTGGGAGATGACTGTAAAACTGCAGCTGAACAGCCAGCTTGGCACAGGAATGCCCTGGAGGCAGGATGTAACTGAGACCTGGCTCTGCCTCCGCCGTTCCTGCACTGTCACAGGTGGGTCTCACAGCAAGCGCTGGTGTTAAGGCAGTGTTTCCTCTTATAAAACACTGTTTTCAGTTACTTACATTTCACCAGACTTTAACCACTGGGCAATTTTCCACCTCAGCCTGCCTCTGTCTGCCTTTATAGCCACTAGAGGGAAAGGGGGGGGCTTCTAGGGAAAAAGTCACATCATCCTGAGGCAAGCAGCTCAGGTAGGACCAGTTTCTTGGCATTAAATGACACTGCAGAAGGTGTCTACACAGTTGTCTCTCCCATAGACACCTGATGTCTGCAGAAGATCCAGTGCAATCCCACCCCCAGTTTGGGCTGGGTTGTCTGAAGGGAAATCTAGGCCAGAAGGATTGGGCCAAGGAGAAACAGTGCTTCGTCTTTGATTCAAGAATTTGTATGTGAGTGCCTGTATCTCAATGTTACCGTGACTTCTGCCAAGTTACGGGCATCATAAAAACTTGTTCACACATAACCAGGGGACACACAAGGATCCAGTCTTTCTACAAATCCATCCTCTCCATTCTGTTTGTACAGTTCATGGAGATGGGATTTTAGCTAGCGAAGGGCATCCTAGGGTATTTTCAACCACTGGGACTCTGCCCCCAAGGGTAATAGACATGATACTCCAGAAGAACGCACCCCAGATTTATGCAAACACTCTACTTGCTCCACATAGCCCAGCAATGGAAAAGTAGGAAGGAGAAGAAGCTGAAAGAAATGGACCAAAATAAAAAAAAATAAAGTAATGTGAGGTGGGAGTCAAATTAATGTAGGTGACACAACAGGACCACGCCATCAGGACTGAGGTTTGGGAAGGGCCACAGCTGTAGGTTAAGTAGCAAAGGGCGGGAGGCAAAAGGGACTTCAGAAAGGCAAGGTCTCCTGTGGATGTTCATGGATGGTGATGGCAGCTGGAATCAAGATTTAGCTGAATACGGCAGTCAGGCATTTCTAGCTGTACCAGGGCCTGACAGAGGACTGAAGTGAAATCCTAGTCCAGCCAGATAAGGTCTTAAATGTTCCTCCATGCCAGATGAGAGGGCAAGTGCACATTTTCTCTCCATCCCATCCTCTGGAGAGGGAAGGAAAATGGTAGAGGGGAAGAAAGGAGAAATGGATGGAGAACAAGCAGTCTAAGCCTTGCTAACTCCAGCTGTGAGATTTCTGAAAGACAGGACTTGCCCTTCGTGGGCGCCAAGGACCAACACTCAGCACCAGCAAGACACACAGTGTCCTCAGCAGTGAAATGCCGCAGCATGAAAGGGGACCCTGACTGAAGGCAAGTGGAGGGCACAGCCTCCGACACCTGATGTAGATGCTCATGAGCATGGCTGTGCTGGAATAGAGGAGCTCAGCATGTTGCTAGATGGAGTCTAAAGCCACACCAAGCTCCTCAGCTGACCTAACATCTCTGACCTACCAGGTGGAGAAGGGAAATAATGGCCAGGACCCGAAGAAATTACTTGTGAAAATGACTAAAACTACAACAAAGCGCCTCTCTGTGCTTCTCACACTCATCGAGTGCAGGAAAGGGAACAGTAGAGGAGAGGGGCTGGAAACCCGGCACACCAGCACCAAATGGAAGGGAGACACTGGGAGAAAAAGCCACCACCCTGAAGGTGACAGTGAAAAAATGGGACATAGTTCAAGCTCTAGCTTTCACCGAAATGTCACTGTTCCAGCCAAGTTGGGGTGCTCAGATACAAGCCTCACCATGAGCTAAACCCAAAGGTCTGAAATCAGCACTCCCCTGCCCCTGGCGCTGGCGATGTTAGTCAGCCAGTAGCTGCTCTAGAGGCGGGGGAAAAGGGGTGACAAAGCTTCTGGAGGGGAGGGTTGGGGTAGGGAAGCTGCCCGACGAGCTCTGTACTTCGGACCAGCACGGCTAGATGGCACTGTGTACTCTTCCAGGAGTGGCACATCCCACCACAGCTCCCATCCCCGGGAATTTAATATGCCCAGTGTTTTCGGTTGCTGTTGAAGCTCTCCTCTGAAAGACAGCTTATCTAAGGGATGGCATGCGATGTTGGTAGTTTTGTCACAGGCAATCTTCTCAGGGAGGAAACTGGCAGAATTTTCTGTTTCAGGGTTATTTTAACGATGGTTATTTTTAATGTGTTTGAAGCAAGAAAAAAAAATGCCATTTCCATACAGCTGTGAACAGCAGAGACAGACCTTGAGGAGTCAGGTCTAGAGTGGACTTACACCATCGCACCTATGGAGATCCTGATGTTCACGCCCTGTTTATCCACACCCTGGGATGTGGATGAACAGAATGGAGCACTGGGACAGGGTGTCCTTGTGCTGTTATGCCAGTGCTGCTGTAGAAGACAGGGACCTGGATTTGGGGCTGCCAGATTCTGTGAGACCAGACTCAGCTTCCTCTAGCTGAGGAAATCCTCCTGTATCAAATCTGGACACACACCAGCTCTGCCTGGTGGAGGGCCAGCAAGGAACCCACTGGGATCTTCTGCAACCCTGGAACACGTTTGATCACCCAGGCAATGTGCAAAGATCAGAAAAGGGTAGGGGACAGGCAAAGGGCATTGGATATGAATGGAGGGGCGGATGAGCAGGGTCAGGCAGCACAGAAGAGGAACGTGAAGCCTACCTTTTAGTGTCTTGAAATTTATTTGTGGCTCAGTTTGAGATGAGAACCCAGAAGCGATCTTTACAAAAGGCAGAGCAGTCTGGCCCTCTTTCCCCCTTTTCCCCAGCTGGTGGCCTGGAGCGGGGAGGCTGGGAGCCACCAGCACACCGTGGTCCCCCAGCTGGGAACCCGCTGTCCCTCGCTCCGCCGTCTGCACAGGAGTTGGGAGAGTTTAACATCTCAGGAGCCAGGCTCCCATGTTCTCCTCTTGCCACCAGCTGGTCAGGCGGGCTGCCAAGGGTATGCTGGCAGGAAACTGGGCAGTTTTCCATCAGGATTTCATCCGCAGTGACGGATCTCCGGGGAATATTTCCGTCCTGATGAATCAGCAGTCTTAGGTGGGAGATGGGCTGCGTGCTGGAGGGGTTAATGTCCAACACTCAGGAAAGGTGCGAGTCTCCACATCAGGCAGGTGTCAGCTAATCCAATCCCCCCCAAATCCATCCCCTACTGGAGGCCTCTCCTTAATCTGTTACAGTCGGCATTTGCCCCGGGGCCACGGATCTGATATCTCTTCCAAGCAGGGTGTCAGTATTAACTATTATAATTCTGGATATTCTTGTTAGCCATGCTAATGTCCAACACCAGGCTGGAATCCCACTTCACTCTTCAGCTTCAGCAACATCCTGTGGCAAATTGCTCGGTGCAGAGACACTTCTGTTTATCATCCCCAGCCACCACCTGTTCTTCTTGCCACGTTCCTGGGTTATCCCACAGGCACTGCAGCTCTCCCCTGCACTGCTCCCTACTTGACACCACGAAATTTTGGCCTGGCCCTTTATTGCAAAAAATCTGTCTTTTGTGGTGAGCTGGGAAAAGTGTGTTGTGATGTTGCTTCCCTTTCCAAGTCACCCTGGTGAGACACTCCGCTGTTTGCATCTGCTTGTGGCAGAATGCACTGGTGTCCACAAAAAGTGCTTCCATGAAGAAAACCCATCCCGTGTGAATCAGGACTGCAGCCCAAGTCCCTCACAGTCATCCCTGGGTCAAAAATCCCACTCCAACAGAAAGGCAAAAGGTAAATGTGCTGGGACAGGGTAAGAGGTGGTTTTCTCCTCTGCGTGAAGTTCCATTTTATCACATGGGAAGCAGGTGTAGAGCTCAAATGGAGAACAAATGGCAATGGGACAGAAAAATGTTAACAAATCAAAAATCAGCAAGTGCCGCACTGAGTTCTGTAGTGTGATTAATAAAACAAACATGTGAAAAAAAAATCTCCATTTCAACACATGGCCAGAAATGCAGCGTGTTGTGTTATCAGGGCTATTCTGCCCTCTGAATACCCACCTCTCTGTTTGGGTTCACACTAAAATACTCTAACATGCTTTCAATTTTTTTTTTTCAATTTTTATTTTATTTTTACAAATGCTCAAACTTTCCTGCCACAAATTATTTTTGGCTGGGTTACAAGTAAAATGGCCACGTCAAGCCATTTCTCTAAAAAAAAAAAAAAAAGACCAAAAAACACGAAAACCAGTTTATGAGATATTTTAGTTGAATGGTTTTTTTTCTATGCAAACATGTGGTGAAAGTTCAGGAGTTTTCACTTTTTTCCACCCAAAAGCTCCTGTTCAGCTGAAGCATCAGCATCTTTAATATGATCTCACCTTTACAGACCATGTGCTTGGAAAGATTATTGCTACTAACAAAGCTTGGGACCATCTCCCTCTGTGGCCTCTTTCACCCCAAAAAAGCTGCCTGGGACTGCTGTAAGGACAGACTGTCACTGACAGCCTCAGCCATGATAAGCCACAACTCATCCCACTGCAAAATTATGACTTCGGCATGAAAATCATTATTAAATCAGTAACAGACAAGTGAATCTTATTTGTCTGTGGTCCCAGGTGCTCTCAGGCTCTAGGTATGAACCACAAAGGAGAGAAAGTTTTTGGGGACAGGCTGTGAAAGAAAAGTTTCATGCAAGCACACAATGCCACAAGTTGATAATTGAAGGAAAATAATGAACATTATCAAGAGTCATAAAGAGCCTTGCTGCAAGAACTGGCACCTTGAGCAGCTCCACAAAAATATCCCCACATCATGGGAGTTCATGGGCAGTTTTGGAATAATTAACCCCCAAGCACATTAAGTCCAAGAAAAACTAATTACTTTCACAGAACAAAACAGATTGTTTTACAGGCAATGTTGTTCTTTGGCCTGTCTCTTCTGGAAAATGGCACCAGTTAAACAAAATCAATTTTATTAACTGAGAGTGCTGTGAAAAGATTTATAGAAAAGGGCTGTTTGATGAGCTTTTAATAACAGACCTGATGCCCATTACCAGGGCTGACAAGATGCACATGCTGGACAAGAGAGATCATCTGAGCTGGAGACCTTTCACAGCCTGGTCAGAAAGGGTTTTCTCCGTGCTCCTTCCTCTAGTGTGTCCTAAATCAAACATTTAGCATTAGTCACAGGACTCACTTAACGGCACAAGCCTGTTACCCAGAGAGGTGGTTTCCATCCTGTTTGATGCAATTTTGCTGGGCTCCATTCAGTCAAAGCTCGTGCCTCAATCCACACCATTTGTGTGCAGTGCAGCCTTGCCCTGGCACCTGCCAAAATCCCTGGTCACACTGGAAGGGAACAAGCTACAGACAGCCCCTAGCAGCCCGTGGTCTTGGCCTGAGTTGCCCCAGAAGCCTTGCTGAGTCCTGCAGGAACAGATTGCCTCTCTGCCCCGGAGATGGGGAGGTCTCGACTTGCTGGAGATTGTTTGGGTAAGTTGTGATGGATCGTGCCCCCATGTCGGGAGTTGAGGTGCAGAGGGAGGCTGAAAAACTTAACATTGAAAATGTTTTAAAGCAAAGGGAACATCAAAAGATCTCCAGGAAACAGCAAACACCCAGAGTTCAGCAATCTCTGAAACAGATCCCCTCCTCCCATCTCCATGTCTGGATAAGAGAGACTCCCAAGAAAAAGGGCGATCAAGATCAGAGAAGATGGTAAGCTATAAATCAACCACCTCTCTCTTTTCACCTCCCTCCCTGCGCCCTCCAGTCTTAGGAAACCCCTGGAGCAGCAAGACACAAATTCAAACAGCAGGATGACTTCCCCTGTCTCCTCCTCAAGGGACTTGCCCCAGAGCAGCCCCCAAGCCTTCCTCCAAATGCCGTCCATCTCACAGAGGTGCTGGGTGGGGAGCATGAGCATTCTCTCCAGCACTGCAGATTTTATCTGACATGCCCGATTTAGACTCTTAAAGAAAAGTCAAATCAGCCTTAGTATCCTCTGTCAGATTCCCTGTCTACCACTGGAACATTTTTCTATAAATCTGAGAGGTTGAACACAAGGTTAGGAGACTTTGAGCCCAGCAGAGCTCAGCCCTGAGCACATGGACCTGGTCATTAGGAACCCATCTTAGAGGAGCATGTGCCCCACGGCACTTCAAGAGCTGCTCTGTGGCACGGGGCAGCCGCCTCTTCTGATGCCCAGGCAGGTGGGGGTGAGCCAGCCCCAAGATGCGTTTTTCAGGTGGGTGGATGTGGGACCTTCCCCATAGTGGATGTGCCTCTCAGGGGGAACAAGGCCTGGCTGGGCCCCTTGCCCTCCATTTTCAGAGCCTCCTTCACCTCTGTGCATCCCACTGCACTATGGGGCGCAGCAGGGAGATGGGTGAAAGGAAGACATGTCTGGAATAAGACAGAAACGTGGGGCAGGTTTTGCCCTTCAGCACGGCCCGTGGCGAAGCAGCAATGCAGAGAGTGCAGCATGTCCCTGCTGTAAGGGGATACGGCCCTCAGTGGGTGCTGGCTCTGGCTCAGGAGGATGTTTTATGCACACACATGCATTAGTGCAGTTGCCAGGTTACTGGGCAGACAAACTATGTTCAGCCTTTCTGAGTGAGGTCTGCTGCCTCTGAGGCTGGGTCAGGAGCAGAAGTAGCAGCAAGCCCAGGCTGTGTGTCAGCATTCAGGGGGCTGTGACATGGCCTCGAGCCACAGAGCAGGAGCCCAAAGATAAAGCCAGGAAGAAAAGGAAAGAAGGGATGCTGGGGGGACACTAACACCCCCTCTTAATTCCATATCTGGGGTATCCCTGACCTGAGCAGGTTGACCCTCCCCAGCTTCATCATATTCCAGCATCTCCTATGGCAAAGACAAGCTGCCACAAGGAGGGAAGGGACACATCTCATTTTCGGCATTGATTTGCTGCACAAATCAGTTCTCACATTTGCCTGCTCCTCTTGCTTGTCCTCATCCAGGGGAAAGCAAAAGCTTTGCTGTGCTCCATCTCCCCACTTCCAGACAGCACAGGTGGCTGTGCTGACTTGCACCTTCTTGGTTTTATGACCTGAAGAGGCCCCGCTGCTTGGGACAATCTGCACTTTGTGACCATCCTTACCTGTAGTAAATATTCTGCCCTAGACTCCCAGGTCCCATTGGTGAGATCTAACTCCTAACTCCTGTTAACTTCCTCCTCTTTTCAGCACCTGCAGTTAGTTGCAGAAGAAGCAATAGCCAGACTGTTGGGGTGTGCGAGTGTAAACACTAAGGGAACTGGTGCAGACAATACCTAGCAAACAGTCCTTTTTTGGACTTTTTTGTCCAAAAAAAACCCCAGCTTGCCTGGAACATACACGTATGGGGGAATTTCTGGACTAACATGAACCCCCACACTCTTAGAAGGTCACATTTGGTGGTGGATAAACCAGAGGGAAATAAAGGAGAGGGAGTCATTGGGAGGAAGGTGTGGAATGAGTTGGTTTTAACATAGCCACGGTGGGAGCAATGTCTGCTGAGCTAGAGTAGGAGCAAATAGGGTCAGAATTTGGGGCAGGGAGGGCAGCAGGAAGGATTAAGCCCTGCAAGGAGTCTGGACTCAGAGGGTGCTAGCAGAGAAAAGTTTGGGGCAGGCAGGGGAAAGCTGTGGACAGGGTTCATTACATGTGACAGAGAGACTTGCCCATACATAGGGCATAAAGGTGTCCAGGGTCAAAGTCACTCATAAGGTCCCTGGAGCACAGGGGGAAACCCAGGAGTTCTGGAAGCAGGTTCCTCATGAGAGAGGGGATCCTGGGGGCTGTGCACAGAGTGGGTGCACGGGGGCAGCCGAGCAGGGGACACAAGCTCCCGGCCAGGCAGGTGTGGGGCTGCTGGACCACCTGCATGCCCAGCTCCTGGGTGGAGAGGGGGCTGACTCGGAGGTGTTTCCCGGGCACAAAGCCACCAGGGGCTCCCCTGGGGGCCGTAACTGCAGCTCAGCCTCCATCCTGCTGTCAGGCCCTGCGCCCAGAGCTTGTTATTGCAGGTGCGGGGCAGCATTCCCCGCACCCCTGGCCTGTCCCTGTCCCCTCCACTGTACCCTCTCCCCGCCACACACCATCACCTGGGGCTGCCCAGTCCTGCTTAGGGCTCCTGCTTCTTCTCCCCTGCATCCTTCTTCCTTCTCCAGCTGATTTCTGTCTCCTCATCCAGGGTTTGTGTTCGTCACACCAAGTCCATCCTGCAAAACTGCTGGCACAGACAGGTCACCCCACAGGGTCTATGGCCAAGAGCTTGGGTGGCTTTGGCCTCAGGGATCACCACCAGCATTCTGATGTCCTCCCACGGGGATCCACAGGGCAGGAGGAATTACCCTTACCCCTCCCATGGACCTCTCTCATCTGCCTTCCCCTCTGCTCTCCACCACCTCCTCAGGGTCTGCAGACCAGCCTTCTCCAGAGGCCACCCAGTACCCTCCCAGCTCCCTCAGCCTTCCCAGGGCCCCTCTGCTGCATTTGAGTGCTGCCCAGCGCTCCCCAGGTTCCAGACCCTCTGAGCTGCAGCCAAAGCTGCTCCAAACCTGCCTCCAGCCACCTTGCAGCATGACCTTGGGTCTGTGGGGACCCTGGGGGGCTGCAAAAATTCAGGGACTGTTCTGTCCCTCCAAAACACCTCTGCCAGCACTATTGTACCTCCAGCCCCCAGCGCAGGACACTGCAGCTGCACATGTATCACACAGGGAGCTTGTGATTTTATTCCCTTAGGAGGAGAGCCAGGCATCAAACCGAACGTCCCATCCTGTTAAAAACATCTCTTTGACATCTTTAATGACCTCAGCTGAGGGAGAGAGCAGCTTCTGAGAGTGGAGTGCCACCAGTAGGAGTTCAGCATCTCAGCCAAGCAGTGCCTGGTCCTCTCCAGGCTCTATAAACCCCTCTTCCTACTCTTCCCTGCTGGGTTTGCCAATGAAGATAACCAGGGACTGCCTCTGTGCATCGGTACCACATCTTATCATGAGCTAAGTGTTTGCAGAGCCCTCTACCCCTTTGGCCTGCTTTTCCCAGGGCTGGAGCTCAGTTCCTCCCCTTCACCTTTCTCCTTGGCTGTCTGCACAGCTCCCGTCTCTGCTTTGCAGGGGCAGGGGAGTGCAGGCATGGAGGCAATTAAAGGCAGAGCCTGGTAAAGACCAGCATTCCCATGCCCTGGCCTTGGCCTTGCTTAAACACCTTGAAGCATTCCAGCACTGAACTTAAAAGGACAAATAGTCCCATGGTGAGTTAAGGGCTTGCAAACCTGAACCTCTTCTGCGCTGCACTGGCTGTTCCTGAGAGTCCCTGCAGGTATTTTAAGCACAGGTCTACAAATGTTTTAAAATATGGGAACAGCTGTGAGCAGTTTCAAAATAAAAAGCGAGAATTAGAACCCTTCCTAAAAAAACCACAAGAGCAGTAGTGTTTGCATCTGCTGGTGAGGAGCAGGAGCCCTGCCCAGGTATGGGTGCCCCCAGCACAGCTCTGAAAAAAGGAGACACTCTGGCCATGCTGGGCAGGCACAGAATGACTCAGAGGGGTTAAGAAGTAGGAAGTTCATACAGGCCCTCCGAGGGCTTGGTGTCCAGGTCCCCTTCAGCTGGGTGGTGAGGAATAGGGTGAGAGCTGATGAACGCACATGTGGTGCAGGAGTGCTGTAAGGCGCTGAATGGGCTGCAGAAATCTGGGAAGGGCAGAAATGTTTGGATTGGAATTAATGCCCTGATGTACAAATACTGGAGTCTAGGGATGCAGGAAGCCAAGAAAAGAGAGTCACAGTGACCACGGCTGTCTTCTTCGGCCAGCCCATCTGGACATAATGCTCTCCGTGCCAGGGCTGCTCAGAGGTTCCATGGGCAGAGCTCCCTTCCATTGCCCTCCAGCAGCCCCACAAGCTGAGAAAGGAGAGACATTGGGGTGATGTTGGCTGCTGGGGTCACTTTCCTGCTCCTTGCAGGGTCCTGTACCAGCTCTGAGATATCTAAAATGCCCCTCTGTACTCAAGAGAGCCCCACCACCCCCCAGCCTGCTGAAGGCTCTGGCACCCACTCCAACCGGTGCAGGCAGCATGTCCCACTGCACTTGGATCTCTTTGGATCACTGTGTCCACACCAAAGGCAACAGGTCTTGAAAGCCCCGTCCTCCTGACCCAGCTTTAATCATCTCCAGAGCACCTATCTGAAGGTGCTTCTCGGTGATGGAGGGGACCTGTTGTGCTTCTTGGCCCTCATGTGACTTGAAAAAAGAAAAAAGAGCAGATTTTTCCTCCCTGGGGAGAACATGGGACACTGATGCCAAGGGAGTAAGATAGAGTTGAAGGGTGGAGAAAAACATGTTTAGGACCAAAATTATCTCCAGGAAAGGAGACTGTGGCTGAGAAAAGCTGTGAATATGCTGAGAGAAGCAGGGACCAGACTGACTGCCTGGCCTCAGAGGTGACAGCAGAGCGAGACTTCTTAGGGGCACAGAGAGGGATTGTCACAAGGTGACTGAGTGCTAAAGGAAGGGCAGAGTGAGCAAGGAGAGATGGGCCTACAGACCTTTCCTTTTTTTTTTAATTTTATCTTCTTTAACTTAATATTCTGCATTTTCTTTCTCTAACCCTTTCAATTTATGTTCTAGAAACACCTTGTGATTTGACCTGGAGAAGGCCTGGCTTGATAGGAGTGGTCTGGTCAGCACATGGTCCCATCTTTGCACAGTACTGACAGCCTTGTGCTTTCTGAAGCTACTGAAATAAAGCCCAGGAACCCCATCAGGCTTATTTCTCCAACCTTTTACCACTTGATTCATGTCTGAGCAAAGATGTAGGAGAAAGAGCATCTGAGTGTCATCTGAACCTTTTGGTCAATGCCCAAAATGGAGCACTGACCTTTGGTACGTGAGCTCTGTGAAAAAGCCCCGTGAGCTTTTCACAGTGCTCCTGAGGTGCTTTCCACCCCCTGGTTCAACAGAGCTGATGCACAGCACAGTCCAGCCCAGCAGCTCATGGCCTGAGGCAGAAAGGACCTCAGTTTGTTGTTCAGAAGCAATAGCTGCTTGGCATTGCCACAGTGCAGTGTCCCAGCACCCGTGCTCAGTGAATCCTGAGTCAGCTGAGTCTGGGGACAAAACCATTGAACTTCACAGCTGTTTTTTCATCTCCAAGTGCCCATCTGCAGGTGGCTCAGGACTTGGCTTCAGTTACTCTTGATGGTTCAGGAATTTCTTTTTTTCTCTCCACAAATACGCTGCCCTGACTCCTTGAATTTTCTGCAGTCGTAGTCTCACCTTTCCAACTCTCCTGTATGAACTCAGACCACCTTCCTCATGAGGAGCTGGCCTCTTTTGCCTGCTTCAAACCTGGTGCTCCTGCTTACTCACCCCACAGGATCTTGCTCCCAGGCTGCTTGGCGTGACATGACCTGCTTGGCACAACTGGAGATGTCCCACATGTCTGAGGCTCTGATCCTTTTTCCCACCACTTGAGCTGCTTGGAGGATCAAAGAATCATGAAATACGCCGAGTTGGAACGGACCCACAAGGTTCATTGAGTCCAGCTCCTGGCCCTGCACAGGACACCCCAGTAATCCCACCTTGTACCTGAGACTGTTTTCCACACACTCCGTGGGCTCTGACAGACTTGTGGCTGTGGCCACTTCGATGATTTGGGAAATGCCTGTTAGGGAAAAGAAGGAAAGAGTTACCCTGCAGAAATACCTTATGACCCTTTTCAGACCTCTCCCAACGTCATATCAGCTCTCATGCCAGTCAGCTCCCTGTGTTCTTTGGCTGTGGTCTTTCTGCTGTGACCTTCTTGCGGCAACCCTGGCACAGCCTGGTTGTTCTTGCTGGATCTTCAACATTGGCCATGCTACCACTGCCTTTATTTGCAAGTAGGCATCAATCTTCCTCTGGGTTTGTGGTGGAGGTTATTCAGCAGCAGGATTAATTTTTGACACGTAATGGATGGCTGCATCTGGAGGCCATCCAGACCAACCCTTTGTCATGCAAGGAGCTGTATGAACACCTCCATGGGAGAGATTGACATTTGTGCTGGTGAGTCACCAATGGAGGTGATAGATCGTGGTTACCAAACAGTTGGAGGTCTCTAGAGAAGGTGTGCAGTTTGTGGACACTCCCTCAACGGGCTGGCTGGTTTTAAAGCCCTGTTTTGTGAGGCAAAGAGAGGTCATATGTTGGGGGTTCTTTCATTTTCTGCCCCTTTTTTGCTACCAAACTTTGGGGAAGGAACAGTCCAGAGCGTCACCACCCTTGTCTTCTCACACTCTGCTCCCCAGCCCCTACAAAGCAGCAAGATTTCAGCTCTGTCTTTCTGCCTTCGTGTTCCAGTGTTGGAGAAAGAAAAAGAAGAGCACAGAAAGAAGGAGAAAGAATAGAATTTTAAAAGAATGACAAATGCAGCTTGCCCTGCCAGGAGATTTCATGTAAAGGATGCAATGAAATTTTTATAGTGTTTGTATCAAGGCTTCGCCTCTGTCACCAGCAGACCTTAGTCTCTCTTCTGCCCACCTTGCCAGAATGGGATTTGCTCTGTGGTTTTTTGCCTCTCACCCTCCTGCCCAGTTTCCCAGCCATCACATTTTCCCCAGTCCCTTGTCTGTATGACCTGTTCCATAACAAGCTCCAGTCTCACACCAGTAATCTTCACCTCAAGGTTTTTAGGCCAATGGAGGCCAGTCCCAGCAAACCTCCCCTTCACCTTCCACACTTTGTTCTCACCCCAGGCCTTGGCTGTCCAAGCATCCCTTGCCCTGGTTTGCACTGGGGTTTACAGCCCAGCTGTTCCCTCCAGCTGAGAGCAGCTGTGCAGTGAGAGGGCATGTGCCACTGGCCCCTTAAGTGCTGCGTTTGGCATGAACAGAAAAGTTTTGCCCCCAATCTGCAAACACAGGGAAATAATTACAAATAAGACATAAGTGACTCAGCCAGTGAGGGACAGTGTGAGGGCAGATGGTGGCAGATTTAGAAAGACAAATGTCTCCTATCTGGTCCTAGAAACATGTCTTTAGCCAAGTCTTCCAGGAACTTCAGAGTCCAACAAGCAGAGCCCCCAGCCTCGGCATATCTTAGCAAACTCAAATCTGGGGTTTGCAAAACAAGCCCAGGAGCTTTCGGAGGGCTCAGATGTGCTCTGTAAGAAAGAAGTCTCCCAGGTTTGCAAAGAAACATTATCCAAGGAGAGGAACTTATCCAGAGTGCTTCCAATGTGAAGTGGACTCCAGCAGGGTGTAATCTGGGGGCTCCGTGGAAGCACCGAATCTCAAGGATCAAGTCAAGCAATGACTTTGGAGAGCAAGGCAGGCTGTGAGGCCTGGTAGGGAAGAGAATTGCCAGGACCAGGGCTGAACCCACCCCAGGGATACTGCATGAACGTTGTCCAGCTCAGGAGAAACAGGCACTTCACCTCCTACCCTCTGGGAGCCATCTCAGCTGCCTGCTAACAGCTGTGTGGGAGGGAGGAGAGTTCTGCATAGGCAGCAGATCCCCTCCCTGGGGCACTGGGATGTGCCAGTATTGGTTTCACCATGATTTGGACCCAGACCTAGAAATCTCCAAATTCCCCATGATGGAGCCAGGCTCTGGCACACAGCCCTCAGGAAGGTGGGCGGCTGTAAGAGTTCAGGCACATCTCCTTTGGCCCTCTGGCTGCTTCCCATCAGAAATGCAGAAAACTGAACTCTCTCCTCAAAAACTTTTCAATTTTGATGAGTCAGCAAAGGTGTTGGCAGGTTTTGTGACTTGCCTGCAAGTGAATGCTTGTTGATTCTCACCCTCCTCCAGGAGGTCCAAGCTGACCTCGGGCTCTGCTTTCCCTATAAACATGTTACATCATGCAGGTACTGGCCCAGTGTCATGCCTGGATGAGGGCTGGAGCTTTACAGCAGAAAGTCTAGGGTTAAAATTGATTTTGTGCTAATATTGTCTATAAACTCATGTGGGAGATGAAAGTAAGTGCTCCAGCGACAGGAAGCTGCCTTTATCACTCCGTACTGA
Source organism: Donacobius atricapilla (assembly GCA_013397315.1). NCBI lineage: Eukaryota > Metazoa > Chordata > Aves > Passeriformes > Mimidae > Donacobius > Donacobius atricapilla. Next base: position 26,277 of record WBMY01006402.1, on the reverse strand, counting down.
TAGTGTGTCAGGAGGCAGCCACTGTTCCTTCACCAGCCTGGGAAAAGAGGGAATTTCATAGCCAGCTGCCTGTGGGAGGGAGGTTGTCCTTGCGGGCTGTGCCCTGTGCTGCTGGCCTGAGAGTGCAGCGACGCAGTGCACAGAGTGTGGCAGAGACAGGCTGGAGCCACCCAGGGCTGCATGGCTTTGACAGCATCCTCTGGGCAGGCAGTAGGGCCTCCACCCTCTTGCTGCAGCCACACCTGGAGAGCAGAGGAGGTAACTTGTGTCCCTGACACCCATGGGCAGAGCTGGGCCCTGCAGCTTGTCCCGGCTTGTCCATCTCCACATGGAAAGCATCAGATGCTTTCCCAGGGACAATAGCAGCCCCAGCCGGGTGCAAAGGTCAGCTGGGCAGAACAGAGGCCAGGCATGAAGTGTAAGCCCTGTGCTGGTGGAATCCTGGGCCCTGGACATCAGCATTCCCTGTTGGAGGAGGCGCTGCTGTCACACACAGAAGAGCTCTCCATGGACGGAACAGGGGCAGGGGGCAGAGCAGCCCATGTCTCATGGCCCCAGCGCTCCAGCACAAGGTCCTCAAGCTGGTGGGTGAGCAGTCAGGCCAGTGCCTTTCTTGACCAGTCACATACAAAATGTTTGGGATCCTCCTGGGCCATCCTGGAGTGCCGGGGTACAGACATATTGCCCCTCCCCAAACTCAGCTGGCTCCAAAGGAACTTCCTTCTGCTTGGAATCTGATACCCAGACTTCCCTGTGGCCACCATGCCCAGCGAGGCCAGCATCTGCCCTCCTCCACATCTCTCCCCACATGCATTCCCACATCACATCCATTCCCAGGATATCTCCCTGCTTCCAGCACCAGCGCCCGCCACCACAGCCATCCCACCCAGCTCCCCGGCACATCCTGGATGATTAAACCCAGCTGGTGTTGCTGTCTTCCTCCCACACCCATCCCGGGCACACGCCTTCTGGGGCCAGTGCGGGCAGCCCAGCTCCCAGGGCTTTTGGAAAGGGTCTGTCATGGAAGATAAGCGGCAGTGTGCCACTGTGGTGGCAGGGAGGAGCCCTGCCAGACTGTGCTTTATCCCAAACCAAACAGCCTGGCCAGTTTCAGGAGTTATAAACAGATGCTGAGGCAAGGCTCTGGCTCTGGGAGGGTCTGGGAAGAGAAGAGCATTTGGTATCTGGCTTCCTGGAGAGCCACAGCCCCTGGGAATTTGCTAAGCCTCCCACGGCAACACCCCAAATAGCCCTGGGAGGAAGCAGCTGCCCTGGGGCGGCTGCAGGGATGGGCACAGGGAGGACAAGGAGCCAGCTGGATGGTGGGCTGTGATACAGGACCACTCACACTGACACGGGGCTCTGCTGGCCAGGGCAGCACGTGGGTCAGGCCATGGTGGCCATGCTGGAGCTGTCCACAGGGGTGAAGACATCAAGTGAGACCTCACCCCTTCGCCCCTGCCTTCAGGGTGCTGCTGCAAGCCATTTTCTGGCCGTTTCCAAGGGGTTTGCAAACCTGGGGTGGGACAGCGAAGCAAGCAGCATCGCAAAGCTCCACACCAGAGATGACAGGCACAGTGAGAGAGGTTCCCGACTCCTCATTATACACCAGCTATGCAGAAAAGCTTTCCTTTCACCTTTATTTTTTCCTCTTGCCTTTATTCACTGACAACACAAGAATTTAGAAAACTCAGGATATTAAAGTGAGGGCTACAATACAAAAAAACATGTTCCACTTGAGCTCTGAGGATCTTCTCTGCTGCTCCAGACACCAGCCTCTGCCACCAAGTTGCTGGAGCAGAGAATAATTTAACAACATATAATTAGAAGTGGGACAGGTATGGGACTCGAAGGCTTATGCTTCCCTCTCCTTTCTGATACTTGGAAAAAGAGTGGCAAAAACATGCACTTCAAGAAGAGAGCATTCTGCTTAATTTTCCCACTAGGAATGTGAGGATGGTAGAAATGGGGCCACCTGGACAAGTCAAGCTTAGGGATTTAAAAAGGAATAAGGGAACGCTGCATGTTGTGTCTTCACAGCTCTGTGACAAGGAGGTAGAATCTGTCCTTCAAGGCTCGCTTTAGTCAAAATATTAATTATGCCACTGAAGTTCACAGAAATCTCAGATAAGAGGTCTGGAAAAGTCTCATTCCTGAGAAGTACCTTAGATTTCATCCCCTTCTGCTCAGCAGTGTCAGTGTTTTACTTCCCTTGTGATCACCCAGTCCCCCAGCCTAAACAAGGACTGAGATGTGAATGCAAACATCCAGTTGTTGGGGGAAAACAGCCCAAGAAAACAGAGTGGAGCAGCAGCTCTCAGACCAACTGCTCCTGTGATAACAGACCAGGGAGGGATGGCAGCCAAGGCTGTTTTGTTCCCTTTGCAGGTCGTCTCCAGATGGCCCTTCACCTACCCCCTCCAGGCTGGGTTCTCCTCAGTCTTTCCTTTCCAGTCTCTGGCAATGTGGTATCCAGAAGCCACCACACTGATCCCTCCTAAGATTTTTCACCACAGTGAGCCATGAGTTTTCCATCTGCATCCATTTACATACCATTGTCTCTAACCCTGTTGCCAGACCACACTGCAGATTTATTCTCTGTCTTCATTTCTTTGTTTTCCAGCTCTTTCTGCTTCCAGGTTTCTTTGCATCCCACCAGTGGTCCCATACCACCTTACCAGAACCTGGTTGCATTGTCAGTCTGTATGAGCTTCTCTGTGCTTCCAAAAGAGGAACTTGCCTGCCTTATTTAGAGAACAAAACCACTCCTTTGGAGAGCTGGTGTTTAGGAATTGACCAGACAAACCCGGGCAGGAAATATCCAGCCAAGACACGCACCCTTACAGGCAACCACTGTGTGCTTTACTGGTGATAAAGGCAGGTTACAATGGCACAGAGGGAGATATACCTTAGAGAGAGCCTCCAATATCACTGAAAAAACAGAATCACAGAATTAGCTGAGCTGGAAAGGATCCACAAGCACTGAGTCCAAGCTCTCCATGATTTCAGAAAGCTTCGCTTTTCTGTTCACTGGTGGTTTCCCAAGTTCTTCTGGACTAAAGGTAGATTTAGGATCCTTGTTCAGTCACCTCATGGGATGGGGGTACTCAGTTATGTATCCCTCTGGCAGTCTCTCCCAGGGGAAGCCCACACACCCGGGGAGCACCATCCCAGGGGCTCTGTGGTGGTACATAGCTGCTGCTCCATCCCTCCAGGCCTCTCCTGCAAGCAGGGGCCGACGAGAAGTCAAGCCTTGAAGTTCTAACAAGAGTGCTGGGCTCTGTAAGGACAGCTCTATGCCCTGTGCTGGTCAGCCGGTGCCCATGGCTTTCCCTGGCTGCACACGGGCTGGATGACGGGCTCCTGCTCTCTGCCACTAACAAAAGCCATGAATTACCAGCCAGGCTGCACCCACCCAGCCCGGCCCTGCACACGGGCCACCCCAAGGAGCTGCTGGAGGGAATAGGGCAATATCTGCCAGCCCTGCTCCAGACAAGCAGCTTTTATCATCATGTGTGAGGACTGAGAGCTCCCTGCAGCAGGATTTATAGGGGGGCTTTCCAGCCACGAGGTAGAGTGACCCCAGCACAAGAACCACTGACCTGGCCTGGACAGGGAGTTACAAGAGGCTTCCAGGGACCCTGGTCTCAGCCCAGCCTGTCCTAACCCTGTCACCAGCATCACTCCCCACTATCATCATTTAATCCTACACGTGCTAGCAAACACCCTGTAGAACCCCAGCATTCCCAAGCCCCCCAGCACCTCTCCTCTCACAAAAGTATCCATGCCTGGGGCTCGTTTTGGATCCCCAGCTCCCTGTAGGGCACTGTGGGGACAGCCCTTAACATTGGTGCAAGCGTTGACAGAGGCCCCTCTGCTCCCAGGGGCCCCAGGGATCCAGAGGAGCCCAAGCCTGAGCAGCGGGTGTCCGTTTGTATCCTTGGGGCTCTGGCAGGGCCGGGATCTGCTGCAGTAATTGAGGCAGCAGGAATGAGAGGTATGTTCTGAAGCAGCAGCGGGCGGGGGGTGCGGGGGGCTGCACTTGGATCAGGCCCATCCAGGGCCCTCGGTGATTTCCCAAATGCACCCTCCTTCCGAGCCCACCCCGAGCTCACAAACCCTAAGAAGAGCCTCCCAAGAACAACCAGTTCTTTGAGCAACTTAAACCACTTTCTCCAACACCTCTGAACTCTGTCAGGAACATCCTTCGTCAGAAAGCTCCAAGTGCCAAGCTGTTTTCCCTCGAGGGCAAATCTCCCTCGTGCTGTCAGGAGCAAAGCTGCCCGGGTTCACGTTGCTGCTTCAGGTGAATGCATGGTGTGTTTTACCAACTAATTGTGAAATTGCAGACTGCTTCAGACACAAAGGAGAAGCATTTTATTGTGAGCAGGAGAATTAATCATACCTGGGGCAGTACAAATGTCAGCAAAAAACAATGCAGAAAGGATTTCTCAGGAAGACTTCTTGACATGAATAGGAAGGTCTTTTTTAGGTCTTTTTAGATATGAATGAAAGGTTCTCAGTGGTTGTTATGACCCCTGTTTTTACCCTTGCTGTCTACATCCAAGAGAGGGATGTGCGTGCTAAAGCTACAAAACCATAAGGGGAAGGAGTTTTATTCAAGAAATGGAAACTTCCCAAGCCAAGGCGTCTGCTGCAGCACTAATTCATGACATGTCCCATATAGTTTATGGCAGAGATTAAAGAATACAATGGATAAAATATTTCAAAAATGGCATTTAACTGGGAAAACAAGAACAGACTAGACTCCAACCCATCTGTTGTGCAATGCTGAGTTGTTGAGCTCTTAGCCCCAGCACTCAGGTCCTGCTCAAGGAAATACCACTGGTTGATGTTTGCATGTGTGCAACCCAGCATTTCGTCACACCTTTTTGTTTGTTGTGGCGTGAATCCCCTTGGTAACACGGCCACTCCCTTTTCCTCCCTTTGTGCATTTTTCTCTGCCTGGGACTTGTTACCCGGGTCCCCAGGAATACGCTTTTCCATGGCTGTTTCCCATTTGGAGGCTGCATACATACACACTGGTGGAAGAAGAAAGTGATTCAGTCTTCTGATTCACTGCAGCCTTTCCCTATATTTTTAAAAGATATTGGTTACGATCAGCCAAGCTCGGCCAAGTACAGATTTATATCCTGACTCTGAGCTTGCCTCCACCAGCTCAGCCCATTCTGTAAGGCAGAGGAGGCAGTGGCAGGTCTGGGGTGTAGCACTAGGGATACAGCATCCCCCTGGCAGCACTGGAACTGTTGGTGCAGCCAGGTAGGGAAAGAAAAAGTATTGATACGTGCAAGCATAGGGGTTAAAAAAACAAAGAAGAAAGTCTGAAATGTCTTATGTAAAACCAAGAAACATATGGCAAATGTGAGGAGAAAAAGAGAGACGATACAGGCAACACTGAGTGGGGCTGTACAAAAACCTGGGATAACAGCACTTCCTAATTTTATTTGGGAATAGATTCCAAAAGTTTGCCATGACACTTCTCCTCATAATTCCATTTTGTCTCAGGTGGCCACAAACCTGTGGCTGAGAAAAACCCAAGTCCTCCACCATCCTCATGACTTCCTTCCATGCTCTCAAATATGCCCAACATCAGGGTTACCCTGCACATAGACTTGCCCTGAAATCAGTAAAATTTGTTCAAGTAAAAAGCAGTAACAAAGTGAAGAGTTTGGGATACAGCCAAGAGCAATGGCAGGACATGTTAGGGATACAAAACTCCCCCAGAGATATGCCCTGACCACATGAAGATGCATGTTGACAATATATAGCATTTTTTCCTCCAAGTTTTCTTAACAAGTGTCACTTTTGCTTTTTTGGAGGCTCTACCCATGCTCCGTGGGATGGGATAAGGATGCCAAAGTCAGTCCAAACTACAGAGGAGACATGATCATGAGAAATCTGACCTTTCCCTCTTTATTATCCTTATTTGCCACATCCAGATGATGCTGGACATGACACAAGTTCACAGTGATGTCGTTTACCTGCACATGCTTCCATACCAATGCCGATGACATCAGTCTTGGGATTTGCTCAGGGGACCCACTACCAGGAAATGACTTCTCTTAAAACATGAGGAAAGCTCGGTGCAGCCTTTGTAGCTTCTAGTCCAGCAAGCCTGTAATATTCACAGGAATGAGACTCAAATTTCTAATTATTGGCTGAGTTATTTGTAGCTTCACATGTTTTAGGGCCAGAAGGGACCATCATCTAGTCTGGCCTCCTTAAATGGAAAGCTCCATAAGCAACAACCCCAATTCCCCGAGCTTCATTACAGTAATGAGCTCAGGAGTCCTGCTGTCTCGTCTCCGGCTCTAACTGCTAGACCCCGCCATGCCAAACACAGCTGCTCAGATCTGCCTGCAGCTCCAAAGGGAAGTCTGAGAGTTCCTCCTGAAGAGGCTATAAATCAAATAGCAATGTCCATGGTGATGGGGAAGGGTGCCTGCCTGCATACGCTGGCTCAGCCTGCCCAACAGGGAGCTCAGGTCCTGGGTACCTTGTCCAGGGACAAGCACCAGCAAGGACACGCATCCACACAGCAGGCTGGCATGGAGGGACTTGTTTTGCCATGATGTTGTTTCCCCTTTGGGGGTGTTATTTTGGGGAAGGGAGAGGGAGCCACTGACACTTGCCTGGTTTCACACCCTGGCCAGTTCATTTCACACCACTGGGATTGTTTCAAGGCAAGCAGTGCTGGCAACCAGAGACCCAGCGGGGCGGTGTAGCAGCTCTGGCAGGCTCTGTCCCTGCCTGGGCAATTCGGATCAAATGGCATTGGGAACAGTGTGACAACTGCTCTCCTCTGGGCTATATGTCAGAGGCACATGCTGAAAAACCACCCAGGACCTCCCAGTACATACATCAGTAACCACCTCTCTCCATGGGACAAGGGAAGGTGGCCTCCAACTGCTGCCACAGAACCCTGGGAGGGACAGCCCAGCTCTCTGTGGATTCATGGGAAACCACCTGGCTCTGACACAGGAAGAGGTCTCTAACTAGGATGTGGCCAGGACATGGGTTGGGAATTTTCAGGGGTGAGGCACTCATCTTGTCCTGCTGCCCCTCTCTCAGCTCCAGGCTGGGACCACCCCTGGGCAGCAGTGCTCACCTTCAGGCTGAACACTTGAACGAGAGAAGCCCTGGAATAGAGAAATGTTGGTGCAGGAGCTCAGGGGCTTGGGGGGCAGGATTTGGAACCCATCCACCCGAATGACACACAGTGGGAAGGCAGCCCCGCACCCTCAAGGTGCTCCAGGAGCCACCAGCCAAGGGCAGAAGCTCGTGCTTGCACTGGGGAGTGAAAGCTTGGCAGACAGAACACTAGCAGTCATGCTAGGCTGGTGTTTGCATCTCCTTCCAGGTGTCCTTTCCTGCCACTATGATAATTTGCTTTTTCAGAGGCATTAGTGGCTCGATAGAGTATCTCAGGGTCTTTCTGCTACCCATTCAGGCCTCCCCTTTATAGGATCAAGTAAGTGTCACTGTCACAGCTAATAGCCACCGGTAGCAACCACAGCTATGGGCAGATGGAGGATGGGATGGGATGGGAGGATGGGATGGGATGGGATGGGATGGGATGGGATGGGATGGGATGGGATGGGATGGGGCACACACAGCTTCATGAAAACAGAAGGCCACCCACCTCATGACCAGCTGATGGAGGAAGAAGCAGGAAGGAGGTGCTCCAAATTCTTGGTCAGGACACTAACCACAGACTGTGTCTGCAACACGACAGCGGGGAAACAACAAGCCAGAAAAACCAGAGCTTTGGACATGTTTGCTGGAGGCAGCCATAAATATAATCAGCAGAAGAGCTCTCATCCCATCAATCAGCAAGGCTTCTCCAAGCACCACGGGCAATTCCCACACACCAACTTGGACCACTCTGGCTGTGACACCCCTGTGAGTCACTGCCCTGGGGTCTACCTGGTGGGATGAGTTGGCTGCTGGTCACACTGCACAGCACATATTGCTTACTGGCATTGTCAGGGTTACCACCCATCCTCCCCTGCTGTCATGATGTTTGTGGTGGTAACAGAGGCAGCTCAAGGTTTCTCCTTCCTGCAGGCAAGAGGTGATTTAGTGGCTGCAGAGGAGCAGGTTTTGGGGAGGAGGAGGGCTGGGCTAGAGGTATGGCAGAGAAAACATGGGATTTTGGAGAGCTCTGCCCTGTTGCACCAGACAACACCCTGTGTTGATGTGCCCATGGCCTCTTTGGGGGTGAGGCACAGAAACAGGCCATGCCAAATGACACATGCCAGATGACTGGCATGAAGTACAGTGAGACATCTCCTGCTCATCCCACTCCTGCTGAGTTGACTCAGCTCCTACCTCAGGAGCCTAAAGAAGACTCATGTGGTATCCAGAGCCCTGCAAAAGCCAGACAAGTCCCTTCTGGGCCCAGAAGAAGCATCCCCATGGATAGGGTTTCTGTGTAGAGATGGAAGATACAGACAGGCAGGGCTTTCCCCCAGCCTGGTCCCCCTCAGAGGCTGGCAGAGCACATTACAAGGGCTGGAGGGTCTGTAGCAGCCTGGGCACCCTTTACCCTCTCATCCAAGCTGCAATGGGCAGGGCAGGAGTCTGGCAGCTGTGCAAGGTGTGAAGTTCTGCTGTTCTCAGCAGCACTATGTAAAAGTCTGGGCAGGGAGATGGGGAGGAGTGGAGAGCAGAACAGCAAGTCTAAGCTCCCTTCCCATGCTCTCTATTACCTGAGCAAACCATCCTACCTTCACCATCCATAGCTTGGACAAGGTGTCCCAAGGAAATACACAGTGCAGGACAAGGTCTGCAACGGAGATGCACAAACAGGTATGCAAAAAGCCTGGCACCTGGAGCCCTGCTGAATGGACAGGGCAGCCTTTGCCAGTGCAGTTACCCTGAACTGATCCTGTCAGGACCTGTTTCATCAGCCTTTACACTCAGCTGATGCTTTTCTATAGCAGAGAACATCAACAAAATGTGGAAACTGAGTCTCAGCAGCACACAGGGCTGGACTTAGAGGGCATCTCATCACAGCCTCACTTTGCTCCAGCATCCCCACTGAGCCTAGCTGTCCTCACATGAGTCATGGCTTCACCATGAGGCTCAGCCAGATGATCTCTCTCTGTATGAGGGGAAGATACTTGTCCAAGAGCTTTACCTTGAGTACAAGAGGATGAAACAAGTTGGGTAAAATGGTGGAGAGAGGAGCAGAGGGAGCTTTGTACCCTGCCTAACACAGAGCCTGACTGGACCTTCTCCTGCAAGGCACGATGAACCATACATACCCCAAAGTGTCTGCTTCCCCCTCAAGACTGTGCAAAGGCCTCTGCCAACCAGAGTTTGCTGCCCAGCAGGGCAGTGAGGACAGCTGGTCTCGCCCGGCCTGAGAGCCCAGGANGCCATGCCAAATGACACATGCCAGATGACTGGCATGAAGTACAGTGAGACATCTCCTGCTCATCCCACTCCTGCTGAGTTGACTCAGCTCCTACCTCAGGAGCCTAAAGAAGACTCATGTGGTATCCAGAGCCCTGCAAAAGCCAGACAAGTCCCTTCTGGGCCCAGAAGAAGCATCCCCATGGATAGGGTTTCTGTGTAGAGATGGAAGATACAGACAGGCAGGGCTTTCCCCCAGCCTGGTCCCCCTCAGAGGCTGGCAGAGCACATTACAAGGGCTGGAGGGTCTGTAGCAGCCTGGGCACCCTTTACCCTCTCATCCAAGCTGCAATGGGCAGGGCAGGAGTCTGGCAGCTGTGCAAGGTGTGAAGTTCTGCTGTTCTCAGCAGCACTATGTAAAAGTCTGGGCAGGGAGATGGGGAGGAGTGGAGAGCAGAACAGCAAGTCTAAGCTCCCTTCCCATGCTCTCTATTACCTGAGCAAACCATCCTACCTTCACCATCCATAGCTTGGACAAGGTGTCCCAAGGAAATACACAGTGCAGGACAAGGTCTGCAACGGAGATGCACAAACAGGTATGCAAAAAGCCTGGCACCTGGAGCCCTGCTGAATGGACAGGGCAGCCTTTGCCAGTGCAGTTACCCTGAACTGATCCTGTCAGGACCTGTTTCATCAGCCTTTACACTCAGCTGATGCTTTTCTATAGCAGAGAACATCAACAAAATGTGGAAACTGAGTCTCAGCAGCACACAGGGCTGGACTTAGAGGGCATCTCATCACAGCCTCACTTTGCTCCAGCATCCCCACTGAGCCTAGCTGTCCTCACATGAGTCATGGCTTCACCATGAGGCTCAGCCAGATGATCTCTCTCTGTATGAGGGGAAGATACTTGTCCAAGAGCTTTACCTTGAGTACAAGAGGATGAAACAAGTTGGGTAAAATGGTGGAGAGAGGAGCAGAGGGAGCTTTGTACCCTGCCTAACACAGAGCCTGACTGGACCTTCTCCTGCAAGGCACGATGAACCATACATACCCCAAAGTGTCTGCTTCCCCCTCAAGACTGTGCAAAGGCCTCTGCCAACCAGAGTTTGCTGCCCAGCAGGGCAGTGAGGACAGCTGGTCTCGCCCGGCCTGAGAGCCCAGGAGTGTGGGGAAGTAGCAGCCTCCTCCACCCTGAGCCCACACAAAGGGTTGATGGCTGCCTAATCACCTACCCATGGGAAAGAGGAGACTTGCTCTCTGTTAACAGAGGGGCTAGGCAGTCGCAGGCAGCCGATTGACTTATTGCAGACTCCTGGGGTGATAAATCGAGGCTAATTGTGGGCAGGTGACAAAGCAGACTAAGGGAAAAGGAGCGGGGGACATTCACTGCCCAGCCCTGCCCCCTTCTTTTACTGCTCCTTTCAGGCCACTTGAATTGTGCAAACGCAGTGCCTTCCAAAAGCTACCGAACCTCCCTCGCAAGGCTCCTGCCCCCTCCCTTCCCTCTCCCTTTCAGGGCTCCTGTCCTCTCCCTTCCCACTTCCTCCCCTGTTGCCTGCTCTCATTCCTGTGTCTGGGATGGGATGGGATGGGATAGGAGGTCCGTGGTCGGGGCGTGGGGAGGGGCTGCCCTGCCACCCACGGGCTCATGCCATCCAGCAGCCCTTCTGATGCTGCAGCACAAGGCTCTGAGAATGTTTTTCCATCTCCATGAGACCCATGTGTCTTCTCCAGGTCGTGCTCCCAGCCCTGATGCAGTTGGCTCACCTGGACAGAAGACACAGTACCGTGTTTGGAATATGGGTATCTTCAACGTCCCACTTAAGGAGACACCATGTTAAGCAGCCCTGGTGAGGCTCTGATTTGGACCCCAACGAAAGGAAAAAGCCACTTGGATCTCAGGTCATAGTTGGGCTAACTTGAAAGCAGAGACTGCGAGGGGAGGATCCAAGGGATCAGCTTGAGGAAATGAGCTTTGCCCAGCACCTGCTGAAAGGCCAGGAGGCAGCGGGTGCTCACCAGTCCCTGCTGGACCCTACATGGATGACTTGGGCTGCCTGGCCTTATCCCACACTTTTGTTGCCTCTTTCCTCCTTGCTCCACCATGTGCCTTGATGAGACAGAAAAACAGACAATAATGGGGACACACCAGCAGCAGAGTTTTCACCACGCCATGGCTTCCCAGAAACTCCTCTGGGAAGGGCCAGATCCGGGCTTTTTACAAGCTGGATAAAAGCATCCCACTGGTGGGACAGGGAAGTTAATGACCCTTACAAGAGACTGGATAACAGGCAGGACAGCATCAAGGAAGGTTCCTGGCTCAGCTGAGCCTACCCTAAGAGCTCCGTGCTCCTGTGGGGTCTGGAATCCTGGATACGTTTAGGACTGGATCTTTGAACAGGTTGGGCAGGTCATTCAGGGCAGACACTTCCTACTCAACCCACTCCAGGCTGCTTTCATGAGGGGTGTTCTCAATTCCTCTGTACTGTGTTGGAAGACAATATTTGGCGATTCTCCACTTCTCACTTCCCCTCACTCACACTTGCCTGCTTCTTCACAGCTTTTCAGAAAATGATACCCACTCTGGAAAAGCAGTTTAAAATCAAGTCTTAGCCGGCAGCTGAAAAGTAGCGAGGTATATGTTATGCAAAAAACCTAAAATTAACTCCTTCCTCCACTCTAGAGGGTCTGCTCCACACTACACACCCACCACCCACCGTAAGCCACTGACCATTTGGACTCACACCAATAGTCTGAGAGCAATTAGTTGGAGAGAAGCAGCTGGCAACCATCAGCTACTTGTAACCGTGCATTAACTGGATTTATCACAGGCTTGAAAATTACGAGTATTTGCCTGTAAATACACCATTTCCATTTCACTCAGCCACGTATACCCATAAGTTAAAAGCCCATATCTCAGTACATCCCTCAGCTCCCTTTATAGACAGTGGTGACCTCTTTTAAGTATCTGGCTTGGGATGAGCTGGATCACCCAGCGGAGGGCTATATTCCTTACTGCTGACTTACAGAAATCTGTGGTGCACACCCCAATTGATAATAAATTGTCTCATGGAAAGCAAGCACTCTTTGCATGATGGCAGTTTTCCTCAATTCCTTCCCAACAACATTTCAACTTTTAGCAGCTGCTTGCTAGGTGCTGGGTCCAGACGTGTTCCTGGGAGATAAGACATGCATCCAGGTTTAATCCAACACATTGAGCCCTAGAGTACACCACTAGTTACTGACCTCCAACGCGATTTGGTTCCACTGGTCATGACTCATGGGGCTGGCCATTTAGCCAGTTTTCAGTCCACCTCACTGCCTGCTCATTCAGCCTGTACATCCACAGCTTGGCTATATGGACCTTGTGGGGAAAAATAGCCACAGGTCTTGCTGAAGTCCAGGCAAAGTCCACTTCTCTCCATATATCTGCTAGGCCAGTCTTTCATCATTAAATTTAATCATGTTGATCAAGCATGATCACCAAGTCCTCCTGGTGATTACTCTTGATGATTTTCTTGTCTATCATGTGCCTGATATGGGTCCTTTGTAACCTCAGGCTTTTCCATGTTGCCTTGGTTTGAAAGACAGGTGTCTGCCAAGGAAGGCGAGGACCACCCTTGGAATGGAAATATGAGCCCCCTTCCTTCTGAATAAGACCCTGGGGTGACTTTTTGATGCTTGTATCCCCAAGTGTCAGTTCTGTTTACGCTGGATATTAAGTTCTACACCTTTAAGACCAGTTCTGAGAGCAAAGGGGGAGAAAGAAGAAGCACTGAGTTTGTAGGAACTGAACTCACTCCTCTGCATTCTGCTCCTGGGCTGTGTTGTCTGCAGCACAGACAGACAGCGGGACAGAGACCTCCTGTGCTTTTAGTTAGTTTAGCTAGCTGAGGCAGAGAAGTTCCCTGGAATGTTTTTTCCCTTTTCCTGTAACTGTTCAAACCTGCTCTGGACTGAAAAACCCAGGGAGACACCCGGATCTCATGCCTGTGGCCCACCGGGCCTGGACCTCGGCATTTTCCAGCACCAGAGGGATTGATGAGAGACTGGGAGAGCTGAGCTACACCCACAGCAAGGACTTTCTCAATTCTTCCATCTCTCTTCAGAATGGTGAGAGGTTTTATTGTTTTATATTATTGATTTCTTGTGCTTCTGGGTACTTTACTTGTTGAATAAACAGTTTTTTCCTCATTTCTCTAAGAAGCTTTTTTTCCCAGACCAACTGGGGCAGGGGCCATTTGGGTTTGCTTCCCAGAGGGACCCCATTCGGAGGTTTCCTCCCGAATTTGCCTGAAACCAGGACACTTTGAAACTAAGGGGCTNCACTTTGAAATTAAGGGGCTTTCAGGCAAAGATATGGGAAAAGGGATAACAGTTATGTATATGTATATGTATATGTATATGTATATGTATATGTATATGTACATGTATATGTATATGTATATGTATACTCTTGTGGTATACTCTTACAAATAGATTCTGGGTGATCCGATGATTTCATACCACACATTCCTTCAGAATCTTCACACTCATGTGCACGTGCTGATAAGAGGAATCATTAAATGCAGGTTGAATTAAAGAAGAATGATCACACCAATTAATCTGATTTTGTATGTACAGCTGTAGGGAGAAACAAAGACTGATCTTTCACTGTATAATTAAATTTGGCACAAAAGTAATTTTTACAGAACCAAGGATATCCAATTCCTTAGGTTCACGAGATGCCTTGGGACAGTGAGGAATCCACCAGCCCCATGCATCTACTGGGGACCAAAGATCCCATGACAACGATCTTAGAGTGTACCTTGAATGGCTCTGTTAGTTTTCAGCGAGAGAAAGAGAGAAAGGGATTTCCTTCACAAACTCGAGGGAAGCAGACGGTCTCAGTATCCCTTGGGAGGGGGCTGCAGCGGGAAACCTCAGAAGCAGCAAGCTGGAACAGCAGAGGAGGGCACACCAGGATGCCAAACAAAGTGTAGCAGAAAACTCCCGGTCGTGCCAGGAGCCATGAGGAGGCTGGGTGCCGGGTCCCAGTGTAGCAGGAAGCCCTGAAGCAGTGGTGGAGAACCGTGGGGCTGAGCAGGGCAGGGCATCGCTCCCCTGGGTAGCTCACTGGCCGTGGCTGACACCGGGGTCAGGCTGTGCAGAGGGAGCAGTCCCCGACACGGAGCTGGGTGCTCCTGGGACCCAGCACGCACTGGCGCTGAGCTCCCGAGTGGCAGAGAAGCTGAAAAGCGAGCTACTGAGTTCTAGTCACAGTGCTGAAGGAAAAGAACAAAAAATGGGCAAGAACCACATGGCAAGAAGTCTCTCACATCAGAGAGATCGTTCTGTGTGGCCATGGAGAGGATTCACCTTACTAGAAGGAAACAACCACCTCTCGCCCTCAAACCCCTCTCACCGAAAATCCCAGGCTGGCTCTCACCCGTTGCAACACTCCCAGAGCTGGGGTCCGGGAGGATGGGGTGGCAGCAACCATGCTGGACACAAAACAAAACCAGAAATGGGTATCAGATAAAAAACAAGACATATGTCTTTTGCAAGTAGGTTTCCCAATGCTGAACAATGTTGACCACATTACATGCTCCTCCTTCTATTGCCTACATACTTAGAAAAGTCCATCCTGTTGTTTTTGAATTTTCAACCAGATTCAGTTTCACTTAGGCTTTGGCTTTTCTAACTTCAATCCTGGATGCTTTGACAATGTTTCTGTATTTGTCCCAGTTATCCAACCCTAAATCTACCCTCTGTATGCTTCTTTTTCATGTTTTAGTTTGGCTAGGATCTCTTCATTCATTCATGCAGACTTCTTGGCATTTTTGCCTGACTTAGTATTTATTGGAATGGAAGTCTCTTGAGCTTGCGAAAGGAACTCAAAGAATCTTGTTGTTGGGCGTTGTTTTTCGTTCTTTTTTACTTATAGATTTTTTTTCCCATAATTTGCTAAGAAACTAACTACTGGGCACTTATGGGTACTTAAGAAAAACAAAAGAAGTGTCTAAGGTGGGGAGAGGAGTGTAGCATCTGGCTACACTTCTTTTTTTTCCTCTGGGAGTTTCTCACAAAGGGGGAAGATACTGCACGTTTTGCAGGGGCAGGTAAAGGACGGGTCTGGGGGCAGCTGCTCTCTCTCACTCTCGGCATCAGAAGAAAAATGGTCAAGCTGTTGCTGACTGCAGGGAGAATTCAGGGTCACTGCTGGAGTCCAGTTCTAGGGACCCATCACCCTCTGCTCGTGTGCCCAGGAACCGTGAGCTCAGCTTTTCCTGCCCTGCTGGGGCCGGGCCACCGCTGTCCTGCCCCTGCCGCTCCTTTGGGCTGTTCTGGCTCTTTCTGAGCTGTAGCCCCACATCCCCTGCCCTGCCGGGACATCCCGCAGCTCCAGCTACCACTGCGGAGCTCCTGGTACATCTCATCCACCAGCCCGGGATTTCCACTCATTCCTGCAGTTCCAGCTACCACCACGGAGCTTCTGATACATCTCATCCACCAGCCCGGGATTTCCACNTTCCGGCATGTCCAGCTGCCACCACGGAGCTTCTGATACATCTCATCCACCAGCCCGGGATTTCCACTCATCCCTGCCGTTCCAGCTTGGTGCTCCTCAAAGTCCTGCAGGGGCACAGGGATCAGACAGCCCCAGGGCTTTGGGAAGCAAAGCCTCTCCTCTGTCCCTTCCCATCTCAGCCAAGAAGGCCATCACAAGGTTCCTGGTTTCTGTTTTGTTGTTAATGCCACAGTTATTGCTGTTTGTTTGCCTTGTTATACATACCAGTAAAGAACTGTTATTCCTATCCTCATATCCTTGCCTGAGAGCCCCTTAATTTCAAAATTATAATCATGTGGAGGGAGGGGGTTTACATTCTCCATTCCAAGGGAGGCTCCTGCCTTCCCTAGCAGAAACCTGTCTTTCTAACCAAGACACTTGTCCATCAGAAATATCTCTTAGTTAGTCCTGGTGTCTCAAGAGAATTTTCTTCCAAAGCTGGATGTGACCGGATTAAGCAAAGACGAGGTTTAATCCTGCCCAGAGTAACGTGGTTGCAGGTAAGAATACATCCCCACGGTACAGCACATGGCAATAGCAGCTGAGCCATCTTCTTCTGCAGCCCAGTCTCTTCCAGCAGAAAGCCTCACACATGAAAGCACCTCTGTGCACCCCCCAAATGCTTCACAGGCAGTTGCAGTACAAGATGGGAAGACATTTGTGTGGTCAAAAGTGATTGCTGCCAGGCTCTGTCACAACCGGTCTCTTTCAAGGGAGAAAGACAAGATGAAATCAATGAGCTTGTAGGTGAGGGCTGCCCAAGTTTGTGCAACTGATTTAGGGTATTTTCAATAATTTTGGCACAATTAAGCTCATGGAAGATGTATGACCTTGCCAGCATACCTGCAAGGTTCTCAAGAGACAACGGGACATCACATCCCAAAACAATTTGTGGAGTCCATCAGGGAGCCTCTTACTTGGGTACCTGTAGATCATGCAGCATTGTCTGTGCCTCTGTGCACCTGCTTGTCTGCCCAGGTGTCTGAGGGCTTACCAGGAACCACACAAGAGTTATTCCAGTGCAGAACCCCAGTGAATGCTTAGACAGTTTGAAGCTGCTGAAGCCTTGTCAACAGTTAATAGCACTTCAGCTCTTAGGAGATATCGATCTTCTTGGAAGCATATAATGTCCCTAAAACTAATTGAGAGACTTGCCCACCATCTTCCACATCCAAGACAAGGTTGTTCCAGAATTTGATTGGGATGAAACAGGAGAGCAATCCCTGTCTGCTGAGCATACTGTGCATATCATGTTGGAGACTGATGGACCAGCATTGCCTCAGAAACAGTCAGAGTTCCAATCAACACAGATACCAGATTAAATGTGACCTGGAGATATCTTTGCCCACATCACTTCCAGCCCTGTCTGCCCAATTCTCTGGGTTCAATAAGGCAAAGGCCCACCTGAAGCTGTTTGACGGCCCAGGCATTAATGCATGGCCTCACATCGCTTGTGTTTAGCTTCAGCCCGGGCAGATGCCTCCACACTCCCATCCCAGTAAGGCCTCAGCAGCTTTGCCATCCATCCCACACAGCTGCAGTCCCCCCCCGGGCCAGGACAGTCCCACTCTGATAGGCCACGGTGTTCCTGAGACAATGCCCTGTCACCAGGGTGGCACGGGAGGCTCTCCGGTTCCAGCAGTTACTTGCTGGCCCAAGGCAAGCTGCTGGAGCTCACACTGGGCACATGAGATGTTTATCACCTGCCCTCACCCTGGGAAGACAAACCAGGCAGTCTGAGCACTGGGGCTGCTGAGGTTGGGGCCATCAGCCTTGTCCTGTGTTGGCTTGCAATATCCAAGGGAGGGGAGGGGAAGAGAGACATTTGAACACCCCGTCCTCTGTACCAAGCCCTGGGCACCCTGTAGGCACTGCCTGGGCCAGGGGAGACTTGCATTGCAACGTCATGGAGTTGAGTAAACCTCCACAATTTCCAGGGCAGCAGGACAACTCTTCCCCAAGGGCACGTCTGCCTCCTGTGCTGCCCTGCTCCCCCCAGGACATCTGCTCACTGAGGCACACCCATGCTGCCACACTTAACCACCATCCAGTTATGGGTTCAGTGGGTTTCCCATGGTCTGGTTCCTGCAGAAAATATGGACGGACAGAGCCTTGCTCCTTGCCTCCCCTCTCTCATCCCCCCTGGTCCTTCCATCCACGCCAGTCAGGTGGCAAACCCCACCAGGACTCTTTGCAGGGATCTTTCTGCCTGCACTGCAGAGGCAGGGTGGAGCCTCTGTGGCAGAAATGCACTCCCCCAGCACAGCTCTACCTGCAAGGGATAATCATCCTGGGACAGAGCATCCTTTCACCTCCAGGGATGGAAAGTGCCATGCATCAGGAAAAGAGACAGATCCCGCTTCCAAATCTTTGCTTGCTCTCTGGTATCCTGTAACTGCCTGCACAACTTCAGATGGCCAGACATCATCCCTCCTATTGCCACAGTGCTGCAATCTCTAGTCCTGGGAGAGGGCTGTGGTCTGATTCCTCTCCTTCAACAGCTCATTTCCTTATTTAACTACCTTCATTACTGCCCAAGATCGTGGGGATAGAGCAAAAGTCCTTCCAGGGAGCTCAAGCACCACAGGAATCACCCCCTTGGCTGGCCTTGCTCCCCACAGCCTCATGCTGGGGTCACAGCAGCTGCTGCTACCAGCCCAGCCAGCACCAGGCCTGCAAGAGCATCCGGTTCCTGCCAGCACCCAGCATCACCGGGTGGGTGTTTGTCTGCCTTCCTCCTTTGAAAGGAGTTTCCATAGGAACAGTCAGGCCAGCAGCCCTCTGCAGTGTGGTTCTGGTGTATTACCCAGCGTGAAAGCACACAGCTGCCCAGCATTGTCCAGCAGCTGTTCCCTCATCCCCCAGCACTTGCTAGGCAGCGACATTGGAGCATTATGAGGTCACTCAGCCGTGGAGACTGTGGGGCTCTGTCAGCTAAACACTGGGACTCAAAGCTGGAGATGTGCTTCCTCGCCAGGTCTGTACCCACGCTTTCACCTGAGTGCTTCCCAGCAGAGCAACAGGGGACGTGGCAGAAACCCATCCCGTGTACTGTTCCCACCCTGCTGCCATGGTCAGGTCCTGGAAAGGACAGACACAAGCCCTGCAGCCCAGCTGGCTCCCCACACGACCTCAAAAGCATTCCAGACCCCCCAGGTGAGGAGGCAATAACAGTGTCCATGCTCAGCATCCCCTCCCACTTGCAGGGACAAGGAGATGGGTCACTGGGACCCATCTGTGTGTGTGGCATCAGCCCAGTGCTGCAGCCACTTGGTGTGGGGTTGGCAGCACAGTAGCAAAAGTAGCTGTGCGGGGGGCCTGGATCAGGCTGGATCTGGCTGGAGAAGTAGGAACAGTGCATTTCCCAGACCAGTGCTGCCAGCAGAACTGCTGTTGAGGTCCAGCCAAGACCTAAAGCCTCCTTCTCCAGCTGGGAGCTGCACACGCTGTCCCCTGACACCCGGCTGCAGCTGCCTGTGCCGACGCTGAAGGGCACTCTCTGAAACCCTGGCTGGTGCAGTGCTGCTGGAGGATGATAACCCAATGCTCAGCCAGCTCTCACAGTGCCATGAGTGTACCCACATGTAGCTCATCTGACACGGGGCTGGGAATACCTTGGTGGAGGGAGTCTCCACAGACATCTTTAGGATGGGGTCTTGTCCTTCCAGGAGGTTTTTCAGCTGGAAGGAGATGCCCTTAGTGGGAAATTCCTTCCAAATCCCTTATTATTCCTGGAAGCCAGATGATCCCTGCAGCTTCTGAAGAGACAGGAGCTGCAGGTCTCTCTCATTTTTTCTTCCCCACCAGTTCCACCTGTTTCTTCCATTCTTCCCTCATGTCACATCCCTGTGATGATGATGGGGTGTGAGGAGCATGGAGACTGTGAGGGTGAGGGAAAAGGTTTCATGAGAGAAGGTAGAGTGTGGTGGGCCACACTGGGAAGAGGAAAGGGATGGAGGGCATAGGGGAAGGACAGAGAGCAGGAGAATAGGAATAAGGGACAGGGAAAGGATACATTTTGTAATTCACTGCTCCACTAACCCCCTAACTAGAGTCACCCTGGCCTGGACAGGACAGAGAGACAGCTGGAGGTTTGCAAGCACTTTCTTCTCCCCCAAACAGGGAGAGCAGTAGGGAGGCAGGCAGGGAGCCTGGCTGTCTGAAGCCCCAGCTGCGCCACACTGCTCCCAACCCATGAATCCTGGGAGCATCCCACGTGGCTGTACCCCTGTCACACTTGTTCTGGGGCAAAGTCTGCAAGCCTCCGGCCCCCTGGACTCAGTGTTTCCCTAGTGAGGGTCAGGAGCACGGAGCAGGATCAGGCCCAGGCCCTGCTTTCCACTGGTTCTGCTGGATCACGGTCCTGTTGTTTTGAACAGGCTGAGCTGCAGCAGCACCCGAGCCATGGGGCGATGGGGTGGGAAGTGAGGGTGCATATACCTGCAGCAGATCATGGGGACTGTCCTGTGCATGGCCCAGGAGATCCCAGGTCTGTGTTTCTTGCAGATTGAGAGCTTCTCCCCAACCAATCCCACCCTTCTGGACTTAACGTACCCACGGTGCTCTGGTGTCTCATCCAGGTCAAGGTCCTTTCGTGGTTCATACAGTGACATTCTGGATACCCCCAGGAGTCATCCCCAACTGCTGTACATTGCAATGGTCTAGAAAGAGAGGAGAGATGAGTTTAAAGAGTTCTCCATTTAGAGCTGAAGGGTCAGAACAGGACGTAGTCTTTCCCCTGGCACCCAGAGGTGAATGTAAAAGGGCACTGCTGTGACTTCAACTGAATTTTGAGCTTCATCTCACCGCAGAGATGTTGGAGCAAAATCCTCCTGGACATCTCTGGTGGGGAAAGGTGATAATTTTTTTTTTTTTATTTTTGGCAAATGTGGTTGCCGTGGCTCATCCTCTGCACAACCACCAGTGCGGGTCACAACAACCCTGCAGGCTGAGGCCTTTAGCAAATATGTCTGCATGAAACCTTTCTTTTTGCCCTTCTTGTTTTCAAACCCAAAGTATTTGCTCCAAGGAGCAGCTGGGAACAGCGGAGTGGGCAGGGTTATGTTGGGACCTTGTGTGGCATCCCCTTGGCATGTGTACCATGCTTCTCTCCTACTCTCACACCCACTGGGACAGAAGCTGGCAGAGGAGCTAATGCTGGTGCCCCAAAGCAGGGAAATAGCTGAAGGACAGAACAAGAGGGAAGTTTTGTACCTTGTTCCTTGAATAGCTTATGTAGAAAAACTGGTCAGAAATCATGCACCGAAGGGAGGTTTTCAAGACACAATCATATTTTCCCCTGAATGAGTTGTTTTCATTAAAACATCTGCTTTCAGAGAAAATTTTCAGTGTTTCATCTGAAAGAAAGAAAGAGCAATGAATCCAAAAATACCACTGCAACATCTCCCAACAAAGGGAAAGGTGGGTTGACCCTGCCATGCAGACGAAGACCGAAACCCAGAACACCTGAAGGGCCAAGGTCTGTGTGTAGCTGAAAGAAGTCTGCCCTCCTCAACAGTCAGATTGTCAATTTTTGCTAATGAGCTCCAACATCCCAGAGAAACAAATGTCCTGATTGTACTCACGTGCCACAGGCCATAGAATTGTTGTGGACCAGGCAGCAGTGACAGAGGTTTGCAACCAGGGGAGTTCTGTTTGTTGTCCCTATCCATGAGACCACTCTGCAAGAACCTTTTAACACATCGAAGCATGAAAATAAGAAAGCCCAGTGGCATCCAGGGAGAGCAGCTCACTCAGCATCCCAGCCTGACCATGGCACAAGGCATCTTGCCCTGCCCCTTCCTTCCCAGTGCTGACTTCCCACATCCTCTGCCCCTGAGCTCAGCCAAAGCTCAGTAACTGGCAGGTAACTCATTAGTGTGGCACAGCCCCAAAGCCTGGCAGGGAGACAGGGCATAAAAGCAAAACTCTTGACATGGACCAGAAGGACAATCCTGGCAGACTGCACCTGGCAGGGACCCAGAGATGCTGCTCCAGCCAACATCCCCAGCCGCCACCCCAGCAAGGCCAGGTTGGGTGCCAGGAGATGTGGTTTGCATGGAGTTATTGTTCCATGGGAAACTGGCTGTCTTCCTGCTCTTCATCTGTCAGCAGGATTTTCAGAGAATATGTTCCCAAATATGAAGTGAATGTGGCAGGCTGGGCTGGAGCCCTTTGCTAGAAAACCTGGACGTCAGAGTGTGTCCTGTTTAATCCCAGAGTCTGTGAGAATTGGTGTAAAGTAGCATATCAAGTGAACTTTTCACTCTGTGGCAGGAGGGATTACCACATCCCCTTTGTTTGTTGTGCACTGCGTAACTGAAAACACTTTAACCCTTTCTTGCAGCCCTTCGGCACTAAGTATCCATGAAAATTCCTAGGAAAACTGCAGCTGTTCCAATCTCCGCAGGCTGGGGGGTGATGGGCACACTCCTTTTCTATGAGCCATTGCTCCTAGGCTCCCCCTTGTCTCGGGAAATGGGTCCTGTTTTAAAATGCCTCGCCGCAGAACTCCTTGGGAAAGTTCTGCATCAGGCAGTGCAGGCAGCACCAGGTGCTCCCAACTTCTCATAGCCCTGGCTGGCAAAACCTTGGAGGGGGCTCCCCTGGTTCCATGTCCAAGTGAGTTTTTCAGCTACAGAGCAGCAGTTTCAGCCCTTTCAGCACCCACTCAACTCACCGATCCATCATCTTTTACTGCCCTGCATTAGTGCAGTTCCAAGGAGAAAAAAATGCACAGGAAAATCCTGCCAAAATAATAAAGTGAGATCATTTCTATTAGAAAATGTTCCCTGTGAAGAAGCAAATTTTGATGTGAAAAAAATCAGAAAAGTTATTTTTATTCAAGATGAATGAAAATGCAAATGCTGGCCTCTGAGTTTATTTCTAATCAATCACCAGTTTCATTCCTCCCTCCTTCTTTCTTGGTTCTTTTCCAGTTGAAATTTCATCAGTGCTGGACAAGTCATCAGGTGACATGGTGTCATGATTTTAATGCTCCTGTTCCTACTTGATAACTTTCCTGCAGTTGGAGAAAACAAAGGGGAAGTAAAATGCAGAACAGGCAGAAAAGCCAGACCCCAGGACATGCGGCATCTCACTGCCCTCAGCAGCAAACTGAGATGAAAGAGAGAAAACTTCCTATTTCCAGTTTCAAAAGAAAGGCTTTGAAATGCAACCTGAAAAGCTGAGTTTGAAACTGGACTTTCTACCTTATCCTGTAAATTCCACTGACTGCTGGAGACAAGAAAAATTACTTTGTTTTTTTGTTTGTTGTTTTTGTTTCCTGAAGAGAAAAGCATTAAGATCAAAACTTTCTAGGTGGGGGTCTTTCTCCTTTATGAAGTTGATGGTCACCTCTGCAGCAGCTTCTCATCAGTCTCGAGCTCACTGGGTAGGCCCCCACATGCATCCATTTGCTTCTCAGGATGCAGTTTTTACTCTCTCCATTCTGCCCTGTGTCCATCCCTCCCCACCTGAAATTCAACAATGACATACTTGCTTGGTCACAACAAGCCTTCCCTCCAACTCCCTCATCTGGAAATGCCCAAGGGAAAGCTGCTGGGCAACCCTTCAGTCATCCACTGAAAAAAAATCTTTATGGTCAGCTCAGGAGCTTCCTGAGGGCAATTTTGGTTTTTTCCTGTGTTTGCAGCACAAGGGCCACCACAGGATGTTCATGACGAGCAGTAAAGGTGGGCAGTGCAATGCTTTCAGTCCAGGCATCCACTCCTGCCCAGCACCCAAGATCTCTAGATAGACAGTGTGTGTTCACTAGGAGATAAGGACCAGGTCTGGATCCTGGACCCTCTTCATGATACTCTTCCTTGCTCTTCATTTGGCTGTTAGGTGCCAATGGGCTGAATTAATGACTCCTCCCACCCTGGCACCAAAGAAAAGACCCAGGTTTCCCAATCCTCTTTGCCAGGTGCTAGAAATCACCATCTTTTCCTTCCTTCATGGTCCCATCATGGCCCTGGGCTGTGCCATGAAGCTCTGCACCTTCCTGCTACCAAGGGGCTGCAAAGCATCCACATCTAAACAAAATGCTCAGCACAGCTGGGACAGATGCTGATTCTGGATCCAAAAGTTCCTTTGGGTGAGAATGAATGAACTCTCCTCGTGAATGCTGAGCAGGTACTGCCCAGAACAATTGACCACAAATATTCAATTACACTTTGAAA
This sequence comes from Donacobius atricapilla, assembly GCA_013397315.1. Taxonomy (NCBI): domain Eukaryota; kingdom Metazoa; phylum Chordata; class Aves; order Passeriformes; family Mimidae; genus Donacobius; species Donacobius atricapilla. The sequence goes on along the minus strand of WBMY01006402.1, from coordinate 2,160 downwards.
TGCATTTGTGCCAGCCTGCTCTCTTAAGAATGAACTTTCCTAGGCAAACACTCAGGGAAACCACATTGTAAGGAATTTGATCATTCTTAAGAGGGTTCCAAATATCTCTCACTGGTTTCTCCTCTCCTGGAGAAGAGGATATTGTGTTTGTGCATGTTAGATGCTGTTGGTTAATAACAACAGGCTCAATAGTGAGATGTTCTATGGATCTCTTCTGAGTTAGCAGGAGGCCATTCCTCCCTGCCCATTCAGGAGACACCTCTCACACTCCTGTGATTCATGTCTTGACAAAATCCCATTACTTTTGTCTACTCCACACTTTTCTGCTTCCCTTATCCTAACTGTGACTGTGCTCAGGACCCTCTGGGTCTTCACACCTTCCTGTCTGGATGACAAAGCACTGGATACAAAGCAGGAATGGTGCTCAGGGGACACTCAGTCCATCCATCCTCAACTCTCCGTTATCTGGGACTCAGCAGCCATGGCCAGGCACAAGAGCCAGTGACTCAGCTGAGTGACCCAAAGTGTTCCCAGAGATGCCCAAGGCTGCTGGTTCACAGGGATGCCCTCTGCTCACAGCTACCCCACGGGTTCTAAAGGGTGTGACAAACCACAACAGCACTCGCTGACCTGTGGGCAGAACCAGATGGTTGCAGCTCACCCATTTCCATCAAAGGTTTCTTCGCACCGAGATGACACCAAGCCCAAATGGGTCCTTGCATTTGGTACCTGCTCAAGCTGTGACAAAACTCCTTTTAATTAAGGGTTTGAACTGCAGCACCACTCTCACGGTGTAGTTGTGCCTGGGGAGCAGCATGCCCAACACTCTCCACAAGGAGTCATGGAAGAATGGCCTAAGAGAAACGGTGTGAGCTCACAGACTGCAGCATGAGCAGGCTGGACGTGCAGAGCTGAGACAGAATTTGGTGCAGAGCATGTGAGGGAGGGTGATGAGACTATGATGGGCAAACTGTGAGCCCATGTGAGCTTATATGAGTGAGATGTGCATGCATGGGGAATGGATGCAGACACGCTCAAGCCTGGAGGGGTATTCCTGTGTGTGTGAGTGCATCAATGGTTGTACAGAAAGTGTGCTGGGCTATAGGCACAGCTATGCAAGAGGTGCATGGCCCCACAGTGGTTTGGGTGGGCTCTGTGTGGGGCACTGTATATGCCATGGGATATAGGGGGATGGGACGTGCTCACAGGGGCACGTGTCAAGGAGAAACAAGGACGGTGCAAGCTCACCAGCAGGACATGAACACACACGAGTGAGCAGAGCATGGAGCTTACATGCAAAGGCAAGGGGGAGAGGAAGAGGATGCCGCACACAGATAATGCTCAGAGACAGTGTGGATTACTGCTGTTAATACCTCTGGTAAGAACAGAAGTCTGCTGGCTGGGAGCAGGAGCTGAAAGCTGAGCCCCTTGTTATATTTCCCTGTTCCCGCCTGCACTAATCCCTTTGAGCCCCAGGAAAAAACTGCAGGGAAATCAAACAGGCTGTTCATGCTGCCCCAGTGTCCCCGGGATTAATTAATTTGGGATTTGTGGGAGTCACAAGGTCACGCTCCCCCCAGTGCAGAGCTGGCTCCGCAAGGTAAAGGCAGGGCTTGGCTCTGAGCCTTTCCACCCAGGGAAAAGCCCCATCAGCCATGACCTGGAGTAGGTCCCTCAGGCAGCCACCACTGGGTAACCCAGGCTGGTCCAGGGTGCCAGGGCACAGAAAGGCACCAGGCTGGCAGGACTGACAAACAAGAATTGTGTCCATATCTCAGAGATCAGCCTCCAGCTGATCTTGGATGGATCCTGCCTGCATCTGGCCCTGTGCTCCTTATCTCATTAACACTACACACGGCCTCCTGTTTGGGCCAGCACAGAAGCAGAAACACATCCAGAAAGGACAGAGATTGCCAAGAAATGGTTTCATGTCAGGTGTGACACTTTCCATTCTATGGGACAAAAGGATGAGGAGCAAGAGTTGAAGACCAGGCAGGATGAGCTGTTTGATGCACTTACTCACTCCAAGAAGGGAACTCTGCCTTTTGAAGATTCTGTCTGGGGTGCCAGATGCCCAGTTCCCTCCACTAGTGGTTACTTCAATGATTCAGAAATTCATTTCCAGGGGGCAATTGAGCTTACAATGTGGTTTTCCTGAGT
>WBMY01006400.1:371674-436499 GCA_013397315.1 Donacobius atricapilla | reverse complement strand
CCTTTCCTTGGGCATGGAGAGATAGCTTGCACTAGACCCAGGTGTCCAGATCCTGGCTCAGTAGCTGTCCTTGAACACTTCAAGGGGTGGGGCACCCACAGCTGCTTGGAGCAACCCATACCAGTTCCTCAGTATCATGACAATCAAGAACTCCTTCCCAATATCCCATCTAGAGCTACCCTCTGTCACTGTAAAACCATTGCCCCTTGTCCTATCAGTAGCTGCCCTAGCAAGAAGGCTCCCTGCAGCTTTCTTTAGGTTTCTTATCTTGCAGGATGAGGTTGTGCAGGTCCTGGGGCAGGCAGTGACTGTCTCCTGTCACTGCCTGCTAATATCTCACAGTAAAACACCTAGCATGCCCTCACATTGTTATGCATAAGGTGTAGTGATTGGCTTATGCAAATGAGGAGGAGTTATTAAGTATGGTGGGGAGAAGTTCTGTTAAGGTTAACAGTTCTTTTGACATCTACTTTTGTTGTTCCAGGATGGTTTTGAACCCTTTTCTGTTTTCCTCTCAATCCACCCCTCCCTTTTTGTGGTTCCTGCCTGGCAGCTCTGGCTGTCAGGGCTGTAAAAACGTGGGGAGGGCGTGTACTTGCCCCTTGCAAGAGGCGGCAGGGAGCGGGGGACGCTTGTTGCTGGGAAGCCGGGCAACAAGGTACCACTGACGAGGACGTGAGAAGGCCTCCACCATAAATGGCACAGTAGGACTGACTGACAGGCCTTGGGAAGAGTCAAGTTTACATATAAGGAGGAGCCTGTGGATCCTAGGAGGAGCCAAGTATACAAGGGCTGTGGGAGGTGCCAGAAGGACATATAAGGACCGCTCATGAATATTACGAAGGCTGATGCAGTCTCAGGCTTGTAAAAAGAGGAGACGCCATTTTGTGAGCTGAGCCTCTCACTACGGTCAGGGTGCTGTCCCCCTTTGCTTTGTATTTTAACGGCTTCTAATTAAATTTTATTAACTCATTCCCACCCAGGGATTGAGTCATTTATAACAACAGCCTCTTTGAAATTTCACTGCCTCCCTGGTCTCTGCAGCCTTTTCCCCCCAAGATTCTTCCCAAAACAGAATCACTCTGGAACAGGGCTCCTGCTTAAAGCATGAGTGTGCTTGGGTCAGGCGCCAACCCAGTCACAGCCACAGTGGGTGAGCAGGGAAGTGCCAAAACTGTATCATTCTTCCTGCAAAAGGTGCAGTGAAAGGCAGGTGCAGCACAGTGTGCTGGCTGTATCAGCCAGAGAAATTCCCTCTGGCAGGCTCAATTCTCCTTGTCCTGGACTGTTTGCCATGAAATGGACAATGATGCCTTTGCCTTCACCTCATCGCAGAGGAAGTGGAGATCGAGCCAAGCCAATTTTGTTAGTATCACCTGTAGTGATGTTGACTGCCTTGAACTGAAATATGGAGTCAACATGGAATAATCTTGGTAAAACTCCATAGTTTGTGTATATGGAGGCCTCTTGTTCCCTTGTTTTCCAGACACAACTGTAGTTTGCCACACTTGGATAGTGAACATTTAAGAAGCAAGAGGAACAAAGCAAAAGAAATTTAAAATTAAAATTAATTTAATTAGAAACTGTCATATAATTTTAACTAAAGCGTTCACTATCAATTCCAACTACAGGAAAAGCACTCTCTGAGGGTTCATGTGTGTTCAGGTAATCACAGCCAAAAGTGACAGCCGAGGAGACTGGATGAAAGGCATAACAAATCCACTTCTTTCTCTGACATTGAACTTGTTGTCAAGAACAGGCACCTGGGTGTGGATTCCAGAAACCCTCACATCCTCTTATCTATTGTGTCTGTCAACAGGCTCACCGAGATGAGTGTCCATCGCACTGCAGATTGATGGCTGATGGAAAACCAATCCCAGAGTCATGCCTGGTCTGAGTTCTCCTGTTGTTTCCGTACTGACAGAGTGCCTGTTTCTGAGGATCACCTTCCATGAAAGAGAGATGTTAATGAAAGGCTTCTAGAGACCAAGGCTGAGAAGGATTGGGGTTGCAGGAAACACAGTCTCACATAAGATTAAACATGTGAATGGATTTGTTGTTTAACATTTGAAAGAGAAGGTAGAAGAAAGCTGTGAAAGCCCTTTTAATATAGACAAGAATACTCCTTAAAAGAAAGATTAATTACATTTTGTAGCTCATAATGCAGTGAACTTAAAATGGGAGCTTGCCTATGTTATGAAAATAAGTGGGTACCTTCTTAGGTGAGAGCTGGAAAAAAGCATTACTTCACTTATTAAAGTTCAGTGTTTCAAAATAATTTTCTTAGAGGATTGTGTTTGTAAAGATTTCATCAGTCTATTTTTTTTCCAGAGTTACTAAACATATAGGGTAATTGGATGAGGAGTCAACATGTTGTAGTCTGTCTTTTGGAGGCAATTTGCATAGGTTGTCAGAATGTGCCTTTTATTATTTCACTACTAGATTTATAGAATAAACTATAACCAGAGGGAGTGTAATCATTGGGACTATTCCTAGTCTCAGTCCATTAAGTTGTGGTGCTTTTCTGACTCACTGAAAGATAGTAGGTGTCTTCAAGGGTCTGCTGAGTGTCTGAGTTGTCTCCTCTGTACTTCAAGCAGAGTAGTTCTGGCCAATATCCCCATATTCTGGAGTTAAAAGTTCATCCCTTCAGAAGAATAAAAAGATATCTTTCTGTTAAAGAAAGAGTACAAGAACAAGAAAATGTGTTTCATCAGAGAGAACTTCAATCTATGAGACTGGAGTGGCTTGATTAGTGCTCTGACTTGCCCAGCATACTGCTTTGGTCATACAGAATTTTTCAAGTCCTGATGTATCAGAAAGAATGCTTGATCTATCAGGAAAAAACAAGAATAGCTTCTAAACTTGCTTTTGTGATTCCATATCAGACTGGGACTGCTCAGTGATAAAAAAAACTATTTCTGCTTTCAAAGTCAAGGCTAGTAACTCCTGAGAGCAGCTTCAAGAGCCACTCACAGGATACCACTATGGCATAGAGTGTTTGTGCTCAACGAAGTGATGGCCACAGAAATCAATAGACCTTGCAAAAAACACCAACTGGATTCTTTCTGTATGAGAAAGCTTCAGCACACCGTTAACCACTGTCCAACAGAAGCTGATGTTCTCCAAATTCAGAACAGCTGCCCACTGTGAATGTTTACATTTTTGATATTTAGTTTTTGAGAGATGGTTCTGACATACAAATGATAAAAGATAATCCCTGCAGCCAAATCAGCCCAGCTTGCAACAATGTCCTTTTTCATTTTTGACAGAGAACATTTTGCAACCCAAATGAAAAGCTGGAGTGTATTTGGATGTCTCTTTTCAACCATGATTGGGCAGATGTTCATAAGGGAGACCGAGCTACAAAGAATATTTCATCTCCTGAATTTTAGGACTGTGCCCAAGAAAGTGCCAAATTCACATGGCTCCAGTTGTCTGTCCTGAAACATTCTAAAACTTTATAACTTATATTCTTGAAAGCTCAGGAAAGTTATGAATTCTCAACATTGTAGCTCTTCACCTATTGCCCATGGATGTTGCCCTGATTTTTTCAGCCTTTTCTTCTGTTTCACAGTTTCATGTTTTCGGTCCTTTCTCACGCTCTGGTCTGTAAACACTGGCAAATGTTTATCATAACTTCAAGGTAGTTTACATTCCTGTCCTTAGAGATATGGACAGCTGATGGACAGTTGTCTTGACCAATGGGATGGGGAGAGGTGTCAACCTTCTCCCCCAATCCCTGGCCTTTTTAGAGAGACTATATATTGGAGTCAGACTTACAAATAAAGTAGAGTTTTAGTTCATGCTTTCTGATCGAAGTGTGAGTGTGTGTTTGTGTGTGTGTGACGGATTGCATCACATGGAAACTGCTATTCTGCACTTATGCATTGAGAGAAGAGATAGAGCATTCCCAGGTCACTTATGCATTTCAGCTGCAGACATATAACTGTAAGTAAATGGACATTTTGGTATTTATGGTGCTAACTGCTTACATGTCGGGGGGTACAGTCTAAATACAATTGTGAGTGTAAGCAATACTGAATATTATTTGCAAAGCAGACCCTGGATCATGTAAGCTCTTTTTTTGCATGTACTTGGATGTGATTAATAGGAATAGACTTTTGCTACAAAGTTAGTTGTGCTTTTATTACACAATCTGCTTTCTTTCATTTAATATTTGTTTGAGGTCATTGCGAATACTTTCCTTAGAAAGAGCTTTATGACTGTGTTGTCTTTCAAATTCTGAAAAGTTTGGTGCTACGCAAGTTGCACAAGATGGCATGTTATTCACTTATTTTGAGGAGAAACATCAAATTTTTACTGACTTACTGTTACCTCTATATTTCCGATGTGGATGTTTGAAGGATAGCTGTGAACGCAACTGCTTCAGATATAGCATGGAAATTAAAAAGAAAAGAAATCTGTCCTAGTAGCTTTTAATGAATCTGAGTAGCTTTTAATGAATCTGCTACTTATTTAGTTTGATGTTTGTGGGAAGACAGAGACAGTGCTGAAGGCAATCTTGCTGTGTTAATTACCAAAGAGTGGGAACAGCCTTGCCCTCACAGCTATGGGTATGATAAAAGAGAGAGTTAGCTTGTAGAGAGGCACTTAGAGTCTGCTGGCTGTGCTGTAGGGAGGAAGGGACAGGAGGTTGTGTGAGGGACAGAAAGGGTAAGACATTGTACGAGGGACAGACAGGGTTAGGTGGCTGTGCTAGGGACAGGAAGGAGCAAGCCAGAACTGCAGAAGGAAGAGAGAAGGAGAGAAAGAGCCAGAGCTGCATGGAGCTACCCATGGAAGGCTACATAGAAAAGGTATGAGAGACTTTTAGATTACAAGGTGCTGATGTTTGAAGCCTTCTTTGGTGTCACTTGTACATCTTCTGTCCAATGCTGACAAGTTAGCTTAATTTCTCATCTGGAAGCATCCAAGGTGTAAGTAGTCTTGAATGAGGAGCATTGTTTGGAAGTCACACTTCTAAATATTTCTATAGTGACTGTTAATTTTTTTTCATTAATTTTCTTCTAGAAATGGAGTAATGAAATGTAGACATGGTAAAATACTTAAGATTTCACATGGCTTTTTATTTTGAGAAATGCTGAGTTGGGTGAGTCATGACAGGGATGATACTGACCTAAACAGGGTAGCTGGCTACATTGCTGGGGTGATACCTCAGGTTCTTCACTAGTCTTAAGGTACATCACAATTCTCCCCAGCATGGATTTGCCAGAAAACTTTGAGAACAATGCTGAGTCTTCCAGACTTTTACAATTGTCTGGGAACCCTTACTTGGTATTTCTGGAAGAAACAGAATTTCTTCTAAGACCATACTGGCCTTGACTTCTGGAAGTGCTTTATGTTTGGCATACATCTAAAGTAGCTCTCCTCTGGACTCGATGAGAAAATGAAGTGAGAGAGGAGAAAAAAATGGTTAATTGCTTTGCTTCTCATAGGCAAAATATTTTTTTTCTTTACATGGTCATAGAAAAAGAGATACTGGAAATTTCTGTTTTTTAGAAAAATTTACATGGTTGAAATCCTATTTCTTATTGGGCTTGGATTGCCTTCCATGTATCTTCCAAGGAGTTCCAACTGTCTATAAGTATAGAAGGGCTGGGAAAAGTTAGATTATATGGCATATCTATTTATTTCTGCTGTTTTTTATTAAACTGCATCCTTCAAATACTAGTGCAGACCAAGAAAAATAACTATTTCCTACGCAAGTGATCATATTTGTTTGCCAGGTATGTTTACACTGTTCTTTTGTTACATGGCGAGATAATACAGACATCCAGATCACTGCTAATTCTTGTGTCTCTAGCATGGTGTCATTCTGCATGATTTACAACTTGAGGCTCAGGCATTCCAAGAGATGCATAAAGACATTTTAATGGGGAAAAAAGTTAATTGCCAACTCAGTTATGAACATAGCTTTCCCCAGAAATATGACTGGATTGAGCAGAATTCAGGAAACTGTGATTTTTTGCGTATTTTTGTAGGACAGTTGGGTGCAGTTGTGACAAGCATAAAGTTAAAGATTCAGTTTTCTTAACATTAGTATGGGTAGCTGAACGTGACTTCCTGACTTCTATAGCTTCAGTTCTTCAGGTTCATCCACATTGCAGCTGAGTAATGTTATTCTGCACTGTCTAATATTGCCCATACACTACACAAAGAACAGCAGAGCAGTCATAGTAGAAGCAGGCTTTGGATTTGCATTAGTCAGGTGGCGTGTAGCATCTTTATTCATATTGTGCCAGTGTAAGCTGAGAGATGCAGTGCATAATCTACTCTGCTCTTGTACTGAAGAACAAGTGTCACAATCCTTGTCTGTTCTACAGGTAAAGAAATTTACAGATTTGACTTGAGCAATAAGAAGTAAAGTTTGAATGTTAAGCATGGCATTCTATGGTGCAAATTGAAAAGAGATGGAGAAAAAGTAATCAACTGTTAATGGGTGGGTGATGACTGTGGGAAGCTTCTCTAGAAACTGGAAAAAAATCGCTTGTAGGTGATTTTTCTGTTGGGGTTTGGAGAACTCAGGAGTACAGTAAGAGTGTGTGTGTATATCTAAAAAAGTATTTCTTCACAGTTTTGAGGTAAGGGAGTAGAAGAAAATAAAAGTGAAACAAATGGATGGAGTTGCTTTGGAAGTGAGACATTTCCTGTGATGTTTTTTTTTTCTGAGCAAGTGAAATATTTCTTCACATTTTTGTGTTGAGTTTGGAACAATATGTATCTTCTTCATGCTTTTATTTTTCCATGACCTGTATTTATGATGTGATTTGTCTTCTAATTTTATTAAAAATATTTTAAAAACATACATCAGTAAAAATGGAAATAAAAACTGAAAGCATTTTATTCAGTTTGCTGGCTTTGTCCACATATGACTATGTGTATACATACACATGTAACAGGTTAATGGATTATCTGGATTTTCCAATATTACACTCTACATTTTCAAGCATATTTTAAGGCTCAACATGTCTCTCACATTCTGTCCCAAAGCCATAGAGATGTCTTTGTCTAAAGATGTGTGCACATTTATGGAGGGTGTGAAGTTTTTTACAATTTCCTTGGCAACCCAAAAATATTTACATTACCACAATTTTCTTGTGCAATAAACATTTGCTGTTCAGCTGGCTGGGACATCCTTAATCTCTTCCTTTGAGCTGTGTGATTGGGATAGCCCAGATTTTTGAACTGTCACATGCAAGGACAAAGGGCCTCTGGGGAAAAAAAAAGGTTGATTCTCAGTAAAACTGTAATTTTTTTTTTTGTTTATTTCGTGGAAATGCAAGCAAGAATTATCTGTGGTGCTATAAAAATTTTGTCAGGGATGCTTATGGGAAACTGGGAACGTTGCCCAGGCAAAATACTAAATCTGTGGCTTTTCTTGCTGCTATTTCATATTTCCTGAAGAAACCTTCTCAAGTCCTCAAAGTATTTTTCCTCCGTTGCTGAGGGCTGCTTTGGATCTTCGCTCTTGCAGTTTTTCTGCTTCTCATGGTTAGTTCTTTGAAAAGATGTTGCTGGCGTTTATAACTGAGTATATGGTCAAAGGATAGAATCAAACAGATACAGGAGGACATTCTGGTTCAGCTCACACATGGATGGTTGTGCGGGATCAGAAGAGCCTTTCAGGAGTGAGTGACCTAGGCTGTAAGAGTTGCTTTTCTGCCTTAGGATCCAGGCTGGATTGTAATGTATCTAAGAGCTTGAGAAGTTCGTGGTGCTGCTGTGGCTGCTGGTTTGTCACTATCTCAATATGTATTACTGACCCCACACTATCACTGTATGGACCCAATTTCTTCATGATCTGGGGACCAGTGACAGGACCTGAGAAAATGGCCTAGAGCTGTGTCAGAGGAGGTTGAGATTAGACATTAGGAAAAGCTTCTTCACGCAGAGAGTGGTTGCACACTGGAAGTGCTCATAGCCTGACAGAGTTCATGGAGCATTTGGATAGTGCAGGGGGGTGGAATTCAGTGATCCTTGTGGGTCCCTTTTAGTTCAGGATAATCTATGATCCTAGAGTACCTTATGCTCTGAAGGAAAAGGCAGTAAAATGTTTTCTGGAGGGAAAGTACTTCATTTTCTGAGACACCAAAAAGGAGATGTGTACCCCAGCTGGCAGAGTACTGATCCCGGGGACTGCAGGATGCCACCATGCACACAGACACGAGATGACGTCCCCGAAGAGAAGGGGGGGCTGGAAGCTCTGCCCAAGTCGGCAGGACGAGCCCGAGCGGCCGCAGGAGGGCGGCAGAACCTCAGGAAAGGAGAGACACCGCAGGAAAACAAGTCCGGCAACAGGAGCCACGGGGGTCAGCACGTCCCACAGACAAAACAGGAGATGAGCTCAAATTCGACTCACTTCTGCTTTTATTTCCACCGCTCATTCTTGAATTATGTCTGTCCAGATTAGACTGTAAGGTCCTTGGAATAGGGACATGTCTGAACGATGTATCGCTAGGCACACCTGTGATGCTGCAAATGATTAACTGCTGTAATTATCGTGCTTGTAAAGCACCCTCACTTGACATTGCTACGGGACAGTTACTGTCTGTATCTGAATGTGACTGTGTCAGCCAGACGAGGACCTTGAATCAAAAACTGGAGAAGGCTAAACCCTCACTGACTAACATGGATTATTGCTTTGAAACATTTGTAGAAGGAAACCAAAATGTTACCCATTTAAGCTTTTCCTCTAAATACTTCCTGGAAAAGAATGACCAAACTGCCTGGGGACTAATGCTTTGCAATTGAGAGATGTGGTAGAACCAATTTCTAACCAGGTTCTATGGGTTAGAACTACATACTAAACTCAGAAAGTTCATTAGCAAGGGCTCTTGTGAGATCTTGGCAAGTTTCTAATCTATTTCACCATCATTAGGACGCTTATCAGGAGCAGGTGAGGTGTCTAGGAGCATAGCCTTCCACAGATGCTGATCTTCCATGTACTGTCATGATTCTCAGTGGAAGCTGTGAGCAATCTCTCTCACCTACCTCTAGAAGAGTTGCTTGGGATGTTCTCTGTCCTCTTCCCTGGCTTTCCAAGCGATGCAGTCCCCCAGTTCAAAGGTGTTATTTTTGAAGCATGAGAATCCTGAACTCTTGCAGGGGGATAGCAGGACATTGCTGGTTGGTAAAGGTGGCTGTCAACAGAGGAAATGTTCAACAGTAAATTTACACCAAGAATGTGCATGGATCAAACAGGATTAACGTTGCAGAAAACGAACACAGGCCTGTGTGTGCTTGTATGTATAAAGCTTCATCCCGTGGTTTCAGAGAAAGGGTGGTGTTTACTCCAGAAAGCACACTAGCAGGAGTGCTAGCAGGAGCTGGCCTGGATACATCAGGCCTGCAGTTAAGAGCTTGAAACCAGCATCTAAAGCTGTGGTCAAACTTTCTGTCTGAAAGGGGTTATTTGGGACTGCTTGGGTTATTTCCTTTCTTTATCTCCAGTGGAAAGAGCAACATGTCAACAGGCCCCTCAAAGGAGGAAACAGCCTGGTGACCCTCTTTGCAGCTGAGCACCTCAGCTACTTAACTACAGCATCAGGCTCCTTCCTCCTCTCATGAGTTTTACTTTCTTGGCTATCCACTGAGGTACCTTCAAAAGGGGCTGACATCACATCGGGTTTATTAATGCTCTGAGCTGAGGTGAAACCTGGGGGAGGGGATGCCATGGGTTCACTCGCCTCTTGGGTTGAAGGGTTCCTAGGCTTGGGGCTTGGCACGGGCATTTTATGCACCACAGGTCCAGCCAGAACATTTATTCTGGCACCAAGGAGACCATGCCCTACACTTCAGCTCAGATGTTACATCCCATCAGTCATCTTGCATCTAAATGATGCTCTACTGGCAATTTCGGGCTGAAGAGGTCTTACATATACATATGTATATGTGCACTGACTCAGAAAGGCCAGTGAGCCTGTGGTGGCCCATTGGTACCAGATAGGCCTTATCACATGGATGTGCTTAAGCTTTTCGGCTCTCCTGGGAGGTAGGTTGCTGTTACTTCAATTTTAAAAATGAGGGTTTATTGACTTTCTCCAAAAGGTTCCAGCAGAGCATAACTGTGCAGAGAACAGAACTGTGTGCTGTCCTCAGGCTGTGCTGCCCCACTTTGGCATCCCCTCTGTGTCAAGGCCAGAGGCCAAGCTCTGCAGCTCTCTCAAGCACATTGAACTCTTAGGAGAACACAGTTTGGTCCTAAATATGCAAAAGATTTAAATGGGTGATTTGACACACCAAGACAAGAGAGGGACTTCTGAAAAATAACAAAAGGTTGTGAAATTGTTAAAGGATAAAGTTGTTTGAATCATTGTTCCAGCTTTATTAAAAAAAAAGGTATAAATTCATTTCAGTTTTCAGTGGATCTCAAGCTGCCAATTTCTGAGCTTTCACAGCCTTTGATGTGGTTCCAACTTTCTATGATGTAAGTGGATTATTTTTTTTCCTTAATTCTGAAGAGGCCATTTCCCTCCCAGCTCCCTCCAGAAAAAAGTTGCAGCAATCAGATTCAAACCAAACACTGACTTTGGCTCATTGTGGATATTAACCCATTGCCTGCAGTGGTTTATTTATCATATGCTTCTTTTGAGACTTGAGCATCAGGGGAAGATACCAGTGGTAAACCACTATTTTAAATAACAGTGGTTCTAAAACACACAATGGACGTTGCAATCCAGTTCCAAACTGCATGCATAAAGAACAGTTAATCCATCCTTTAAATACATCCAACTTTGGGGTGGAATATGGCAGCTTTTTAGCATACAGAACAGCAAAACACAATTTAGACTGCAGCATGAGGAATACTTTATCCAACAAAAAGCAAAAGGGAAATGTAGACAGGAAGAATGCAATTATGTACCTGGACTTAATCCAAGACACCTGAACTGACATTTCTGATCTTGCTGAAACAGCCCCAGAACCATTAATCAGAGCAAAAAGTCAAGACTATGGCACCTTGTGCAGTGGCATAGATACCAGGGTCCTTCCTGTGGATGTGGATAAGCTGGATCACTGCAGGTTCAGAGGGAGACTTCTGCCTATTGAATTATTAGTGTTACAGCCTGTACACTTCTGTCATAGTAATACCTCTGGCGAGACAAATACACCAGATGAAAATTGTTGAAATCATGTCTCAGATAAGAGTGGCTGAAGGTATTGATGTGTCTCTGGGACCAAAAATAATGCAGCCTTTAACAAAGAGTTTCATTAACACGCTTTATATTTTCTCCATTTTGTACTGGTTGTACTTCCTTATGGGGCATCTAGGACCTTTTAAATTCCAGTGATAACTGATGTCCTGAAGGGTCTGGCATCCAGGTCTGGTGAGGCATCCAGGAGCAGGGAGATGCAGGAAGCTTCCTATGAGCACTAAGGAAGAATTACCCTTCTGTGACAGGGCTGTGGGGGCATGCACACACATCCCTTTGGGTAACTGTCACACACTGTCTTGTGCTGTGGGCGGGAGCCTGGCTGTTGCCTAAAGAGTGGTTTGATTTCACAATGCACCAGACTCCTACACATGAAACTCTTAGAACACACCATCTCTTTTGCTTTGCATAGTTCTAAGCTTGTCTTATCATGGTAGAGGTGTGGAAAATTTGTGGAAATGCTCCACTGGCTTCTCCAGTACAACCTTTCTTGCAGGTGTGCCGAGGATCATCTGGTGCTGCTCTGGCAGGTTTTATTTTTATTCTCTTCTGTTCTGCAAACAGCATCTTTAGGTTTTCTGAATTAATTTTAATGTTGCTCTCAGAAGCAAAACTGTGGTTTGTAAGTTTGGGTGTTTAGCTCTTATAAATGCCTTATCAGAAGGTTTTAATGAGCAATTAAATTTCATCACTTGAAACTCACTAGTGATTCTTCATTGATTGCTTTACTCTTCCTTAGGAGAATTCGGTACACAGGCTGTGAAACCAATACTGCCACAATAAATACATCCTTCATTTCAGGAATGGCTATGAAGTACTTGTAAGGAAAATTTTTTCTTTGAATAAGCATTTAATGAAAGAACTCAAAAGTTGAACAGATAGAATTAATTTACATACTCCAGACCTAACTTTTACAGACAATTAAAATCTGAAATTTTGTGTTGAATATGTGTTCAGCAGTTGCTTACAGGACGTTTTCCTTCTAGGAAAAAACTTGTTTAATCTAGCATCCAGTATGCACTAGATGGCACTATTTTATGGCATGTCGAGCCGTCTTTTGTACTGCAACTGACTTTATAGGGAAAGTCAGTGCTTGGATAGTTGCTACACTAGAAATACTGAAAAGCAAAGTATCTTTCACAGGATCTGACTGTCGTTGTTTAATATACATATTGGCTTAAAGCAAAATACTGAAACAATGCTTGGTTAGGGATTTTGGCCTGGAATCTGGAAACAAGGTCCACAGCTAAAGCTTTAAATTACAACAAAACCAAAATCAATTAACATTTTAGGATACTTATTCAGGCTTTGAATCCCTGCAAACCTCCTTAGCCCCTTTTCTGAGCAGTCCTGGAAAACATGACATGCAGAAGCATGACACCAGAGTCAAGGGAACCTCTTGGATATGCGTGAAGTACCCTGTTTACACCTGGACACCAGCTCATTATCATCACCAGACCCTGGATTTGGCCTAAAATATATGGCATAAACATATCCTGCCTATGTAACTTCGTCGCTCTCATCTGTAAAATGAGGATTTCTCCTTTCCCCCCTCTTATTGGATTAGGCTGTAAATCATAGCTGTGCTCAAGTTTCCCTGTTTTTTGGCTGGGGCCTCAAGGCTGCTATTACTATGAATAATGCTATGTCTTCATAATGTATTATGGTCCCAAAATAGCAATGAGCTATATAGGAAACTGTGTCCCAGGATAATACCAGTATGGTTTTTACAGTCCAAGTGGATAATAATTTGAATAATATTAAGGTTCCCCTTGCAGAATAGCAGACACCAGTTTAAATGTAGGTGTTACACTCTATATATCTGAACCCTGAATGACTCTGAGTTGTTCATTACCCTGTTGCACACACTTACTGCTAATGTCACTTATGGGACTGTGAGAGGATGAGAGTGAGTTCCAGATATTTGATTTTTTCCCCCCCCGTGACACAGAAGAGCTTTGTGTGGCTCTGGTTTGTCAGGTCACATTAATTTGGTATCCTTCTAGGGTTTAAAACTGGCAGCCCAACAGCGATGGACAAAGGCAGTTAACCCAGCGAGCCACCAAAGCACACTTCAGAGCCAAAAAGCATTTCTGAGGACACCAAGGTCCTGTCTTCCCTCTCACAAAAGCGCTGGGCTTTGTTCACTAGGTGGCACAAATGTATAAGAGATTGATTTAGAAAAGTTTTCCCTGCAGTTTTACTGTTGATGTTGCAAATGTTTCCAGGGTAATTTTGAACATGTTTCAAGAGTGATTTAGGCTCCAAAGTTCATTTTTGAAGAAAGACCCATAGTGATATGCTCACTGGGGAGAAGCCAGTGCACTGAGCCTTAGTCAGCTGAGGCTTGTTTCTCTCAGCTGCATTCATGTCCTTTATGATGAACTGGTTGTTTCGAAGTCTCCCCTTCCCTTCTTTGTCTTCTTTCAGATCACAGAACCAGCAGAAGAAAAATTTTTACTACACCAACCCTAGCATAATGATATCAATGCACCTTTTCTTTTTGATTGGAGTAGCAAAATATTTGTGGAAAAAAATCCCATAAATTCCCATCATGGAAGAAAGAATGTAAAGAAAGACCCTGACTGAGTAGCAAGAACAGTATAAACTGGCCAACATCAATGGAAATACCAGTAGATGAAAGAGATGGTAGCCATATCCTTCCTCACCTACGGTTTGTCTGAATGGAGGGAGCAGAGGCAAAGCCATTGGTGCAGCAATGGGGGCTGACCTATCTTCCTGCTATCCACCAGCTACACAGCTTCCCTCACAGCTGGAATAATTAGACTGGACATGTGAGCTTCAAAGACAATCTGAGATTCCTTTTCTGGCTTGTTAGTACAGGTGAGCTTCATACAAGTGCTTTTAGAAAGTACTAACATAAATCCTAAAAGATCTGTGTGCTCTACTTCTTTATCGTAGGATCTATTTTACTGCTTAAGATTTCCACAATTCTACTAAATTCTATTTACACACACACACACACACACACACACATATAGGCTTCATATATTCTTTCTGTTAAATGATAATCAACTCTTGGGTTTCTCTCCCTATTTCCACTTCTTAACACTGAAGATAAGAGAAATTTTGTGATCTCAGATTCCAGGGTGAGGACAAAACCTGCCGACTTATGAGGTTTATGCTGTGCTTCAGGAGGCAGCAGGCAGTGGCAGAAAGCCACCACAACCATTAAAATGCAAGTGGTATACTGAAGGTAGGGAAGGCTCAGGCTTTGAAAGCGAGTAACTTAAACATTTTCTTTCCAAACATCTGTAAATTGTTAGTCTGATTTATTTTAAATTAAAAATCATTTTTAGCAGACTGACAGCTTATTTTAATTTTCAGCCATTAGACTTTTCAGATGTTTAAATTTCATGCTGCTCCATTGCCTTTGATGCTGGAGAAAGGTGCCCCTGCTCATCAGGTATACTTAGGTCCTCTACCAATGGGTAAAGTTCTGTTCTTCATCTGTGTACACCATAATCAAATCCTTGAGGCTGTCTACTACTCCGGTGGAAACTCTGGTACCATTTTCAGCCCTGATGGAAACAGGATTATGCTCACTTGCTAGGCCAGCCAGAGGTAGCAGTGTCTTGGTTTAAAGTGATGTTGCCAAACACTATAACAAATATGAGATGTCAATGTCTCTGCATGGAGAAAACCAACATAAAAGAATTCAAGACTTAAAGCACCCATTTTTCTACTCTTTGCCCTCCACTGTTGTCATTTTGGTTTTGTTACAGTGGTTATTGTTTGTTCAGTGAAATTACTCATTCTCTCTTTCTGGAAATCTAAAACTCAGCTTATATAAGCATTTTTACCCCTAATTTCAAAAGAGTTATGGAATAAAGAAAATGTATTAGATTATTTTTCTATCATTCACTTTGGTAGCCAGTATTGACTGGAGTTCAAACAAATGCCTGCAATTCTGAGCTTGGTGCTCTGACATCTGGATAGGTGGGTTTGATATTTGCCTTTTCATCTGCAGCTGATTAAGGACTTCCAGGTTGTTCAGATCTGTGCCTTGTCAGGATCTTTCTAGAAGGTACATCTAACACTTAAACTTGGTAAAAATTTAAATCTAAATTTAAACAGACTAATTTCTACCTAAATTGTGAGGTAAAAGAAGAGTTAAGTGTTTCTACAGATGATAATGTTCAGCATCTGATGATCTACCTACGCCTAAAATTCAAATAATTTGGTATGGTTGCATTTTCTTTGTTTTCAGGCCCACACCATAGGATTTCCTATTATTTTATACCATGAAATTCTTCCTTGGAAAATCATTTAGGTTTGCTCAAAAGCAGTAGCAAGCTCAGCAGACCTTTTGGATGAATGAGTTATTTTGACAGACCCCAGACCTGACTCATCTCTAATAAAAATCTGACCACCCTACAACTGAACCCAATATGGATTGTGGCAATGACACCACAGGGTGTGTTTCACTTTTATGACTTCTCCTCTCATTATCTTCTTAGCATTTATGGCAAAAAAGAGTTTTCTGTTGATTGTGGCCAGCAGGTAGCAAACATGTACATGACTTGACCTCTGAATGATGTTAAGTTTGGAAATTATAGGAACAAGATAAATTAATGGTTCTAGCTTTGGGCCTCCATTCTGCAGACTTCCCTAGGTGCTTGAACTTGTAAATAATATCAGCACTGCACTTGCATGTGTTTCATTTGGAATAGTATGATGGGCATCTTGCTGTGTCTGGGGAAGCAAGAGAGAAATAAAATCTCACTCTATCTGTGCCCATCTCATCTGAATGTTTGACGAAATATACACTGACAGATTCCTGAGCAATCCTCCAAGGCAATGGTATCCCAATGCTTTCCCAGACCTCCCCCTGTTCTCCATTGTTGTGACAGGTCCTAAGCCATAGAATTAATGAAATACTTCTACCTAATACAAGTATAACAAGTTCAGGACAAACCCTATGGAAATCCATGCAAAAAAATCCAGTGAAAGAAATGTGCAAACTGAGATTGAAAAAGTGCATGTTTAAATTCTTAATTTGTGCAATGTTTTGGGAGTCCTCAACTTTAAGGGATTCTGATAAATTGCTTTTCATGGAAAGTGCTTAATGACTAGATATAAAAAAAAAAAATGCTTTGGGAACCCTTGTCCAGTCTGACAATTTTAGGCCTGAATAACTTTAGTCACCTCTTTTGTATGGAAGTTGGACTGAATATTTTGCGGTGTTATTTCCATTTCCGTCATTCCCCCCTGCAAGGTATTTCAGTAGCTTTTTCTTGTACCTTTCTGCTGTCACTCTGTGTGGTTTGTTTTTTTTTTTTCCCCCTCTGACCTTTCTGGAATCCCAGAGTTTCAGAGTTTGAGTTATGCACAGTAATGAGTGTAGTGTGGTATGGATGTGAAGCAGGTAATGCAGCTCTACAAGTTACCAACTGCTTAAAGAAACCGTACCCTTGCAATAACTAGTGGAGGAAAAACACCTCATTAAGTCAGAGGCAATCCAAGAAGTTTTTCAGGGAGCATGAGTGACTTTCCCCCATCTTAAGCAGCTCTTCCTTCCTCTCGTCCTCCCATGAGCCATTCCCCAGTAATGGTCTCACTGGCCTCTGAGGCACTGACAAGATCATATAACTTTCAGGGAACCCCTTGCTAGTTGCTGCAATTTCTTCTTCCAGTTTAACTAATGGCTTGTGAAGTTGGAAATCCATGTCCTGAGTGTGATGGATTTTGTTTGGAAATTGACCCCAGTAGATAATTCTTTTAAAAAAAAGTGCCTAGAGATCAGACATGTCCAGGGAAACCTATTTAAAATGAGGCTCATCTTAATATTCAAGGTCAATGGAGAGATGTGAGAAAGAATTCTTACAGGGTAAAAAGACTCATGTATATTAAACTATGTGTGCACAGTCATGCTGAATGATTTTCAAAGCTGCCTTCTTCCTTTTTTTTTTTTAAATTCATACATCATTCTTTGAGCTGTCTTTGCAAGCTATCTTTCCCATGGCACTTGGCCAAGAAAGAGGACACAGGGCTACCCTATAATGGGAATCCCAGAGGAAAAGGTCAATCATTCTCAGCCCACAAAAGAGGACTTATCAATCAGCTGTCAGACCATGAAACCAGAGCATCCAGTGTTAAAGAAGTCTGAAATAGATCACCATAAACACCTCACAGCTCTTCTGTAGCAAGTGCAAGGAGAGTATGGAGGAAATGAGTGAGCTGTTCCTTCAGGTCTGGGAGAAAGTGTCATTGTTCATAAACCTTTTTTGATACACTGCCTTGTAGTTTCGGCAAAAATAGTACACCAAGACAACAGTCTGCAGGGCTGGGAATTTCAGATTACTAAAGGGAAGGAATGCCTGGAAATAAGGAATGCAGCTGAAAGGTTTCAGAAGAGCTATCCTTAGTCTCCTCTCTACTGTTAATTGTTTAAATAACTGCTTTTCTGGCAGAAGTTTTTTTTTCCACCTCTGTGTTCACAATTGCACTACCAGTTGCACAAATCAAAAAGTGTCTGGGAATTCAGATATGAATCAGTAGTTGCAGCCAGAAATTCCCAGAAGGTATTGGTGCACCAAAACTAGTGCATAGTATGCAGGACTTTAATACAAGCTGGGCAACTGAAACTGAAGATGCAAACAATAATGTGAATAATTAACTCTGGGGAAGTTCACATCTGTATCTGAAATGTTCCAGCTGCCCTCTCCATGTGTACAAAAGGCCGAACCATAAAGCTGGATCCAAGGAGACATATTCTGGGAAAATTCAAGGCAACATATAATCTTCCTTACTGGCAACCACCTCCNTATATATGTATATATATTTATTTAGAACAATGGGCTGTTGGTTGAAGTCAGGCCTTGCATAAGGATACCATTTCTCAGGTTCATTAGGGATTATTTTAGTCTTGCAAGGCCTAATATTAATTCGGATTTAGCCAGCAAATAGAAAGTTGAGGTTAGCTGAGATTCTGGTCTTGTTTTGCTGAAGTATCTGTTAATGGTCAAAGTAGAGGGGTTTGGGTTAATCCGGGGATGGACTCAAGATGTTGCCAGTCTCAAATCTGGACACATGTTTAAAAGCTCAAGTTTGAGGTGGGTGGAGGGCTACTTGGACCATTATAAATATTTCAAGATGATGAATAAACAAAGGATAGATATTTTGATTTCATTCCATTTCTGTTATCAGTTGCCAATTCTTTACAGTCCCCACCCTAACTTTTAAGGCTAAAGCCAGACTGCAGAACCATTGTAAATCTGAAATTCTCAGCTCTGACAATTATTAGACTGAATCAGTTTGCTCTGCTGAGCCACACCATCTTCTCTGGCTACAGCTGAAAGTGTTCACTAGTTTTTGCTATCCAGGTAACATATTTGGTTTGTTTTTGAACTGAACACCAGATTTGACTGCCTCTTGATAGGCATTACACTGCAGAGGAGCATTTGATGAAGAGGAATATCCTCTTGAGGACCATGTTGTGCTGAGTTTTAGTGGGCTGAGATGTGCTTCTTGCTCATCTCCAATGCTGCTTTGTGACGATCAACCATGGCCATCTCGTCACGGGAACCTCTGCGTAGTGTTTCATATTAACCTTGTCCCTGCCTAAGGCACTAGTGAAATTTTAGGCAGAGTTCTTTCTAGTAAACCATCCGTGTGCCCTGGAGAGGAGACAGATCCAAAAATCTGTTGATAAATCAAAATAGAAAGAGATAAAAAAAGGGAGAGAGAGAAAGAATAGATAGCAAATGGGAAATACAAAAAGTTTTCACGAGTGTTTTGGATTTCTGGACTGTATCTTCAAGCTTGTGTCTGCGTTGATTTGCAGGCAGACAAAATCAGCCAGATGTGAACTGGGGGTGCTATGGCTGTGTTAGGGCATTGCTGAACCTGAGTAGTCTGAAGCTGTTTCTCAGCAGGGCTTGTGTTCACTGCTGGGCTTACCATGATGGTGTGATTTCACATTTGTAGCTGTCAGACTTGGAGAGCACAAGCAGAGTCACCTTAGTTCAGCCCAGAAAACAAAATGCAGATATGGCCTTGTGCTGGTAGGAGATTCTGGCAACCTTTCTCTCACTGACAGTGCTGAATTTATAGCCTGATCATACATTAATAAAGATGGATATGCTGCTTTTTGTTGCATCCAAGGCCTGTATAAAGACCATCCATGAACAAAAGGTAGTGTTGTGCTCAAAACTGTGTTCTTTGTTCTGCAGAAAGAAAACACACCTTGTTTGTAATGTCAAATGTTATTTGTGTAACCAAATTACTATCAGTATAATTAATGAATAACTAAGGGAAAAGGAAAATGGAGTGTAATTCTGGGAAATACTTAAATAATGATGTGGTTAAACTTGCTGTATACACACTCCTTTACACAAAGCCTTTCTCTCCTGTTATGCAGTCTTCCCCTGCCCTTTGGCTCACTGGCTTCAGTCTAGAAGAGGAGTTACTGTGTCATCAGTATCCTAAGTCCTACACAGGTAGAGCTATGAAGGTGGTGTTGAAGGTCTTTCCCTCTTTCTATAGTGTACATTTGGGAGCATTTTCAGTTTATTGTTTTCTACAATAGTTTAACACTTCAGTTTTTTCATTAATCTTTACCTCCACATTACACCCAGATTTGCTGTTTAGAGTGTCTACACTTATTAGAATCTTGCTTTTGTTCGCTTTATTCACCTGAATAGCAGTTTTACACATTCTTCAAGTCTTTGATTAGTGAAATAGTTGCATCCCCAGAGCCTCCAAGGCTGTCTCATGCACTCTCTCTGGTCATGCAATGTCTGTACTCCTCTCCACTGTAACCTGCATTCTCACTCTCAAGACTTCTGCTGTCATACCTTGCCTTTACACCTAAATTATTTTGTTGTTCTAGATGATTTAAGTCTACTTCCTTCATTAGTACACGAGCTGCTTGTTACAACTGACTCCATAAAAATGATGACTGTGCAACATAATTAACCAAAGATAAGGAAATAAAATAGACAAAGCAATTGCCACATGGTCATTAAAAAATTACTTTTACAAGGGGATAAACCTAAAAAAAAAAGTGCTATAGGCAAGCTGAGTCCAGACAAGGCTTGCAGAGTTAGTAGAAAGCTGTGGTCTGTTACTGGCCATAGCAGTCCTGTATTTACTGTTTGATGGACAGGAGTAAGAGATGACTGGCAGTACCTCTGACTGCACTTTTAAGGCATTTGCCTAGCTTTGATGAAGCAGGAACTTCAGTTACCTGATAGCTGACTTCTCTGCTGTTTTCTGCAAGGTCCCTGCATTTCCAGGAGAGTCATCTAGCACTCCATAACCTCATGGGCTATGAGGCATGGGGTGGTGCTGCTCACTGTTATGACTCAGGGGAATATGAGAGATCAGGCTTTCCTGTTCCAAAATATTCAAGTCTTGTGAACAGTAATGAATCAATTGATATTTGCTGTTAGCAGCAAAAGGCTTCTTGCAAACTCCTCATTCTGTAAGCTTAAGGACATTTTTCAGACACAGGCGCACATGTAATTGGCATAAAGCACTGGAGAATTGTGTCCAGATTGTGTACAAATCTTTACATGTTTAGGATCCATGTTTTCCATCTGTAGGTACACATTAGTTCATAATGTAGGGAAATAACAGGATTTGTGTGGGGGTGGGCTTCTATTTTATTTGATTATGCTATGTTTTCATTTTTCAGATGTTTTGAGAAGACAATTAGTTTGCACAATTCTTAGGAAATATCCCAGTTGCGCAAGGAAAGGACAGCACTCGGTAGCTTCTGTATGCTCCAGTTGAGCAGCCAGCACTTTTTTCCTTTTTCTTGTCTCTTTCTCAGGTGTGTGGCTATTTTTCATATCCAGGACAGTTCCATTTCTCTGCTCAGTCAGGCACTCAACCATTTTGCCTAATTATATCTGATGTTTTACTCATAGTATTATGCTCTTCTTCAGAGGAAATGAAAAGCAGATTGTTTCCTTGGCAGCAAAGAATAACAAATGTGCTGCACTGAATAGCTGCTAGATGAAAAAGGGCCACAATCTGCCTCTGTGCCAACCAGTGCTAAAGACACTCTGACAGACAGGAGGCTGCTCTGAGAACTACTCCCAGCTCTCTTGATGTCTAAAAGTGCTCTGAAGAAAAGTTAAGGTTACTTCGCAGAGATAAGGAATTGTGGATATCTGATTAGGCAGAAGGGATTGAAAAATTTCCAGTAGAATTTTAAAAGTTGTTTCAGAGAAGTTCTATTAAAAGAAATAATAATGATAATAATAAATTTCTCTGCTTCAATAAGGTTGAAAGACATTTCCTTATGTGGACATAGATTTTTATTTTGGATTTTTTTTCCTTTTTTTTTTTTTTTTTTTTTAGTAAAATTTGATTTATGTATTTGGTTTCTTGCCTCTAAAAAGGAATTAATCTCTTCCTCTGAAAGTAAATATATATATATAGGTAAATTAAAATATATTTAAAAATCAAAACACAATTACATATTTTGGCTTTCCGAACAAGATATTTTAGTGAACCTGAGTTTAGTGAACCTTTTTTTTTTCTTCCCAGAAATATTGTAGATTTTGTCTTTAGGGATGGTGACAATTCCCCCTGCCCTTCTGAACTGACATCTTGAATTTGGAAAGTCTTGTGATTGTAACTGTACCTATGCAACCTCTACATATTACTTAAACATTTCATAAGTTATTTCAGATTCCCCTCATTCATTTTACCAAGAAGATTTTTATTTAGAGTGTACATTAAAGTAGGTGAATTTTTCCATTAGTTTCCTTCTCCCAGTGTTACCTAATTTCAGTGAGAAGTATGAAATGTGGAACTTATGTTGGCTGCATGTTCTGCTGGTTATGTTGCTGAAGAAGAAAGTTTTCATGTGACTTGTCATACAGTTCTGCTCACAGCAGGATCTGTTTGACACCTTCACCGCACATGTTAGGAATCACGTTTTGTATTTTAAGGAATCTACAATGAGAGCTTTTAGTGGGCAAGCCCTAACAAAAGATTGTATGAAATTAGCCTAATTACCCAGGAGAGGTGGTTGTTCTCTGTTCAGTCCCATACCAAATTATTTCTCGCTTTCCAAATCACTGCAGCCCTGCCGAGTCTCAATAATATCTAGTTCTTGTTCAATCTGCAAGAGTTTTTTTTCAAGTTTTGCTTCTTTGTGTTAACCATCTTACCTAACTAATTTTACCAACTCACTACTCAAGACTGGATTTTTCATGTCTGTCTAATTTTCCCATCTGATCTCCTAACCACAAATATCTGCTTTAAAATTTTCTCTTTAATTGAGTACTGAGCCACTTCATTAGTGCATTTGTGCAGATAGACTTCTGCCTTTTCACTGAGGGTTGGGCGTGGCACTATCTTGCATTTTACCTTTCACTTACACCGACAAATTCTAGCCTTTCATAATTACTTTGTAGCACCATGCAAATCAGAGGCTCATAACGATTGTCTATCCTTCCCCTGCCAGCCAGAAAGTATTCTCAAATGTGTCTTATTCAAGTTGCTCTTACCAGTCAGAGAGGTTCAGTCTCCAATTAGACCATGAATTTCAGCTTTGAGTCATTATTACTGCTCAGTCCTATTAGAAATATGAGAAATGTGTTTTTGTTGTTACGTGCAAGAAAATGCTGGGTTATTGTCTGAAAGTAGTCTGGATATTCCTCTGACTTGGAATAGCTCATCAAGACAAGCACTGATGAAAATGCCCTGGGACTGTCAACATCACCTCTGAGAGCTGGACACCAAAGTGCATCATGGCAAGATAAAATTTGGCTTAAACTCTGCCCCGGAGGAGGATGGACAGCTATGACCCTATGGCCCTTAAGGGGCTGGGACAGTAACTCAGAATCAAAACATTTCTTGTTCCTAATGGCTTTATTGAAAAGTTATCTCCTATGTCTTTCTTTCTCATTTTCTGCCTGCTCTGCTAATGATGTTACCACTCTGGAGACTGAACTGATTGCGCTTTCAGAATAAGGAGCCTACGTTTCCATCTCTTTATATCTTCTGGGTTTTCTAGATGAGTTGCCAAGTTATGCCAAGACTGTGGTTCCTCTCCAGCTTCTGTATTCCCTCTCCAGCTCTTGAACAGCAGGACTGAGTCCAGCACTGCAAAGACACATAGTCTCCAAGCACCAGATGAACATGGCAGTACAGGGACCTGCCAGGACAGAGATAGGTTTTGCCACTTTTCCATATAATGTTAAAGGTAAGGAGAACAGTCTCCTATAATGCTGGAGGTAGTAGCTAATTTATGGAAAGAAAAACGCTAATTAGACCTAAAGATTTTATAATGTAAAGATTGTGTCCTATAAGCAGATCACTTCTCCTCCACAAGATCTGCTCTAAGACCAGCTAGGGACAGCTGGTGAGATTTTCCAACTGTAAACAAAGGATATCGAAATGGAGTGAAAAGGAGGATACTGACACTGAACTCTTAATTACAAATGAGCAGAGCATATGACATTCCAGACTTTTTTGTGTGTGCTTACAATTATTAACCATGTTTGAAAGAATAGCAGTAGGGACTCATTCTTAAATTCTACTTTATCTTTCGTTTTGTCTTTTTTTTGCGTGTTACCTTTTCAAAGTTGTTTTTTTTTAATACAGTTAATCGATCCTAAAAACCAGCCTTTTAAACAGTGCTTTTTCTTGTTGCAAACAGCCCCTGCCTTCCTACCAGCTCAAATCATGTTGACATATTCACACAGTTGAAGCTGGTGTTTTGACACGTGTACACATTGTTTTCATCTGATTCCTCGGGATGACTTCAATGCCTGAGGTTTCTTTTAACACCCTGAAAAGCCTCTGGGCTTTGTGCAAGGCTGCATTCCTAAACAGGATACCAACTTTGAGGTTCAGCCAATGTTTACTTTGAAAAATAACTTTTTAATATCAAAAGTAAAACAATCTTCATACATTCCACAAAGATAGATGCTATTTGCCATTTTAAAAAATAGTGCAGTAATAGTAACAGTAATAATGATAGATGAAATTGCTATTTCAGGGGAAATAATTGCAGCTGAATCACAGCTGTGGGCTGATGAACAGATAAGCAAGATGTGTTTTGCCTTGTGAGGCATGTGATTCAGAAGACATCTTCTTGTTTTGCCCTCTGTGAAAACAGGAGTGACTGGAGGTGAGGATGTATTTCATTTTTATTGGAGAACTACCTAATATATTCAGCTTCAGGGGGAGACTGACTATAACAGGATAAACTGTTAGCTGGTGTAAGTCCAGACCTCTCTAGTGATGACCTAACTTTTTTGACTTACCAGCAAAGGATGTGGCCCAGTACATCTGAAAGTTGCTGATGACCCAGTAAGGTTGAGTTGACTTCAAGCTGTAAGAGCAGTGACTATTCCACTCCTGCCAATGTGCTCACACCCTTCCCTCCTTTGGCAGTAGCAATCAATGCATCAAGATGATCTGGCTAAAAAAATACTAAGTACTCTACTTGGATTTTTTTTTTTCCCAGGGGCAGAGCTCCCACTCTCCTCTCAGATAGGTGGTCTGGCTGATTGCAGGGCCGCACTGTTGCTGGTGTTTGTTAGGAGATGTCAACAAGAATTCTCATGGGGCAAAGGCAGAGTTTGAAGGACCTTTGACTTCCTTTGAAGGACCTCAGATGGACTTGAAACCTCTGTCAAAATGCTCCATAAGACAAACAGTTGCAGATTGGGACCTTGCTCTTGCTGAAATGAGTGTTAAAACTACCATGTGGCAGGACTGGGCTCTTCCTGAATAAATCTGCTGATCCTACAATAGAAATGTCTTTGTAATCTATATAAAATGCATGTATCAAGGTTTTGAGGAGAACGAGAAACAGACACAATCCATTTATTTTATTATACAGTTACGGTTCCCAATGCTGAGGGATTAAATCAATTATGGATAATATGCATTCTGGGAATCAAAGCATGTGGCTTATGGAGCATAGGAAATACCTTCATGAGCCGGAGAACCAGGAGTCAGGAGGGAATGGGGGAAACATCTTTCAGTATTTGTAGAATTCTGATCTTCAAAAGCATGTGTTATTGAGAGTGGCATGCTCTAGCAAGAAAAAGGATCACTGGAAACATTGTTATATTGAAGATGATTTTGNTTTTTTTTTTTTTTTTAGTAAAATTTGATTTATGTATTTGGTTTCTTGCCTCTAAAAAGGAATTAATCTCTTCCTCTGAAAGTAAATATATATATATAGGTAAATTAAAATATATTTAAAAATCAAAACACAATTACATATTTTGGCTTTCCGAACAAGATATTTTAGTGAACCTGAGTTTAGTGAACCTTTTTTTTTTCTTCCCAGAAATATTGTAGATTTTGTCTTTAGGGATGGTGACAATTCCCCCTGCCCTTCTGAACTGACATCTTGAATTTGGAAAGTCTTGTGATTGTAACTGTACCTATGCAACCTCTACATATTACTTAAACATTTCATAAGTTATTTCAGATTCCCCTCATTCATTTTACCAAGAAGATTTTTATTTAGAGTGTACATTAAAGTAGGTGAATTTTTCCATTAGTTTCCTTCTCCCAGTGTTACCTAATTTCAGTGAGAAGTATGAAATGTGGAACTTATGTTGGCTGCATGTTCTGCTGGTTATGTTGCTGAAGAAGAAAGTTTTCATGTGACTTGTCATACAGTTCTGCTCACAGCAGGATCTGTTTGACACCTTCACCGCACATGTTAGGAATCACGTTTTGTATTTTAAGGAATCTACAATGAGAGCTTTTAGTGGGCAAGCCCTAACAAAAGATTGTATGAAATTAGCCTAATTACCCAGGAGAGGTGGTTGTTCTCTGTTCAGTCCCATACCAAATTATTTCTCGCTTTCCAAATCACTGCAGCCCTGCCGAGTCTCAATAATATCTAGTTCTTGTTCAATCTGCAAGAGTTTTTTTTCAAGTTTTGCTTCTTTGTGTTAACCATCTTACCTAACTAATTTTACCAACTCACTACTCAAGACTGGATTTTTCATGTCTGTCTAATTTTCCCATCTGATCTCCTAACCACAAATATCTGCTTTAAAATTTTCTCTTTAATTGAGTACTGAGCCACTTCATTAGTGCATTTGTGCAGATAGACTTCTGCCTTTTCACTGAGGGTTGGGCGTGGCACTATCTTGCATTTTACCTTTCACTTACACCGACAAATTCTAGCCTTTCATAATTACTTTGTAGCACCATGCAAATCAGAGGCTCATAACGATTGTCTATCCTTCCCCTGCCAGCCAGAAAGTATTCTCAAATGTGTCTTATTCAAGTTGCTCTTACCAGTCAGAGAGGTTCAGTCTCCAATTAGACCATGAATTTCAGCTTTGAGTCATTATTACTGCTCAGTCCTATTAGAAATATGAGAAATGTGTTTTTGTTGTTACGTGCAAGAAAATGCTGGGTTATTGTCTGAAAGTAGTCTGGATATTCCTCTGACTTGGAATAGCTCATCAAGACAAGCACTGATGAAAATGCCCTGGGACTGTCAACATCACCTCTGAGAGCTGGACACCAAAGTGCATCATGGCAAGATAAAATTTGGCTTAAACTCTGCCCCGGAGGAGGATGGACAGCTATGACCCTATGGCCCTTAAGGGGCTGGGACAGTAACTCAGAATCAAAACATTTCTTGTTCCTAATGGCTTTATTGAAAAGTTATCTCCTATGTCTTTCTTTCTCATTTTCTGCCTGCTCTGCTAATGATGTTACCACTCTGGAGACTGAACTGATTGCGCTTTCAGAATAAGGAGCCTACGTTTCCATCTCTTTATATCTTCTGGGTTTTCTAGATGAGTTGCCAAGTTATGCCAAGACTGTGGTTCCTCTCCAGCTTCTGTATTCCCTCTCCAGCTCTTGAACAGCAGGACTGAGTCCAGCACTGCAAAGACACATAGTCTCCAAGCACCAGATGAACATGGCAGTACAGGGACCTGCCAGGACAGAGATAGGTTTTGCCACTTTTCCATATAATGTTAAAGGTAAGGAGAACAGTCTCCTATAATGCTGGAGGTAGTAGCTAATTTATGGAAAGAAAAACGCTAATTAGACCTAAAGATTTTATAATGTAAAGATTGTGTCCTATAAGCAGATCACTTCTCCTCCACAAGATCTGCTCTAAGACCAGCTAGGGACAGCTGGTGAGATTTTCCAACTGTAAACAAAGGATATCGAAATGGAGTGAAAAGGAGGATACTGACACTGAACTCTTAATTACAAATGAGCAGAGCATATGACATTCCAGACTTTTTTGTGTGTGCTTACAATTATTAACCATGTTTGAAAGAATAGCAGTAGGGACTCATTCTTAAATTCTACTTTATCTTTCGTTTTGTCTTTTTTTTGCGTGTTACCTTTTCAAAGTTGTTTTTTTTTAATACAGTTAATCGATCCTAAAAACCAGCCTTTTAAACAGTGCTTTTTCTTGTTGCAAACAGCCCCTGCCTTCCTACCAGCTCAAATCATGTTGACATATTCACACAGTTGAAGCTGGTGTTTTGACACGTGTACACATTGTTTTCATCTGATTCCTCGGGATGACTTCAATGCCTGAGGTTTCTTTTAACACCCTGAAAAGCCTCTGGGCT
This sequence comes from Donacobius atricapilla, assembly GCA_013397315.1. NCBI lineage: Eukaryota > Metazoa > Chordata > Aves > Passeriformes > Mimidae > Donacobius > Donacobius atricapilla. The sequence goes on along the minus strand of WBMY01006400.1, from coordinate 408,763 downwards.
TTGTGCAAGGCTGCATTCCTAAACAGGATACCAACTTTGAGGTTCAGCCAATGTTTACTTTGAAAAATAACTTTTTAATATCAAAAGTAAAACAATCTTCATACATTCCACAAAGATAGATGCTATTTGCCATTTTAAAAAATAGTGCAGTAATAGTAACAGTAATAATGATAGATGAAATTGCTATTTCAGGGGAAATAATTGCAGCTGAATCACAGCTGTGGGCTGATGAACAGATAAGCAAGATGTGTTTTGCCTTGTGAGGCATGTGATTCAGAAGACATCTTCTTGTTTTGCCCTCTGTGAAAACAGGAGTGACTGGAGGTGAGGATGTATTTCATTTTTATTGGAGAACTACCTAATATATTCAGCTTCAGGGGGAGACTGACTATAACAGGATAAACTGTTAGCTGGTGTAAGTCCAGACCTCTCTAGTGATGACCTAACTTTTTTGACTTACCAGCAAAGGATGTGGCCCAGTACATCTGAAAGTTGCTGATGACCCAGTAAGGTTGAGTTGACTTCAAGCTGTAAGAGCAGTGACTATTCCACTCCTGCCAATGTGCTCACACCCTTCCCTCCTTTGGCAGTAGCAATCAATGCATCAAGATGATCTGGCTAAAAAAATACTAAGTACTCTACTTGGATTTTTTTTTTTCCCAGGGGCAGAGCTCCCACTCTCCTCTCAGATAGGTGGTCTGGCTGATTGCAGGGCCGCACTGTTGCTGGTGTTTGTTAGGAGATGTCAACAAGAATTCTCATGGGGCAAAGGCAGAGTTTGAAGGACCTTTGACTTCCTTTGAAGGACCTCAGATGGACTTGAAACCTCTGTCAAAATGCTCCATAAGACAAACAGTTGCAGATTGGGACCTTGCTCTTGCTGAAATGAGTGTTAAAACTACCATGTGGCAGGACTGGGCTCTTCCTGAATAAATCTGCTGATCCTACAATAGAAATGTCTTTGTAATCTATATAAAATGCATGTATCAAGGTTTTGAGGAGAACGAGAAACAGACACAATCCATTTATTTTATTATACAGTTACGGTTCCCAATGCTGAGGGATTAAATCAATTATGGATAATATGCATTCTGGGAATCAAAGCATGTGGCTTATGGAGCATAGGAAATACCTTCATGAGCCGGAGAACCAGGAGTCAGGAGGGAATGGGGGAAACATCTTTCAGTATTTGTAGAATTCTGATCTTCAAAAGCATGTGTTATTGAGAGTGGCATGCTCTAGCAAGAAAAAGGATCACTGGAAACATTGTTATATTGAAGATGATTTTGAATTCAGGGACTGATGTGCTATTTTCCTAAATGTAAAAATGTACTTCTATTTTAAATGACTGCTCTCATGGGCTATCAACTCTTCATTTTGGGAATGAAGAAGAATTCTTTCCAAAGCCATATGAGGATATATTAATTTTACCCAGGGTGAACATGACATAAGCACACTTCCCTGCAAGAATGACCCTACTTATGTCTCCTACTCAGCAGTTTATCTGTTTTATAATGATCCAAATAGATTCAAAGGGGAGGAGGGCTTATCCATTTATTTTCTTCCCACACAAGATGCATTTCCAATGCTTTGTACTTTCACAAAGGTTGTGCAATCAATCTCATTTGAAGATGTGCAGCCTGCAATATTTAGTCCTGACAACTATGCTGACATGAAGAAAGAAGGTGCACTTTGTTGTTCTGAATCACTTAATGAAGACCAGCCAATGTAAACAGATTTTATTTGGGTGTAAGGCTCTTTTTGGTGTTATTGCCAAGTCAGCTTCATGCTCAATTAAACGCAAAACATGCTGAAGCCCTAAACCTTTTAGCAATTCCAGACCTACTAATGATGTCAGATTGGGCAGTTCCCCACCAAGGAGACATCATTTATTACAGAGGTTGACATCAGTGAGAGAGGATGGTCTGCTGTCAAAGCTCTTTAGTGGGACGCAGGAGAACTCAACTCTGTTTTCACCTTCCACGTGCAACCTTTGTGTGATCTTGATGAAACCACTGCTCTCTGCCTTGACATCATGGTACTTGGGGAGTTTATGACATATTCCTGGGCTGGATGGTAGCTTCTGAAAAGTGTGGGTTAAGTGCAGTGCAGAAAATTTGTCATCATTAGTAATGTGCTTTTGCAATATAGAAGCTAGTTTAATTCTGGGTTTTGAGTCAGAGTAAAATTTCCCTGACTGTAGTGCACTGAAAATTATCCAGTTCCACACACACAGCGAAGTGAGGCCACTGGGATCAAGCAGTCACATGCCAGTTTCCTGGAGCCTTCCATTTCTTTTCTAGAACCTTCATTTAGGCAATTTGAACAAGAAGTCCTGGGCGTGTGTCTCAGTGCCACATTGTCATTTTGATTGCAGTCTAATAGCAGTCACTGATTGCCATTAATTACAAACTTTCATGTGCTGCAATTGATAAAATTAGGGAAATGTAATTGATGGCAACCAAAATCAGGGAGGAGGACAAGTCTGTACCTTTTTCTGAACTATTTCGCTTCCTTAGAGAACCTAACTCTAGAGACAGCAGTTCATGCCTGTAAAGTACCTCTTCTCTCAATGGGTGTCTGTCCCAACAGCAGTGCTCGCCTCCACAACTGCTTTTGATAGCCACATGATTTTTTTCTTTAAAAATGTTAAAGCCTATTGCCAAATGGCTGTCTGAACAATTACATTTGAACCAAAAAATGGAAGGAAAAACATTGTGTCAGGTCAACTGGAAATGAAAGACCTGCAGTTTTTCGGTGAGGTCAGTTCTCATCCATCACATTTTTGTAATTAGATATTTATTCCATTCAAAATAAAATGCATCAAGACAGACATTCTTTCACTGAAAATAAATGTAGGTAAATTTGGTCTCAAACTGTTGCTTCAGTATGTAAAATTAATTAACTTAATTTTGTCTCTCCCAAAATTATAATTTTCTGGTGTTCTGGTGACAGTAAAGGAAACTCAGAAATTTCAGGAGGCAGTGTTTTGTGAAATCACAGTCTAAAGAAGAAGAGAATGAGACAAAAACATGGTAATAGCAGGGAAGTTGTGCTTTCACAATGTTCACTGGCATTATGCTCTATGAGTGAATATCTGTATTCACATGCAGAAGTAACTTTTTACAAAGACAGTTCCCTAAACCAGTAGGAACAGTATTTTATATAAGAATGAGGTAGCTGAAGGGTAGGAAATATGGAGAGTTAGTCTTAGTTCAGGGAATTATGTCAGGCTGTCTTTTGCTTAATGGTAGAGCTCAGATTTAATTGGAGCTCTCTGGACATATTTGTTTGGTGTGTTTGATTTGGTTTTGCCTTGCTTTGTTATTCTTTTCCCTCAAACTGTATGTAGATTTTCACCTTTGAAGGATTCTCTTAGATATGCAGACAGCTGCTGGATTTCCAGAGAGCATCAGGCAGTGGCCAGCCTACTGCGGTTCCTGATTGCAGTGCACACAAGCCTTGGTGTTAGAGGGATGCACAAATGGATGAGTGATGTTCTTTTTCCACGTTTTCTTCATGGCTTGTGAGGAAGAGCAACCAGCAACTGCATGCCATGTGTATAGTCCCTCCCTCACCACCAAATGGGCTGGTCTTCCTACCATTTCTGTAAATCTTTTTAAGCTTTTACTGACAGAGTGAATTATCAAAATCAGTAGATGACAGGTCCAAACCCAGTGATCCAAGATGTAAAAGTCTGAAAACCCAAGTCATAATTTTAAGTTTGTTTAGATTTCAAAGCACAGTGAGCTATTTGCAATAGCGATAAAAGGAAATATTTTCTTCCTATTGGAAAGCAGACATTTTTGTTGTACTTGACAAAGAAAGGAACTTTTTATATGGATTACTCCTGTCATTGTTTTTATAGGATGTGTTGAAACTAAGAATTTGTATGACTGCTGACTATCTTTCCAAGACAAATGCCTGATGGTAGAATAGCCTGCTATCCACTTTTCTTGCTCTGCCTCACATTAATCGATATTAAGTTCCAGCTGGGGAAAAGGCAAAAGATTGTCTCAGAACTTCATAGCAAGTTATAGACTTTCACACCATGGGTTAGATGTTAAACCATGCTGGCATTGATTGTTTGACAGACTTACCAAGTGGGCTGTGTTTGGCTATGAGCATTCATGCCCCGGAAATCATGGCCAGGCTGGGCAGTGAGGGTTAGGCTGGCTAACAGCCCCAGGGTGTGGCTGAAGAGCAGGCGATACATCATGCTGTGTTTGAGAGGTGCTCAGCCAGAGCCACAGACATTCTGCAGTGGCCAGATGAGTGAGGGGTGCTGTCAGAACCTCGCTTTGCTGTGATAGCTCTGCATTTCACTGCTCAGAATAATCATTCTGAGTATTCACTCTGGCACCCTTTTCAGCCAATAATTCTGAAGAATCAAATGGTGCTTCTGTGCTGGTCTTAGAGTCTGGATCAGAACAAAGTTACCAGCAATCACCCCTTACTGAACTTTGATTTGCAGCAGCTTCACAAGCTTGTGATGCTCACGATCTGGTTTCTTTCTGTATGAAACCAGACTGGAAGATGTGCACATAAAACCATGTGGCTGCAAATGAACAATCAGTACCTGGGGTCAGGCTACACTTAACATGAAGAAACTGTGGATGTCAGACCCTCAGCAAGGAGTGTTTTTCCCTACAGAGGTGCCCCTACTGATATACATTATATGTTATGAAAGCTGGATGTACAACTCCAACTGAATTCAAATGGGACTAGGAAAACCAAATTCCTGCCTGTGGGTTATCCTTCTGCTGCCTCTGATGGAGAGGAGAAGTGCAGCATTGGAAGACAGTATTGCAGGTGGGAATGAACAAAACAGAGAAACCACAGCAAGGAATTGCTCATTCAGTGCAATGTTTGCCACAGGTTCTGCATGAACTCCAGTAAAACCATATATTTGCAGAAGTTAATGTGGGTCAGAGGATGAGAAAGATAAGTGAACCTAGTGACACACAGTGGGGAAGAAATTGGATGCCAAGTAGGAATGCAGTGTTTGGACAAGAAATGTTAGTGTACTAAGCCAAAGGAAAAGGTTCAAGATCAATCATCCAGAAGACGAAAAGCTTTAAAGGCAGAAGAAATGCTAAAGTTAGCATGTGTGGCTTACTATAAATTGGGGTAATCTGAAACAGATACTCTCTGAAGAATACTTCCAATGTTTCCTGGCTCTGCTCCAGCTACTTCAAAGCCCTGTTATCAGTGAATTGTGGTCCCAGTGTTAGGAAAGCTGGGTGATGTTCTAAGGAAATGTCAGCTTCAGATCACAGTTTCCTCTCATTTCTGTGAAGAGAGGTCAAATTAGCAGAGCGCTGCCCACACGCCATCTCCGTCACAGTCCTCCACGGCCCACTTTGTCAGTGCTTGAGCTAATACTTAGGGTAGAGAACAAAATTGCTTTGAAACAGTAGGCTGTTTGATTTAGGAATCAAATTTTAAAATAATACCCCAGCAGTATGTGTTGCCAAAAATCTACAAGGCTGTAATGTTCATTAGAGACATGCAGAACAATTAAGGGAAGCTTTTAATTCCCCTCCTCCACTTGAGGATCCTAAGCTAAAATCTCTTGAGACATTTAGTAAACCTGTACCTTGCTATCTGGGTGCCAATTAATACAAGGTTTGATCAGATAATTGGTGTGAATGGAATCCCATTTCTCTTGTGTCCTCTATAGGCAGCAACATACGAAGTTTTGCCTTTTACCTAAACCATACCCATGCTGCTCATCATAGCTTAGTTCTCAGTGGTCTGAGGAGCAGCGTTAAGAGAGATTTATTGTTTTATTTTATGTGAAACGTCTTTCACAAATCCAGGTGTTGCTCATGGTAAAATACTGAGAATTCTTAATCTGTTAGGATTCATTCTCATCACTTCAAAAACAGCTTTGCTAGCAGGCCACATCTAAGAGACATCTTAGAGGTTAGATGTTGCAGTCAAAAAAATATCTTGGATCATAAAACTGAATCACTTCACTTTGGCTGCTGAATTTCAGTGGGGTTTGATCTGACATTGGTGGTGAAGATGGTTTACATTATGAGATTTTAGATGTGTTCATAATTACCCTCATACTTCATCAACCCAGGCCAGGAATATGCTGAATTTGATGCATTGACACAGCATGACTCACTGGATCTGCTAAGGATACATGGAAGGATCTATAGCTATTGCTAACCACCTAAATGAAGTGGTGTGCAACCTCATCTTGGTGAGGTGAATGTGTAGATAAATTCCATATCCTCTACACCAAAACCTGTGAAGTGTTGGATAGAGAAATGCAATGCCATTCCCAGAAATGAATCAAACGGAATGGGATGGGAGCTGCATTTCCATGCACCTATTATGAAAGCAGAGAAGAGCAAATCTATATATCTCTCTATATATATCTATCTATAGATATATCATGCCCATTAAGTTCTTTTTGATGCAAAATTCTATAGCAGAAGAAAAGCATTATTAAAATTCATTCAATATTTTGATCTAAAACTATCTCCAAAGACATAGGCTATTAAGACACGTGAAAGGAAATCAAAAGATGACAGCGTTTTGGATGTGGATTTTTTTGCTTGCTCTGGGAGTACTAATAACTGGCATAATAATTTATGTCACTAATAACTGACAGAATCATTTGCTTCACTGATCATAGATATAGCTGTAGCAAGAAGACAAGTGACCCTTACAAGACTTGTGAAATCCCACCCCCACAATGGTCTAGCTCTTTAATGATGTCTCCCCTCACAGCACCAGGTAGTTATAGCCTATCCTTGGGCAGGGATGCACACACACAAGCAATTTAGGTACAGTATTGTACATCACAAATGTTTTGCCTTTATTATATATTTCCAATCTGAAAAATTACTCCCTATAAAGAGACAAGAACTTTTTATTGGCCATTATTCACCAGTAATTTTTCAGAATTCTAGGCCAGGTTCAGATGAAATTGAAAAGGCCACATTGGCGGCAAAACATCAGAAAAGGCATGCAAGACATGAGGAGAAAAATAGTTATGTATTACTCAGCTGGAATAATGAATCATGCTCAAGAGTGCCTCAAATATTCAATTCACACATACTGTCTCTCTGGAAGAAAGGATAGATGAAGTGAAAGATTACAAGTGACAGGCATTTAGACACTTTGTTTGCTGCACTAATAAAAACTGCTCAGATGCCCAGTTGAATATGCCATAAAGACCTCTAAAAAGCTAGGTAGAATAAGAGTAAGAAAGCTGGAGTAATTGGTAGGGAGAGACCCCTGTGGATTTGAAAATGCTCAGTTAAAGCAGCCTCTTTACATTTTTGACTGCTAGTGGCAAGCTGGTGCTGGTTCTGGCCTTGTTTCTTTCTTTTGGCTCACAGCTCCCACCTCTCACAGAACTGCACAAAGTAATTGCAGTGCTGAGCCAGCAATGGTGTTTCGTGCATGATCTAAAGATTCATCTCTCTGAGATTAGGTTGCTTGTCTTTCAAGGCTTGTTTTGCTTTTTTGATCACCCTTGTTATTTTAAAAGGCAAAAAAAGAGATCATGGCCAACTATGAGTACTAAATGACTTTCCAAAGGTTAACCTTTGTTCTCTTTGTAAGTCATTTATGAATAGCCAGCTATTCAGTTTGTTCAGTTATTGTGAGTCACTACATTTCAGATTTGGAGGTTTTTCATGAACTATTTGCTCTGTGTTCAGGTAGTCTGACTAGTAGGGTATGACTAGTCTGCAGTTTTGCTGACTGGAATGCTAATAAATGGGAGGAAAGAATTCAACATTTTTGGGATGACTGCTTTAATTTTCACAGGCAAATCCTTTTCTGAGCAAACAGCCGCAGAAGTATTCACCAGACTTTCACTTCCAGAAAATATTCTAACGCACTACAAGCCTCTTTTTTATAAATGTAGAAAACTGAACTAATGTTTTCTGAGTGCTGTAGAAGTGGCTCACTTAAAACCACTGTTCAAATACCTCATTTGGTGAGACTGAGCCATCAACACATTTCACTGTGGGCAGAAGATGCTCCTTTTGTTTAAACATATAGTGGTTGCAGCCTTATGAATATCTGATCCCTAGGGATTTGAGCTTTTTAGAAATAGGACTTCCTCCAAATCCATGCTCTCCTATTCCCAGAAAATCATCCAAAGAAGTAGAGCTCATGTAATTGAATAAATGACTGTGTCTATGAAATAGATCTGTCTTAGGCCAGGTCTCAGATTTATTATAACAGTTCTATCCTGATTTACAGCAGCATAAAAGAAAATCCAGGGCTCCACTGGTGGAAACAGTTTTCAAAGAGAATGATACCCACTGTCCCAATGAGTGAAAGGTAGACAGATTGTTAGATTTAAAGTATATGGAGATGGTAACCTCCTGATTTTTATGTCTTCCTGGTTTTTTTTTTACATTTAACCCTGACAAAAGTGTAGCAGACAATAGACTGTTAATTTTATCTTTTTTTTTTAGGTTTGATATGAAAATAGAAAAATTCCATTTGATTCTGAATGAATTCAGATGTCAGGAGTGGCAGAAACAGGTCTCTTTTTGGGACTTTGCAGAGGGTTTGCTCCTTCCTAAAAGCAAACCTGCTTGGCTCTGTTTTAAGATTCAAAAGATCACTTTCTTTTTTTAAAATTCTTCTTCATTACAGTATTAAGGGACTTGCAATCTTTCTTGCCAGGGAGGAAAACTGAAGGTAGTGCTGCTTTGCGGTCCAGCCTGTGAAGTGCTCTCTGCAACTGTTGCAACTGGAGTAAAAGCAAAAGAAATAATGTTGGGACCTCGCAAGGAGACTGTTGCCTTAGGCTGACCCAGGAACAGTTGGATGTGCCCTGAGAGGTCACTTATTCCAGGAGGCCCGGCTGTATGGTAACTGATTAATGATCTTTTGTTCCTGACAGTCATAAACTACATCTTTCCTTGCTGTTGTTACTGCAAAGGAGGCCCTGGGTACAATTCTGCTGCTGCAGGCAGACATTAAAAAAAGAAAGTCTGAGAAGCAATGGATGTGTTATCTCTTTGAGAAGCAGGGGCATCTCCCCTTGCCTCTCCCATCCTGGGGTCTGACCTTCCTTCCTCAGACCTGTCTTTGGCGTCACTTACTCAGAGTTACAAAGTGCAGCGCTGCTGAAAAAGGTCTGGACAGGGAGCCTGCCTCTCATCAAGGATGGGTCTTGAGAGCCTCTAAAGGACCCCAACTTCCTCTCTAATCTTTTGAAAAAGATTATGTGAAGAGGAGATGGTGACTGTGTATACATGTTCAGGGAGGGGAGAGAAGAGGAGGAACATTTCTGAGAAAAGAGTTAAGTAACTCTCAGTTAGTGTAATGCAACCTTCCACTAGCTGACTTTTTAGTTGGAAAGTTCCCTGCACACTGTGAAAGACACAATTTCCAATCTAATTTTCACAACCTTTCCAGGATATTGCAGAAAACTTTCTTTCTCTTATTAATTGTCATGATATTTAAGGAAATTTGTACAAAGATATGTTTTCCTCAGATATTGGAAAATTAAAATAGTGGAGAAAAAAGATTAAACCCAAGAAAATCCTGAATACTGGAGTTGTTCCCGCAACTATAACTATGGAGTTTTTATCTTCCGTATATTACTTGATTTGCATCGCCAACAGAAAATTATGTTCAGATTTCAGCAGAGAGAAATAAATTAAGAAATGCGTCATCCAAGTTTTACCCTTCAGAGGATCAGAGGTACTGTCTGTCAGAGACAAAAAGTGGGTCCAAATTAGCATTTGATAGGAACTTTTAAGTAAAGGAACAATAGCATAAAGAATTTTGATATCTTCTTTTATTGCTAAATCAGCAAGATTCATCTTAAAGGTATAATTTGCTTTGGATATTCCCTGGAAGGTGAGAAGCCATTCTTTCACAGTGGACAGAGCATTGCTGGGTCGCCTACAAAAGGTAGAAGCCCTTATTTGTAGCATTGCTCTGTTTGTGATGTTTTGCAAGCATCTCCTTCCCATAGCTTCCTCCAGTTTCCCCTTCCTAAAACCGGGAAAAGCAGTTTTTAATCTGATTTTAAAAGCACTTTGAAACTTAATATGGGATAAGGATTTTGCTCATAGCCTTTTTTGATTTAGAAAAAAAACCCACATAAGGCAGAAAACCACTTTGTCCCTGAAACCCCTGTAGCTTTTATCCTTTTTTTATTTGAGAATGCCAGTGACTGAGATGAACTGTGACAGTGCTTTTTGAAGTGAGAAGCCTGGTGCCTGTCGTATCAGCTGAGAATCCCAAACACACTTAAATAGGCTTTGGACTCCTGAGTAGCCCAGTGAAGCCAAGCACAACGTTGTTGTTATGGTAAGGCCAAGATTTTTGTGCATTTCTTTTTTCTTTAAACAGGACTGGAAAAAACTGCACGAAGAGCCTTTTCTTCTTTTGTCTCCTTTTTCAGTTCCAGACCAAGCCAAAGTCAGACCTTCATGAAAGTCCAGACACTTTTTAAAAAGTCATTGTTTGATTATGTGCATGTTTTTGTGTGTGGGGGGTTACAGCACATACAATTAGTGTGACTCAGGCTCAGGGTCAGAAGTCTGGGTTAACTATGACTGGACTTCTAATTTCCTCCATACTAAGTCACCCATCCTTTCTCTGAGTCATTCTCCAGCAGACAGCTTAAAGTTTAAAATTAGAAAGTAGGAACATATACCAAGAGAGATGACTGGGGAGAATGCTGCAGGCACAGCTTGTTTAAGTTTCCAGAGCTGATGTAGCAGCAGCAACTATGTCGAGGGGGCCCTATTCTACTGTCTGCAACAGACGCCCCTTAAATCAAAATATTCATAAATACTTCAGACTGTAGAACATCTGCAAACATATATGGCTTGAATGAGCTGGTAAACAGGCCTGTTGTTGCTGACAAACAAACCCTTTGTGTTCACTTGCTACACATCTTTTATAGAACATCTTCTGCAGTGGCAACAGCAGTGGTATTTATTTTTCACACAGGCCCTTTCAGAGAGTACAGCTCCCTTGCTAGAGGTCTTTGGCACTCATCAGCAGGCAAAGGTTGCAAATGAGACTCTCACCAGATGTATTTGAAAGGAAAGCTGAAAATCTGAAGCATAGAGAAGTGATAGAGTAAGTCATTCACTATCCTGGCTCTCTAAGACCTTATAATGATGCACTGAATCCCTTTCAAAGACTGGTCTGAGAAGATGTTTATCAAAAATGAGACAATTTATCAGACTAGTGAGCTACTTACTCCTTTGGGTTATTTAAAATCTATTAGGTTAAAATGCTGGCATTCAAAAGGCAGGGTTGAATAAAGCTGAGATCACCATATACATGAATAAAAAGAGAACGCGATCTATCATCAATGCATTTGGAAGGAGTTGAGAGAGTCTATTGTCCCTTGTGTAATTCCCTTTGCATTCTAGTCTGAAGTTCATAGTGTACACACCCTGAACTCTCATAATGGCCACCAGATTTATAAATTTTTGAAAATACTCTTTATGTTACTGCAGTGTATGAGAGAAATAGAAACAAAACCACTTGAAATGCTTGTAGAGCATTTAAGCCCTTAGCATTTAAAATTGATTATGTAGTCTCTTTACATCTCAATTTCCATCTCTATCAAAAGGGGAAACATTGATGCCATGTCACAGAGTTTGTAATAGTTGCATGCCCCAAAGATGCTCCTATGTCATGGTAAAGGGCGCAAGAGAAGATCCTCAAATGTACCATAGAAGACAGCTGGTGTTGTGTGTGTCTTTGCTTAGTGTCAAGAGGATTACTTCAAGGGCAATAGACTGACAGAAAGTGTTCTGTGTGTCTTATACATCACCACAGAACTTTCAGATGTTGGCCAAAGTAGCCAGTATTTCTCCGTAAATGAAAAGGAGAATGGGTAAAGCTTCCTGGCAAGGCCAGGTAACAAACAGTAGCAGCTTCTATTTAAAGATGTCTTTCCCTCAGCTACTTATCTGTATAATTATTGTGTCTGAAAAAAGCTTATATTTTCCTGAAGAAGAGTGTATAAAAGCTAAGGAGGAACTCCCCCCAAATCACCACTGCATATAAATGTGTTCTCTAAGGGTCAGCCCTGTGGTTTGCTCCTGGAAAGGATCCCAAATTGAGGATGGGTTTCTGAAATCTTACTTGGCCTGTTTAACATCTCACTATCTGCAAAACTCTTTCAGATAACTAGTGTTAGGCCAGGAAAGGAGATAAACCTAGAACAGATAAATCTAGATTAGGCTCAACCAGGTCAAACTGATGAATTGATGATTTTACAGAGTTGTAAATGAGTCTAGTCTTCATCGTTTGAGTTTTTTTCCTATTTGGAATTGTGACCTAAATACACTTGTTCCCTTCAGATTTCCCATTGTCTAATCAGCATTTAAACAAACAATTGCTGTTTTCTAACAGAGCTAATCATCAGCCAACCTACATGATCCCTCAGAGAAAAGTGTGCTGTTAGGAATGGACCTACCATATTTGCTTTGAAAACTTGTCTAGTTGTATTGTAAATCTTCTGAAAGCATTTGGCAGCATGAATTGCTTGTGAAAGAAGCAGTGCAATAGAATGGAATATAGGGAAATGAGATTATATACTTTTCACCCTTACAAACAGTGGTGAGTTTATTTCTCAAAAGGAGGTGTGATATTCTGTTTTCACTCAATCTCACTTACAGTTGTTCTTGGGTTAAATATCTCATATAACACTATACAGTAACAAACCCAAAAATACTTTTATGCTTTTGCATATTTTTTTCTTATTTTTTGGTTATATTTGTGTAACAAATAAGATGAAAAACTGGAGCCAAGGAAGAAATTTCACTAATGTAATTGTGGTTTGGAAATACATTAGGTGCTCTCCAGAATATCTTTCTGTCTCTTTCTGATAACGATCAACTATTTATGTTTCATTGAGCAGAAAAAGCTTTTTAGAGGAAAGGAAAGAAAAATATGAGAAAGAAATGAAAATATGCCTCTAAAACCCACACAGCTTCTAAGGCACCTCAATGACAATCTTGGTATTAAAGCCTGACTGAGTAGCCTTTCAAGTATGGGTAATTTTTTACTTATGGAAGTGTTTTTATAACATGCTTATACTTGAGGTTCTTGAAACAATATTTGCTGACTTTGCTGAAATGTTACAGGTTAACTTTCATTACCACAATTTTTATATATATGGCATAGTAATAAATATAAGTTAAACTTTAAAGCCTTATGATGAAGGAGGAAATTATCCAGTGACAACTTCCCTAACTTGTCCATTGAAGACAGTTGGGAAAGAGACAAAGAGCAGTTTCTCAGAGAAAAACAATTTGTATAGAGAAAGAATGTTTGAATTAATTAACCTCCCACCCTCCTAAAACACTGAGATATTTCCTGGAGGTCCAGGTGAAGCAGCTTGACTATTATTTCTGGGATGATGCTCAGGGAGAACCTCAGCCTTGTAAGACTCCAGAAGGGTGTCTGATGCAGATGAAAGAGGCTTCTCTGTGCTCAGTGGGACAGGAGCAACAGCCTTTTATCAACACTCTGGGGCATCCAGCCTCTTCTTGACTCCATTTGCTGCTGTGTTTGAGGATCACGGAATCAATGTCTCTTGAATCTCGCTGCCTAAGAGTTGCAACACATTTAGGGTGTTACAATCAGCATTTCATCTCTTGTTGCAAGTTTTCACTTGCTCTTTATAATGCAACATTTCATCAAGCTGTTCTATGTTTTAAGCTCAGGCCTTACGCAAAGCTCACATGAGATAGCTTCATCTGTTGCTGCTTTTACTCATCCAAACAGTGCAGGGTTTTTTTGCTTGAATGTTGCTGGAATGGCATCACAGAGCCTGTTTTGAGTGAGAAGGATTAGTGTAGATGCAAAATTTTCAGCATGTATTTTGACACTGAAGTTAAACATGAATGATGTGTGACCCACAATGTTATTTAAATAAACTCAGGTAACATTTTAATTTTTCTCCCATCACTTTATTTAGTGACAGAGGAACTGTAAGCTGGTTTACACTACAGGTCTAGCTTGTCCTGTTTCCTTTGGTTAGCCTTCATCTCACTGGGAGAAGAACTTATGAGGTAAAGTGAGACAAAACTGTAGTGAGAACATTTAGGATTTCTAGTTAATTTTAATACCAGCTGTCTGATAAAAAACTTTCTATTTTGCACATTATCTGCTAATTTGATTTCTACAATATGTTATGCAATTTCCCTCATGAAATAACATTCTATGAGCAGTCAGAAGAAGACACAAAACTTTGTCTTGCACAAATCCATGGGAAACTTTTCTATTCCTTTCATGTAGTGTTGGTGTAGTTGTTGCTGTCTACACCAACACTAAATGAAAGGATAAAAAGAGTTTGATTTCTTTAGAAAATTAGAAAAGATTGGTTTCTCCTTTTTTTTTTTTTTTTTTTTTTTGTTAACCATATCAAATTAAGCTGGGCTTGGACATTCTTTATCTTAGCTTTTGTGCAGAATAAAAAAAGTGTTTTATGAAAATGAAAGTTTTAGGGCCATCTAAAATAAAATGAGAGGAAACTCACAGCCTTTGGGCAAAGGAAGGTTATTTTTACTGACTATTCTGCAGTCAGTACTGTCAGTATGAGCTACTGTCAATGATATTTCAAATGAATTTCAAATATCAGACTCAACCCAAGTAGTATAGGAATCTGAGGCTGCTACACTGAGGAGAGAGAAACTCAAATTGTGAGGAAGATTTCCTTGTAGTAATTTCTTTCATAATTTCCAGAACTCTTAGAAATATAAGGTGAATGAAAATATACATAAATACATAAATTATATGTGTGTGTGTATATACACTCATTCATTTCAAACTGAAGAGATAGGCATAATGAGTTTCTTTTGAAAAGGGTTGAAAAAAGGAAAACCCTTTCTGTATGGGATTTTATGCTGCTCTTTCCAGAAGTACATCTAGGGACATTCTGAAGATAATTTTTATGTATGATCTTTTGAAAAATGAAGGAATAATCTGTGTCATTTATCTGTGCAACACAACAAGAAAAGACAACTTTGTGTAATTCAGCGCCAAAAAATGATTGGAGGATGTGGTCAGCCCAGTTTTATGGCTTTTAGGCCGTAGTGCTTCTTTCAGTTCATGCTGTTCCAACAACTCAGCACAAGGGCTGTCCATGCCCTGGATGGCTTTATTCAATTAAAGCTGCTTCCCAAGGTCTTGGGTCCCTGTGGTGGAATCACACAGTGCAGACATGTGCATCCGCTGAACTTGAGCTGCGCTTGCTGCCAGCTCGGCAGCTTAAGGTCACTTGAGTACTTTCTAAGAGGAAGAAATCACTCCAAAGAATTATCTGCTGGCCTGGCTCCTCCAGCCAGGAAAACTGCTAACTTTCTCAACCCCCACACTTCTGCCAGCGCTTTTGTACACATTGCTTTATCTCGTGTTTACAAATTCCTTCCCACCGGGTGCAAGTTGCAATTTATATCTGCTTTTCGCCAGCAGATACTAAGATGGCAAAACTGCTGGTCTGAGTGTCTCAGCTCCTCCAGGGGAGACCTGGGGAGCAATAAAGCTGTGAAGTGTTAGGTGCTTCTCATGAGGCAAAGCGGCAAACAAAAACACCCTTCTTCCCACTGAACATTTGGTGCCCTGAATAAGAGTAGTTCTGGTTTCCTACAGAACACCAAAGGTCATGAGCTAAGATGAAGATTGGACCAGCTTAAACAAAAGAACTGGAGGAGGATCTGTTGGCAAAATTGATATAGTTACCTCCTTTCAGAGAAAAAGTTATCACATTTTGCTCTAATTTGATTAAATCTTGGCCTAGAGCAACTTCAACCTTAAATTAAATCATCCATTCAAGAATTTAACGTAACTTGAAAGCACACCATAACTTGAAACTTCACACCATTTGAAGGTTTTTATTCTCCTGAGTGGTCCTATCTAGACAGCAGTAAAAAGGTAAACTGTAGTACTGAATGATTCCTAATTAACAGATTTTGCCACATGAAAATTCAGAGTAAAGCTAGTTAAGAACAATTTCATGGCCTTAGGACTTCCTAAAACAATGCAAACCAGAATGACCTCCTGCCTAGGTGAACAACTGCAAGCTGCTCAAGCTCCGTGTCTTACAGACTTGGTGATAGAAAAGAGAATTTTCACTGGTTCATCAAAAAACATTTTTGACTAGGGTCAAATTTTAACTCTTTTCCACTTCCTGCTGAGATGCTGAGCTGTTCAAAATTANCCCAAAAAAAAAAAGGAGCAAATTTATACACCTGCTTTTCTGTCAACATTCTCAGAAATGGCTTAACTGTTTGTGGTCAAACAGCACAAATTGTTGTCTTAAGCAAAAGCCAGGTGGAGGAAACTGAATCTTAAAAAGATGAGAAAACTGAGTGATGGGAAAAATCCCAAACACCCAATGCTTTGAAATGGAAATGCCCAGATAGTGTGATTTCTTACCCTAGACAGACTGCCTAAATACATACTTTTATCGAGTGCCCCAGGTAACAACAGTAGTGTTGTCTGCTCTGCCCAGAGAGGAAGAGAGCTGGGACTGTGCGAAGAGCTGAGGACCTGGCAGACCTAAGTCTGGGGCAAACAAAGATTAGTAGTCAGAGTTTAGCATCACCCAGCAATGGCTAACCCAAATACCAGCCATGAGCAAGGGTTTGGCTATGGATTCATGTCCAAATTGCTGCAAGCACAGGAGAGGTCTCTGAGTTCTGGTCAGCTAAAAGACGCTGTTTTGCCTCTGTCCTGTGGCAGGATGAGTCTATTTTCCCAACCTGTGATGTTTTTGCTTTTCTATTTAAGGTGAAAAACCTCAGAAAGTCTATGTTTTCTTTAACATCTCTCAGTGTCTTCAGTCTGAGAGGATGCAGTTATTATTTACACACACCAGCCCTTTGTTCTTGTTTAGGCTGCTGCAGCTTGTCTGAAATTGCTCACTGGGTTCACATCCCTGAAGCTGGAGTGAGCTTTGTGGCATGATCCATGTTACAGCACATCCCAGCTGCAGTTCACTCCAGTGGAGTTTCCAAAAACTTGAGGCTTCCTGAGGGAAAGAGGTTGTGATAGGAAAGATGCTGTAAATTTTGATTGTCCCTGTTGTGACCCAGACTCCAAGATGGCCACCTCAAGGTTTGAAGTCTATTTCTCCCCTGAGATCCACAGGGAAGTGACTCAAAGAAATGAGTGATGTTTATCTTGCACAATTTGAACTCACTAGAGTAAAACTCAAAGTAAAGCTACACATGCTGAGCCCTCTAAGAATTCATATTTTAGAAATAAAGTTCCAGCTTTTAAAATGGCGATGATGACTAAACTCTGGTGTTCTGTGTGAAACAGAGAAATAATTTCTCCATATCTTTATATTTTCTGGGTCAGCATCACTGAATGGGTCTGTTTCTACTACAGTTCTGCAGAGAATGTAGGAGCACTATCACTTCCAAAAATTTTTAAATAGTTTAGAAAGAAGTGTGAATGTCTAGATAAAAATTTGTGTTGACATGATGGTTGTTGGAGTGACCGTTCCTGAGGCAGTCAGACTGCGAAGTTCAAATGCAGGATTTTTTCAAGTAACATTCATCAAAATCACTACAGAATTGAGCAAAATTCCCTGCCTTGCTTTATCAAGGATGCAGACTGAATGACCTAAGGAGTGATTTGCTTTAAAATGGAATTAGTCATATTGCTTGTGTGAGTAAAATAAGCAGCAGCGGATGCACCCGTGGGTATCTGCATAATTTACTTTAAATCATTTTCGACAGACAAAGAACATGAGGTTCAGGACCTTTTCAGTTTTGGGGGATAATTTTCCTTGGGTTGTCAGTAGGAAGAAGGACATCCCCCTATCTTCACCACAGAGTACCTAGGTGAGCTGTCTAGAAATACAGTATGCTTCATCATATTCAGAGTTTACTTGAAGTCAATTGCATTTAAAACTACTAAAATAATAATACTATTTTAATGTTGACAATGGCTTTGGTGGCAGCATACAACTTTCTCATTGAGAGTGTGATAAATGATGGAAATGTCTGTTTTTACTTGATATTTTTGAGTGAGTGTTGTAAGAATGGAAAACCTCACACCTGATATTAAATTTTGGCATAATTGTAAGGGCTAGTCAGCAGTAATATGATGTAAAATATAATGCTGCCAAGTCTTCAGAATCACAAAATATTAAATGTTGATGTCCCTTGAAATTATAGATTTGAGGCAATGGTAGAGCACAGAAATCTTGGATAGATATATATATTTTTAATGCAGAGTGTCTATTTTAACCAGCATCTAATTGCATCCCCTATGCTGGGATGTCAGCATTAGGATAAAGCCTCTTCCAAAAAGGGCAAATCCATGGACAACAAAGACACCAGGAATATGCAATAGCAAACCAAACTAGAAGAAAAGTGTAAATATCAGAAAGTAACTCTTCTTTTTAGTGCTTTACTTACAGTCTCCCATTCTGATAAAAATGAGATATGTAAAGAATCATCTTGTGCTCTAAAGATAAGATTTTTATAAACTTCCTTGCATAACATCAAGAGTTACTGGTAATGACTCATGAAGTTATTCAGCCCTTCCTAAAAGACCAACTTTTCTTTGACTTCATGACCTCCCTTACAAGCAAATTCCACAAGAAGTTTTCAGTATATGTCCATGAAGTAGCTGGGTCAGAATTTATTGCCTAGTAATTCAGTAACAAATGCCTTGTTCTTCTAGAGGGCAAAAATCCAAAATAGAGATGAGGAAGGTAGACCAGTTTTTGCTTTCTTTTATTCTATAGATCTTATTCAAAGCCAAGAGGCAGGTCTTTTTTATGTGGATATAATCTCACGATAACAAAATATTTAAAATTCAGCTTCGTTTGCTACCTTAAAATTTTTCCTGCTCTGAATAAGAATTTTGTTCCAAAACATGAACCAACAGCCTTCCAAACAATCTATTTTTGTGTTTTGATCTTTCTTCTATACCTTTATGGAAGGAGTGTGATTTTGCAGAGCCTTTCAGGGGGCAGCAGCACATACAGGGTTATAAGCAATATGTTTGTAGTGTATAAATTGCCTGGCTCCAAGCCTGAGCATGAGTTAGAGGTGAGGGCACTCACTTGAAAGGCAGGAGGCAAGGCTCCGTCTCCAGCTCTTCCACTGACTCGTCTAACTGCTGCCAAGTCCTTCCATCTCAGGGTCTTTGTTTCTCCTCTCTCTGATTTGTATTTTTGGTTAGATTTCAAATTATTTTCAGATGGGGGATTATCTCTCACTGTGTTTGTGGAACGTCTAGCACAACAGAGCTTCAATGCTGACTGCAAGTCTCCAGGCACACCTTAACATAAATATGGGGGAGTGAGAGAGTTTCATTCTTTCCAGGGTACTCCTTTTGCTGTAGACAGAGCAAACAGAATGTAGAATCACAGCCTTTGGTTGCTAATGACCCATCTCTCCCTCGATGCCTTCACCCAATTACTATCATGACACTACCATGACAGGTTTTTTCTGTGAACTGATTTTTTGATTCTGTCAGTTTTCCAGATACTACTGCAAAGATTGGAGTAAGGTGGCCAGGTATTTAAGGCAAAGGTCTGGTATGAGTAGATGTGTAGTGTAGGGCATGTTGAGCCTGTACCATGCAGTGTGGTGTTGAATTCTGTATGAGAAAGTCCTGAGCCACGAGAGGATGGTGAAATAATAACCTCTACGGCCTGTAATTCAGCACTAACTCTGCAGTCATTGCAGGTTGTGGTGTACACATCTATACTGCTCCTGGAATAATGTTTCTGCTCCAGGATGTTAAAATCCCTGTACTTACATGGTGGAGAACGTGTGCCATTTACTTTGTTTTGCCCAGATCTGCTTTATGCTAGGTGGCTTCTTTTTGAACCCTGCAGTGTCTTCTCAGTTTTGCATTGTCTTTGAGGTTTTGTTCTCTGTTCTCACCTAAAGCAATAGAAAATCTCTGGGGTTTTGTTTGTTTGTTTGTTTGTTTGTTTGTTTGTTTTGTTAATTGTTAGTTATGCTGATATAAATGAAATTTTGGTTGGCTATTTTTTTTCTCAATTTGAGACAGACTTGGGCCTCCTGCTGTATTAGAAATTAGATTTTGCAAGGAAAGCATGGGTAGTATATACTAATTTAGAGGTATAAATGTCATTAGGTTATACTAGAAAGCTCCCCTCCATACATAAGAATGAGGTTTTTCTGGTCAACTCTGCAAGGTGCAGCGATGCTTGGAGTAGCCAAAGCAGTTGATATTGCTGTCTCATGGTCCCTTCTCCACTGCCATCACTATGAGTTTCCCAGAGTTTCACTGCCTTCTTTCTTGCTAGTACTGTGGGACTGACTCTGAGATAACTTTTTTAATGGCCTTTCACTGGACACAAAGGTTTCAAGATGTTTACCTTTTTTAGATGAATTATATTTACCATTAACCTCCTCTGTTTCTCAGAGCCAATATCTTTCTCCAGAGTCCAACCAAATAAACAGACTTTGTCAAAAGGACAAAATCCTGGAGGGTCTTGGAGGAAGCAGATCCTGTAATACAACTCAGTAACAAAACCCAGGGAACAATCATCCTTTGACTTTCTTTAGTTTATTTATCCTTTATTTAGTTACCAGAGTTTAGCAAGGGAGTGATTTTGGCTGGAATATGAAAGCAGCTGAGCTCCACTGTATTAATTGTTCTGCCTTTGAGGTTGGTGGAAGATTTGGTCCACCCTAAATAGCAGTCTTTCCCAATTTGTACTGTCCTGCTTACTCCACGGGAACAAACTGGAGAGTTGTGCTCTATTTATCCTGAGCTCTTTGAAATGTGAATCACTCCAGGACAGCCTCTCCCTGGCTAGACTAGGAAAGCTTATTATCACTGATTTACAAGCCTTTAGAGATCAAAATGGGCCAAACCAACATTTCCTCCCTTCTCCTTTAAAACCACAACAGAGCATCTGTCTAGTTTTGAAAGTAAAAATTCTTTCCATAGTGATTTTATTCTTTTTCACTTCTACTGACAAATAATTTACTAATTTCTCCCTATTGTTTCAAAGCAATTGGTGGTTAATTTGTTTGGTTTTTTGTTTTTTTTTTTTTAATTTTTCTTTTAGTTTGGGCAGAATTTTGATTTTTTAAAAAATATTAATTTCACTCTATCTTTAGAATGCACTCTTTTATCAGGTTAGGTGTTCATCTATGCAGAGTAATCTGTTTCATAGCTTAGCTTTTAGAAATTTTGTGAATGTGCACTTAAGCAGGGTGCTGGTTTGATAGTATTGCTGGGTTGTAGCACTTGTGGAATAGATTCTGTCTCTCAATTACTAATGGAAATGTGCTTTGCTGCAGCACTAGCATCTCACACAAGGGTTTTTAGGGACATGCAGTGTGACAGGTGCCCACACTGGCAATGGCACAGCAGATGTGAGACTTGGTGTTTGCTGCTTGACTGTCGTGGTGCAGAACCCTACACCTCTGAACCCTGGATGCATCAGCAGCTCTTGCTCTTTGTGAAACTCCTTGGCCTAAAAATTCTGCACTCAAAACATAAGCACTACTGATGACACAATCCCAGTGTAAGAAGGGTTAGTCAGCCGAGTACTGACTCCCTAAACTCTAGGGGTCACAGTAAAAATATTCTGTAGAAGCACAAAAATCAAGAAGACAAAATGAAGGAGCTCTTTTTTTGGCTTAGGGAAGGAATCTTCTCGGTCTTGGTGGCAACCCACATACAAATTTTTGTCTGTTGTTTCTTTAGCTTATTGGAATTGTCAAAAAACTGTCCGATGAGGTATTATACTTTCTTAGACAGCAGTGGCACTCCTTCACTGTATGAAGGAATCAAATTGGGATTCATATTACCATTATATGACCAATGACAGGACTTGAGGGAATGGCCCCTCTATCAGGGAATGTTTAGGCTGATATTAGAAAAAGGTTCTTCACCCAGAGGAGGGTTGGGCACTGGATCGTGCTCCCCAGAGAAGTGGTTTGACAGAGGTCAAGAAGTGTTTGGCAATACTCTTCAGGCACGTGGGGGTGATTCTTGTGGATGGTGCTGTACAGGGCCAGGAGTTGGACTCAATGATCCCTGAGCGTCCTTTCCAACTCAGCATATTCTGTGATTCTGTGGTTACTTGGTCTGTGTTAGGGCAGAAAATAATTTCACACAGTCAGAGCTTCTCCTGGGAGCCAGTTCAAGAAACAGCCTTGGTTAGTAACTGAGCTAAGCTGCACACTTACTCTCAGTAGTGTATGCGAGGGTTGCAGACAGTATAACACAAGGCACAGATTTTGAATAGACCTGTAAATACAAACGAGGCCTTTTTTGTCAGAAATTGCATGACAATCTGATCAAACCAGAGGGGGCAAGTCTTTGTAGACTTGTGTAATGCAGCCCTAAAGACAAGCACACGTGTAAGTGTGTGTCCCAGGGGGGAGGTGAAGCATAGAGCCATTGTCAGTTGTGTTGCTTGGTAAGCTGTTAATGATGAGGAGAAGGACCTGCAGGTAATAGGGGTCACTATGTCTTTCAGAAGGCTAGGATTTGGGCTTCAGGCTGGGGAGGGTGGTTGAAATTAAGTATTTCGTTTAAAACTTAACCTGGATCAGAAAGGCGTATCCGTGGTTCAGTTATTAACCTGTGTATGAGTACACTGTTCTAAGCCACATATCCACAGTGTGTGTATGGATAAACTACCTTCTGGCTTGTTGTCCAGTTTTTCTGCAGAATCAAAGAGTTCATTCTGGCACTCGCAGCCAAATTTTCTCACTCCTAACCACATCAAGAGCATTCCTAGCATTTTCCCTAGGAGGCTACAATCATTTTAATCATGACTTGAGTAAAAGAATGTTGGCATTTGTCAACACATTTATAAAATCTTCACCTGGAATCTCTTTTTTCTTGCTAATGAAAAACACCTGACTGAAGAAAAGCATTAATTGATGTAAAAGTGCTGGCAATGCAGCATGCAAACAGCAGATTTGATCTTGAAAACTGTGCCCATACCATGGCTTCACTACTTTGGCTTTTGTTCATTAAATAGCTAAACACAGTTGTCTACATGAGGTTGCCTCTTCCGCTGGAGAGCTGCAAGGAGACAAGGTGTGAAGGTGGGCTGCCAATATCCTCCCTCCCTGCATGGGAATAAAGGAGAAGGGGCAGTGAATGAAAATGGAAATGAAAGGGAAGAGAGAAGATGAAGATGTGTGGAAGTTGTCCCAATACAAAGTGGAGGATAATGGTATTTTTTTGGAGAGTGCCACTCCATAACTGCAAAGAGCAACAAGATTCTACAACATTTGTTCTGTTCCAGGAAATACAAACTGAATCAGACACTAATAATGGTGCTGTCAGTGTATATAATTCTATTACCTGATTCTGTCATCCTGAGAGCAACAGCTGAAAGTTGTCACAGTGGTTTTTGGAAACAGAACCACCTTTGGAGAGACATTTGTACATTTCCCATGCTAAATGTCATAGATATATTGCCCTACTTCATGTAAATGCATAGCTCACGTTTCAGAGAAATCTGAATTAAGCCCTTTTGCTAACTGTTAGTTGCTAATACATCAGCTGTGACACCTTCTTTTTTGAAGAAACAGAATGGTAGTATTTGTGTGCTTTTTATGGCAGTAACATTCTGAGTAGATGCTAATGGAGCAGCTCAGAGATGTTTTCTTAACTCAGCATAACAGCTGCTGCAGAAAGGTTTCATTAACTTTCTTCAACCACACAAACATTTCAGATTGGGAGTACTAAAGTCAGTAATAAGATTTAGCCCTATCACCTACACTAACAGCTGGAAACCCTCAGATACAGTCACTTTCTAATGCATTGGTGAGATAGAATAAAGCAGGAAGGAATTCAGAAGGCATTATCTACTGTAATTTAAACTAAAATGACAGGAAAAAAACCCAGGCAGCAGATGTAACTTGGGACAATAGCTGTTTCCTGAGCCCTGAGCTGTGAGGAGCCCCTGCCGTGCTGACCTGACCTCTCTTCCTGAACTGCTAAGTGCTTGAGAGGGGCTGCAGAAGCGAGGTCGTATTTCAAAAGGATTTGCGGTAGCAAGCAGAAGTTCATCTGCCCACCTAATCCCACCCAAAAGGGAACTGCACTTCAGAGGTAACATGCAAGCTGTGGAAAGTGTCAGGTTGTCCAGTACTCATAGCTGCTGAGGGAAATGTGAAAGGGCTCTGAATACAGCAGTGGATCTGTTAGGAAGGTTTGCAATGCCAGTGGACCATGAGCTTTGCAGTGCAGAACATGCCTAGCCCAGTCATTTTCCCTCACCTTCCTTCCTGCATGGCTCATTTCCCAAGAAATACCAACTGCAAGATCAGTCAGTCCACCTGTAGCTGGCAACACATAACCCAAACACCTGCATGCCAGGCACAGCTGGATGTTTGCTACAACTGACCCAGCACAGTGCAGGCTGCGTAGGGATTGTTTGATCAAGGTGGTATGGGAGAAGGGAGTGTTGGAGAATAATTTGCAGCAAAATTAAGAAGCTCTGTTTTCCCTGGCTGCCTTCATTTCCCTCCTCTCTTTAAAATTCTTCTTACTTTTTAACAATGCTTGATTTGGGCATGTGTTTGTGTTGAACCTGAGGAATTTTGTTTTGTTAGAAGAAGGGCATGTGTGCTTGCCAGCCAGATTTTCCTTGGCTAGCATAAAATCAGATGCATAGTACAGTCCCTCCTGGACAAAGAAGAGTCTTTGGAAGTGTAATGTGATTAAGAATTACAGGAATATATTCCCCTACAACTAAGCAAGTTATACAAGGTGACATCTGAGCGAACTGGAGAAAAACAATACAACAATGATGTGCAAAGGAGATATAATCTTCCATGGAACCTCAGAGATGAGAGTGTAGATGATAGAGTGGCTGAACGCAGGAAAAGGCAGAAAATCAGTGAAATGGGATGGGACTCTCAATGTAGTAAAGATATGGATGAAAAGAGTGGCAGGCCACAACTGTGAGGCTTCTGAAAAAATGAAAATGTCAGTTACAGAAAGAGAGATTAGTACATGGAGATGTGTAAAGTGAAAGCTATAATGACATGGCATGAAAAGTTTATGCTGAAGAAATGCTTGGACTAAACAACTTTCTGCAGCCCCTTTGGACTCAAATGGTTCTGTAAAAGTAAACAACTCTACTAGCAATTAACACATTAGAGGATCATTATCATCATGTTTATATTTTTGTAACACTTGCAAGCTTCGTGGCATCAAGCACCATCACTGCAGATGCAGCATAGGCAGATAGGATTATGTCCTATGCAGAATATCCACCCGTGTAACTCCTCTTACCTCTTGTTTTATACTTCCCTTTTGTCTCACTAAATCTGAAGGACTTTAATATCTTTTCCTATTTGTGATACTGTCCTCAAGTAAACCAAAAATTACAAAAACAGTAGCAGGTATTTTCCTAAAACAGTAAGCCATTCAATCAACTTACCCTTAACTGAGAACGCAGCCGTTTTTCCAAAGTGCAAGGGAGAAAAGTGTCCCTGTCAGGAAAAAAATGCCAAATCTTAGGAAAGTGTCACCCAAGTAAAGTTAGCTGGATATTTACATGTGTTGCTATCTGGCAATTTCATGTAACTAATTAAACCAGAAATCTTGTTTCTGAAACTCTGTCTCCTCACAGTTCCTGAGTATTGGCTTATCTGAAAATATAGTCCCTTGAAAAAAGGTTAGTCAGTGATCAGATCTGGACAATACAAAGGACCCCACAACCCCCCTAACAAACCAACACTTTGGGGGTTCTGTTTCTTCTGCAGCAGAAAAAAGTGCAGTAAAGTCTTAATTCCCCCAGTCTTATATAGAGTGCTGCTGTTGGACAGGACAAAATGATTGGCATTTCTTTTGTAGTATGTGACTTTCACTCGTATTTCTGGCATGTGAAAATGTGGCATGTGAACCTTTTGCTTGTGGAAAACCCAGGTTTTCAATCCTGTTTTTCCATCTGGTCTCTATAGTTTCCCTACACTGTAGCGGGGTGGTTGCTGGAACAGTGTAAAGAGTCACAGCTCCATTCCGGGCCTTGAACGTGAGTTGCTGCTGGCTGCTTTGTGTGCATGGATGCTCTTTCTCACAGCTAAGCATTAGCAATTAGCTGGACCTCAGCTACAGATTCAGGAGGGGCAAAACACCTCTCCCCAAGAAATTCAGCTCACCGTGGAACTGTACTGTAGTGTTATGTCTGCTTTTCTAGTCTGTTTTGAGTGGTGTCTATAGCTACTCTTTCCTAGAAACAAAAGTCACTGAGCTCCTATGGAGAAATGCTCAGACTTCTTGAAGTGCATTTGGGAGCTTTGACATGCTTAAGACTTCAGCATTCCCCAAAATTAATGGCTATTTCTGTGGTTTTCAGAATACCTCCACAGGAACAGGAATTGAATCATCTAGAAAGTGACCAGCCAAAAAATCTAGAGTGTAGTGGAAAGGACCCTAAAATATCTGTTGTTGAGAATAGTTTAGCTTTTTTGGCAATACTTAAATAAGGTGGTTCTCGTTATAGTTTCCCTCTACTCTGATACTAGGTGGCTGCTTTTCACAGGGACTCTTTACAACTCAACTCATTCTGAATCCCAAGATACTTAGTGATTTGTTTAGATCCCCCAATGCAGTATTAGAGTATATGATAATCTTGAATTTCATGCAGTTTGTTTTAAAGATAGCTTCTAAATTCCAAGTGTGTGAAAGCAAAACTTCAGAATATGATGCAGGTATACCCGAGAGGCTCAGAAACGAAGGGGCAAAGGAAAAGAATCACAGGCTTTTGTCTGTAGACACATAATTTCCAAGATAAACACATAAAGTTCCCCTCTTTGTCTTTCCTCTTGCTCTTGCTTGCTTTCCGCAGAACACTTCAGGTTCAGTTGAAATGTTATTTATCCACCTTTCCAGCACAAATCATTCACAAGTGGCCTGCAGGTTCCCGTCAGAGAAATGAGAACTCCCAAACATGTTATTGCTCTTGCTTATCACCCGACAAGGACAACCAAAAATTTTTCTGTGGTCATTTTGACATTATGCAATGGGGGCTGAATGTGTCTTTGTTCCAGTCACCAAAAGCACTAAAATACTATTTTCTGAGAGCTGGACAAAATACTGCCCTTGGAAACACATGTCTGTCTCAGTCCTGAAGTCTTTCTCCTTTCATCCAGTTCTGGAGGAATATTTTTAGGTATTGAATTTAGCCCTTCAGAATGTTTTGTGGTTTCTTCCAGGATGGAGCTCAATAAATTACTCTCTTCACAAACAACCAAAGTGTGGTTCAGTGGCTGAGGTCTCCTGCAGGGTTCAGAAGTTCAGATCACAAAAGCCCACCTCAGTGTCTGTCTTTCCAGGCAAAATCAGCATGGGTTTGCAGGGATGGGGTCTACACCATGACAGCTTGTAAGTGTCCATGCCAGTATTGCTCTCTGCATCAGCTTTAGAGCAGGGGAGCTGATCCTTTCATCCCTCCTGTCTGTGACACCTCTGTTAGGAGTTGGTCAGAAACCACTTCCAAGAGAAGCACGTGTGCTTGCACATGCACACCCACCTGCCCCCCCCTATGCACACACACCAGGGGCATCCAAGTTTGTGAATGTTTTACTCTGCTGCCTTAATTAAATCAATATTTTTTATTACGTGGGTCTGTGTTCTTTCTTTCAACACCTCTGTTTTTAGGTTATAATTCCTTTATATCTTCATTGTTTTTAGTAATTGGACAAAGTGTTTCCCAGCTTAACTTTTTAGCGAATGGCAGGAATCCCAGCAGCCATGTCATGGGGCCAGGGTTTCAGTATTTCCAGAGACACACATTTGTCTAGGATATTTATGTCATATTTAGCTTGGTTACTAAAAGCAGAATTCTAAGACTGGAAAAAAAAGTACTTTTTTCTTTTTCACAGTGTAGATTTACTTCTTATAAATGTGAGATTAAGTACCTCAGGAGTGACGGGTTTGACTGCACAGCAAGAGTTTAGGCCAAGGTTCTGGCAGCTGAACCTCAGCTACAGCCAGTGGGTCTGGGTGGGGGGTTTCATACAGGGTGGTAGCAGTGCAGTGTGAAATCCCTCTCCTCAAAATCCCTGGTGCAGGAATGAGGCCTCACCAAAACATGAAACATCTGGAAGAAGCCCCCCCAGACCTTTTCTTACACCCGCCCAGGCTGAGCTGAAGTCTATAATCAAAATCTATGCTTCAGCCACTTCTACAGTGTCTGGATAGAAAAAAGAGGTTTACGTGGGTCCTCCTTTATTTTTTCACCCAAGGAACAAGCAAATCAAGCTCATGTTATAATATCCAGCTGTATCCTGATAGATTTGTAGGGCTCGATGGGGAGAGGTCCCAGCTGATTGGAAGCTGGCGAACATTGTCCCAGTTTTCAAGAAGGAAAAAATGGAAAGAAATACAGAAAATTTCTGTATTTTCAGGCCAGAAAATACAGGCCTGCCAGTCTCACTTCAGTGCCCAGTAAAATCATGGAAAAGATTATTCTGGGAAGTATTGAAAAACAGCTGGAGGACAATTGGTCGCAGAGTCACTGGTCACAGCCAGCACACAGCTTCTTGAGGGGGAAATCCTGCTTGTGGAAACTGAACTCCTTCTGTGACAGGGTAACCCACTTTGTTGATCTGGGAAAGCCAATTGATGTAATCCTTTTGGATTTCAGTAAAGCTTTTGATAGTCTTTCACACAGGATCCTTCTGGACAAAATATCCATCCCACAGCTGGATAAACACATTGTGCCATGGGTGAGCAACTGGCTCGTGGTTTGGGAACAAAGAGTTATATTGACTGGAGTGACACCAGACTGGTGACCTGTCACTAGTGGGGTTCCACAGGGCTCCGTTCTTAACTCAGTTCTCTTCAACATCTTCATTGCAGGACTGGAAAAGATAGCGAGCAAGTTCACCGACACCACTGTGTTGGGAGGAGATGTTGACTCCCTTGAAGGCAAAGAGGTCCTGCAGAGAGGCATTGATGAATTAATTAGAGAGATAGGAAATCACCAACTGTATGAAATTTAACAGGAGCAAGTGCTGGATTCTGTACCTGGGATGGGGCAAGCCTGATTGTGCATATAAACTGGGGGAAAAGAGGCTGCAGAGCAGTGCTGTGGAAGGGGAGCTGGGGGTCCTGGTTGATGGCAAGCTGAATGTGAGTCAGCAGTGCCTGGGGTGTATCAGGCACCGCATTGCTAGGTGGGGGAGGGAGGGGATTGTCCTGCTCTGCTCTGCACTGGGATGACCTCACCTTGAAAGTTGTGTATATTTAGATACCAGGCATGGAGGGTAACATGAATCCTGCAAGGTTCTGACAACCTTTGCTGCTCACTAAAGCTACTTTCCACTAAAGGACTTTCTATCTGCTTCATAGGATCAGGCCCAGAAAGTTTCCAATACAACCATCTTAGCAGCCTCTAAGGATATATGTGGTATGGTATGCACCCAAATCCTTGCTGCCCCTTTGTTGTTTTTTGTCAAAATTAACCCTTTGTACAAAACCAGGTGTGTTGTGCTGATGTTTCTTATAAACCTCTATAATCCCTGTACAGTTGGATGATTTTCAGTTGAACTGTGACTGCTATTTTACCTACATACTATTTTACATTATCAACTTCTATACCTATTAGAATAACCTACGATGACAATTAAAAATGCTTCTGCCTTGCCAGTAGGGAGCTCTGGGTGCCTTGACAGTGAACTTGTGAAACACAATCTGAATGAAATGGGATTTTTGTATGTGGAGTTCTTGAAGGATCAGCCTTTAGGTGCATATACAACTTTGCATATAGAGTATTTTCTACAGTAAATGTACTTGCAAAGTTCCTTATATCCTTTTTATCAAGAATAAACATTGCTGAAAGGGGCATATTTCTGATATCAAAATAATGATTACTTGCAAGAAGGTTTCATTCACAAAATGAGACCACAAAGGAGAAAAGGATGTTTGAATTAAGACAAAGGCTTAATCTGGAAAACTGATGGACTTGAGGAGGTTTTGATACTTCAAGGCAGGGTGTGTAGCCAGGTAGCACACTGACTTTGTGTTGCAATAAGGCAGTGTTGAGGAGCTGGGGTAAGTTCTGGTCAGAGACCCAGGCTGCAAAATTTGGGACCCAGGACTATTTCCTCCTTCTTTGGAGGAAAAGTGTACAGAAAGGGCCACACAGAGTGCAGTCTCTGCTCAATCTAGTTTTGAAATATAAGACTTGTCATCATCTGTGTGACTGAATCTTCCTGACACTTAGATATGGCTCTATCTGACTTTTTGGATTTCCATTTTCCCTGGCAGCTTGAGGTGGTTCTCTGCTTGAGTTCACCACTTTTACAGACTCAAGAGGATGGTGCAGCTTTGCGCCATGTTTATGTCTGCCGCTAAACTCCTCAGAATAGATACTTCGGCTCTCTGGGAAGATTAAGTTGCTCACAAAACACTAATGAAAGCTACCACTTTTAATGCAACAAGAGGGAAACTATCCTCTCATGCTTTCATGTTTGCTTTCTGCTTTCATTTTTTTCCCATGATGTAAAAGGGTTAACATTCATGCAAAAAGTTGTTTTAGTTCTTTTAGTCTCCGCAGGCACACTGCTTATGAAGGTATCTTACTGAACAGGCCAAGATGGACACAATTCCTTCATCTTGTCCTGAAGCTGTGTGAATATGACAAAATTTCACTAGACCAGTGTGACAGCATGGTTCTGTGACTTAAGGTGATCAGAAAGGAGGGTGGAGCCATGGCTTTTGTCAAACAAGTGCTTTACAAACAACTGCTTTCATTAGATGAAAGGCTGAAATCATCCAGGGGGACTGATGACTCATTCTAGGTAGCTGTTAACTCAGTGTGTTAACACTGAACAGATCACTACCTGAAGCACTTTAGTTTCTGATCCTGTTTTGCTTAGCTTGCTCTGTGTTATTGAAAGCTGCTATGTATGGCCTATCACTAGGGAATTTTGTTATGGAGGCCATAAACCCTTGCATCTTCTAGGTTCAAAATAGTCACCTATTTTATGAGATATGTTCCATGATCTCTTCTACCTAGCGTTGACAAAATCTATATTATTGGAATATCTTTATGTTGGGACATTATTTGTAGTAGTAATATTCTAAACATAAAAAGTCTTAGCTGTTGAAAACTTACAAAACAGCACTGGCATGAGGATTGTGCCATGGGAATAAAGGGGAAAATAAGGAACTTAGGCAAGAGGCCTTTACCTTACTTCTGCTTCTGGCTTTCCTCCTGCCTTGCCTAATGTCCTTGAGGAAGGCTGTTTCCTTCTGGGCTTCTCTTTACTCACCCACTACAGATGACAAGTCTTGCTCTACAGGAGTGTTGTGCGGTTTAATTAACATTCTCTGGAAGCTCTGTGGTTCAAAAATGTTGAAAGAGGGCATGAGCTGTATGCCATGGAGATTTAGGCAAAGCTGTCTTATTTCTTTTACATCACTCTCCCCTTCATGTTCTGCTCATCTTTGATTCAGCCTCTCTTGGAAGTCAAAGTACTTGTTAAGACAGAAGAAAGCTAACATTATAAACAAAACAAGTGGCATTACTGGATTTTTGAGTTGAACTGACTCATTGGACAATTAAAGTAAGACAGCAAAGGCTACAAGTGGGACTCCACAGCTAGGAGTAAGAATGGGGAGAGGAATGAGTTGGGAAAGAAAAGGGAAGGAGACAAGGTGGAGTTGGGCCTATCTTGTGTTATCTAACCTCATCCTGGCTATAAAACATTCAACCCTTTCCAAATACATCAAAAAGATAATTCCAGACTTGACTCCTGCATGTTTCTTCCATCTTTGTCTGCAGTGTGTTGCTATTTAACCATGGCCAGAGAAACACTACATTAGACAAAGCAAGTGTCATACTGGAAAGTATGAACAGATGTACAGACTACCAGACAAGTGAAATAGCCTTTTCTCACTACTCAGTACTGGTAGCCCTATGCCGCACTGCAGGACAGAGTAACTGGATAAAGTGTAAAGAAAGGCAAGTGGAATACTAGAGGTCTATGAACTATGAATTAAGAGGAAACTTTGGAAGAATGGTGTAGGATAGCCTCCTTTCAGCACATCTGCTTCCCAGACAGACCCCAGCCTGTAACATTTCAAGAGGCTTCTCCTTCTGTGCTGTGGGATTCTGCATATGACCCTCTTGAATTTAATGAGGTTCCTGTTGGCCCATTTCTCCAGTCCATTTCTGCCCTTTAAAATGGCAGCCTTGCCCTGAAGCCTGTCAACTGTTCCCCCCAATTTCAGGTTATCTGCAGGCTTGACAAAGGTGCACTCCATCACTTGCTCAGGTCGTTGGCTAAGATGTGAAAACAGAATACAGCTTCCAAACAATATATTTCTTCCAGTTTCCTATAATTAGGACCACCTTGTAGTCAGTGCATTTATTTCCAGCAAGAATGGGTGCCAGTTAAAAAGTGTCTATTGTACTCCAGGCAGGTGGCAGCTGTGGAAAAACAAGCATCTTTTACTACTTAACCAGCTATATTAAAATCTGTGGAAAAATGGCTGACCAAAGTAATCAACCTCTGTGGTGGCCTGGTAAACAGAACACATACACTCTGAATTGCATCTACACTACAAATTATAATTTCTTATCATATTACTTATTTACCATTGCCAGTTAGGAGGTACTTTTCTTATATTACATCACTAAAGAGTGCACTGCTTGGTCAATTATCCCTGGGTGAACTGAAATACAATAGCTGATAGCCCACATTTTTATGTTGTGACATTTATTTAATTTTGTGTGCATGCGTCTGTAGGCACATTGTGGTGGAAAGCCTCTAATGAGAACAGTTTGTTGATCCTCTGAATTCTGCATGTACTTGCTTGTTCTTATTAAGAAGGCACTCTGGTCTATGGAAACAATCGAAACCACCTGCATTTCCTTTGAACCAGAGCCTTGCTTTCAACTGAGCATCCTCGTGTTGTAATACCTCATCATACGCACAGTAGGAAAGAGCACTTACACATTTCGCTCCCTCTGCATGTATCCAGTGAAAATTTGCCAGGCACGTAATCATGTATGTGTCATTACAAGCTAGCAAAACCCATTTAGGCAGCCTTTATTTATTTTTAGAAGAGGTGCTCTGAATGTGAGGCTGGGCCTGGGCAAGGAGCAAAGAGCAGTGTGGACATGGTAGTGACCTGTGGAGTTCTATGCTGGCTGGTAAGAGAGTTCCCCTGGGCATGGGCCGCCCTGGTCAGAAATGTATGGAGCCCTGGAAGCCAGACAGCCACACTGAGCCAGCACAGGACTCTTGCTGATAAAGGTCTAATCCCACAACCTGATAAAGGTCCAATCCCAGCACCATGTCCCACAGTGCCCGGAGAAGTCTGAGTTTCCAGTGACTAGTGTGGAGCCTCAAGGTGTTTCCAGGATCCTCAGACACTCATTGGAAAACAAGGAATTGCCTATGGGAGCTCTAAGGTACCAGGAAAGAAGGGCAGAGCACTTCAGCTGTGGACTCTGCCAGCTGAGTGTACCCTAAGGGTTTGGTGTCCTCCTCCTCCCTGCCCTAAAAGAAATGTATTGAAGAGCATGTTTTCAATCTTGTTTCAAGGGCATGAAGAAAGCACTTTAATTCTTGTCAGAATGTGTAATGTATTGGGACTAGAGACAATAAATATTTGTATCCTTAGGAGTTATGAGCCATACTTAGTGGCAGTGATGAGTTTTACATGGCAATCTAAGTAAGTAATGACTAAAACACAAGTGGATCAGAGATTGTATAAAAACTTGGACCTGATTCTGATCTCACTGTCAGTTTACTCTAGCTTTTCATGACAGCCTGAAATAAAAAACACCAATGTTTTATGATGTAATGGGGTGCTCCTGCCCTTATTACTCACACAATCAATTGTAGAAGTAAAAGGCAGTTGAAATACCATTTTTATTTTTCTGCATATTCTGCTGAGTTTTTTCAAAATGGATTTCACCCTTTAACTGTCAGGCACCATGAGGATTCTATATTGTGTTGCTTTCCTGTAACAAGGGAATGACTTAGTTTCCTGGAAAGATCTGTCTGCAGAGTTGGTCTGATAAGATTTAAAAAAATAATTAGGTTCTTAAATACAATTGAGAAACAGTTCTGAACTATTAGGTGCTTGATT
The DNA here is from genome assembly GCA_013397315.1 of Donacobius atricapilla. NCBI lineage: Eukaryota > Metazoa > Chordata > Aves > Passeriformes > Mimidae > Donacobius > Donacobius atricapilla. Next base: position 374,698 of record WBMY01006400.1, on the reverse strand, counting down.
CTATCTCAACTATTTACATAATGTATTTACATACAGTTTCTGGAAAAAATGATAATGACAGCAGATTTGGAGTCTCTGGTGAGTCTCACCTGCTTCGTACTGATACAAATTTGTGCATGTAAGAGCAACTTCACCACTGTGCTGTACTTGCGCTTTACATGGCATGGAGGACTAGATGTGCTAGATGTTTTCACCTGTTCAAGATGCTGGAGATTTCTGCTACAGCTGAGTTGTTGCCCCTTTCAACAAGTGTAACTCCATGGTCCAGAGACAAAATTCCCAGAAGCAGGAATTTCGGTTTGGTCCAGTTCATTGGCGTAGTTGAGGGTAAAAAGAAGTAATGAGCATCGTGTACTTTTAATTTGGGTAATATGGAGTTTTTCAGTTTTTCATTACTCAGCCTCACTTCAGGGACAATTTATCCACTTCTTAATTTATGGCTAGATTGACCTCTGCTTAATCTTTGGCCTGTGATCCCTAAAGTCTCTAATCTTTTTTGTCCTCGGTGCTTAGCTCTGTTATCACGAGGTCTTTGAAATCCTGCCTCTGAATTCATCTGGGCTGCACTTGCAGCTCTGGGTGATGATGGTGGTAGTGGTGTCATTGATTAGCTGCAGGCTTCTCTATCTGAACTCAGCTAATAAGAATTTCTCAATTTCAGCAGATGTCTCTGCTCCATTGCCAAATGGGGAGTTTATGGACTAGTGATGTGAAAGTCTAGAAACTTGCCACTTAGTTCACCACCTGGGGAGCTTCTCTGATGGTGTTAGAGCAGTTCAACAGAATTCAATTTTATGAAATGCTGTATGTTCTTTTTTTTTTTTCTATCAGTCTAAAATGTTTTTAACGCCCAAATAAAAAAAAAATGGATAAACCTACAAACACAGGCATTAAAAAGATCTCTTTATGTATGCTTATCTGCATACCTGCATCCCCACTAATATAGAAGCAGTCCCATTACTACAGAGTGTCTAGATGAAGTAGAGCCCTGTGCAGTCCAGATTCCTGATTCCCAGGTGCAGAATCTGGCTCCTTCCCTTGTCGAACTTCGTATGGTTGGTGATTGCCCAGCCCTCTAAGTTGCTGAGGTCTCTTTGCAAGACCTTCTTATGTTTGAGGGAGTAACAGTCCTCCCAGTTTTGTATCACCTGTGAACTTGCTTAGTACCCCTTCCAGTCCTGTGTCCAAGTCATTTATGGAGATGTTGAAGAGAACTGGGATGAGGATGCTCCCTGTGGAACCCCACTAGTGACAGGTCACCAGTCTGATGTCACCCCAGTCACTGTAACCCTTTGCACTTGACACATGAACCAGTTGCTCACTGTGCCCGCGTGGCACAATGTATTTATCCAGCTGTGGGATGGATCTTTTGTCCTGAAGGATCCTGTGAGAGCGAGTATCTAAAGAGTGAGTGAAATCCAAAAGGATTACATCAACTGGCTTCCCTTGATCAGGTAGGTGGGTTACATTGTCATAAAAGGAAATCAGGTTTCATCAGCAGGACTTTGCTTTCATGAAACCATGCTGGCTGTGACCAGTGGCTGTGTTGTCCTTGAGTTGATTTTTCAATACCTCCCAGAATAATCTTCTCCATAACTTCCGCAGGAAATGAACTGAGACTAATAAGCGTATCATTTTTGAGGTCCTCCTTTTGTCCTTTGTGAAAATTGGGGCAATCCCAGCTTGCAATCAGCTGGGACCTCTCTGGAATCCCAAGACTGCTTAGTAGCATCAAAGCCAGAGAATAAAATAGATGCTACCATTTCTCTGAGGCAAATAAAGCTGCAGGAGAGTGGTGGTGCTGATACAAATACAGAGATCAGGCAAAGAGGGGAGGTCTGGATTTAGGTATTGCTGGGCATTTTCTGTGGCTGAGATGGCTTAACCTTTATGCTCCCAGGCCTCCAGCTAAATTGTTTGAGGCCTGTCTTGTCTCCTTTTAGAGGAAGATAAATCCAGCCTAGAGGTCTCCTATGTGCTGTAACAAATTTAGTTCAAAGGATGAGACAAAATGAATGCAAAACTTTGAGGGCCACATGGGAAAACTAAAATATGCACCGTGTAGAAATTTAAGTCAAGGGAGATTCATCCAGCCTTGGGATTCAAGATATGATTTTGCTTTCTGAAATATTTCTAAGCTCAAGCATAGGAATTTCTAGATCAACACAATCAAATAGGAAAAGGGCATGTGGTACAAATATCAAGGTGCGATACAGTGGGCATGTACTTTGGTTTTAAATACTCTTCTAGGCAATAACAGGCAATGTGCTGAAAATATGGCCTGACATAAGGATCCTTTCATTTTATAAGCCCACTTAAAGTTTCCATCTTTATAGTGTACTTTAAAGGAAGCAGTAATCTTAATCCCTACAATCCTGACCTCAAATTACATTTTAGTGTTTTCTCTATAGCCAAAGAGATGTGATGCAGATGGCATTACCTCATGTAAATCCTTATGGCAAATTATGTTCCATTGCTACATGCACACTAACTCTGGAAAATGCACAATACCTCTTTTAGTGAAAATCCCTCTTCTTGAAAAAAGTTCTGAAATCTGAGATACGAAACTGGATAGGCCAAGAACCCCTATATTTTATGGCAATCTCACAGTGGGTATGTGTTGGGCCAGATCTTTAGACAGTGTAAGAGTGATGAAACTGAGATATAGCCTTCTTTTCTTATGTGATTACCAGTGCTTCAGGAAATGAAGGTTGAACTGTGAATTCTGCAGCAAGCATGATGCAGCTGTGAGAAATCCAGAGCTGCCTTTGCTTCTGTGTGCAAAATGTAGCCAGCTTACTTCCTTGGCTTACCTGGGCACACCTGGGTGTGCTGCTACGGCAGCAGGATCAGTATGGGTGTCCACAAAGGTCACACACATCTGTTTTTTTATTTTTATTTTCTGACATATTTAAGACCTGCTTTGTAGGTTTCACTTTGGTCTAGGAGTGTCTTAGTACAAAATCCTAAGAACTCCTGGTTATCTGGAGGAAAACAAACCTGTTGAAAATTAACTTTTTTTTT